>JAQGDG010000336.1:0-182395 GCA_029844215.1 Przewalskia tangutica
GAGTCTCGATTGTGACATTCGCGCCTCGGGCCAAGCCAGACGAGGCGAGCATACTATCCAGTACTTGAGGATAGGTGGCGGGCTGTGTTCTTGAGTTCGAGAATATTTAGGAGGGTTAGAGCGCCTCTTGATTGAGTTCACGTCTGATAAAAGATACCGCCCGATTTTGAATGGCCTTGTATGAGGCACTTGTATGAAAAGAAAGTGTCATCGCGGTTGGATGGTTAGACATCGCGAGTTCATTTATTTGGTCGAGACTTGATTAAGTGAAATTTGTGGATAAGCGGCTTATCAGGAAAGATTATTAGTAAGCTTAGAGTCGTGACTTTATCACGGATCTTAAGCGTTGACACGTGGGGTTGACTTGATATTTTAGTATGAGTATTATTATGTAGCCACGTGTAGCATTATTGGTAAGTAGGGGTTGTAAAGGGGACTATGTCGCTATCTTTAGTTTGACTCGAAAGAACATTGAGGACGAATGTTCTAAGGGGAAGAATGTTACACCGGAATTTGAGGATATGTTTATAAGAGCAGTAAGAACAAAATGTTAAGGTTTGAGAGCGAATAAAAATTTATCGAATTATGGAATTGTCAAAAAATGAAATATTGTGACGAATGAGAGAGCGACATGTCACCCCCACTTAGTGGTCTTGATGAATTTGTGCATGGGTAGAATGGTCGTTTGACCATATTTATGAAAAAGTCTTGCTAGACTAAGAGCTTGACAACATTGACCAATTCGAGTAGGCCAGCATGTATGATATTTTAATAAAATGAATCGAGCCATCCATTTGTTTTAATCCTAACCCTTCCTTGTGTAATATAATCTTCTAGTAGTACGAGACTTTGTCATTCTCGACACTTAGAAATTTTTGAAATTGTTCTTGCTCACTGAGTGAAGCTATGGCTAAGGGATTTTCGAGAGGAAAATTTCAATTGTTGTCCAATAATCTCCCACTTTAAACGAGGTACCTAAAGGGTGAGTGTAAGTGTATCTCAATAGAAAGATTCCAAAAATATGGTGTTTGAAGTTAGTCAGGCGAAAACCTAAGGAGTTATTGACTTTGAAGATGGAACTTGAAGATGAGTTCTTGCATTAAGATTCTAAAGGTTGCTTGAAGTGGATTGGAATGTCGAAAGGAGGATCTAAGGTCGCTAAGGATGCTTGTAATCTTGGATCATATTTGGGCTAAATGAAGGGTATAATCTTCGTCTTACTTTTGTAATTGAAGATTCCATGTTTTTATAAGTTAGAAATGATCATGTGATATGTGTTATGAAGATTGATAAGTGTTATGGAAATTTGTAGCTCAAATCAGAAAATGACATGTTGAGTCGTTTGAAGTTGAATTACAATTTGGTCGTTAACTAGAATCATCGCATGTTATCTGCTTGAAGATTATAGTTGTTATAATCAGTGCGACTTTATAACATGTTAAACTAAACAACTTGGATTGTATAGAAATTGGAAAAAGAATTGGTATTGTTGTCACAATTGCGAATGGACATTGTATTTTTGGACTAGTTTAATGTCAATTGTGGTGGAATTTTACATCTCTTGATTAAGCGTGTAATCCCCTATTGTTAACTACTTTGTTGAGCCTTAAATGTGGCGTGTTTGGTTATTGAATTCGGTCTTGAAAAGGTGGCAAAGTATGTAGAAACAAAGGAAGTCTTTGTCAGATTTTCAAGTAGAATTTAGTGACTTTGCACTTGGAATATTCTACGTTTGAAGTAAGAAGTTAATAGGCGTATTATGGTCATTATAGGTTGACATACTACGTCACGCGTTGGACTTAGCAAGTGGATTAAGCGAAGAGGTATGTGGAACTTTCTTATCTCTTGAGCATGAATAAGTTGTAAATGTATAGTCTGGTAGGCGTCTGAGATTTTGACAATCTAGGTCCATTTGATATCCTTGGCTTATTTTAAGAATGTCCAAGTTGATTGAGTTAGGAATTAACTCTTGTTTAAATATTAAGGATATCTTGGTTTCAAAGTTAAGAGACTTTAGGTATGTTGAAAGTATTATTGATACTTGTTTTGTTGGAAAGTTTAAGTCTCTTGGTTATAAAGAAGTATGTAAGTTGCTAATGTATAAAGCTAGTATAACGGCTTTATGGGAAGTTGGTCATAATAGCTTTATGGAAAGTTAAAAAGAGTGGTTTACTCTAAGTAATTTAAGTATGTTAAATGCCTTGAAATAACGAAAGGCAAATTGATTTAAAGGCATCAATTGCTTAAGGTTTTAAAATAAAGAAGTCACTTGATTTAGAAGCCCGAATATGTATTTTCTAAAAAGGTATTGTGACTTGTCTTAAAATGTAGTTATGACTTGATACTACGGTTATTAGTATCTTGGAAGTTTTATATGAAAATGAGTCATTTTAAAGGAATAGAAATCGTAGTCGTTGGGTTAAACTCTGGATTTATAATGACATGTTAGTGCCTTAAGTAAACTAAAATGAGAGTGTATATGAATAAGGCTAATAAGAAGTTAGAGGATTTCTTAACTTGTATTTATTGTATGATAATCCGTAGTGCTTATGTTATGTATGATAAGCGGTAGTGCTTATGTTATGTATGATAAGCGGTAGGGCTTATGTTATATATAATGGCGGTTGAGATAGGGTAAGAGTATAAATGAGGGTAAACCCCAAGGCGTTATACCACCTTCTTCGGGGTGAGAGTATAAATGAGGTAAATCCCAGATCGTTATATCCTGCCGGGTAAGAGTATAAATGAGGTAAATCCAAGATATTTATACCACGGTTTAGTGGATTTGCCACCCGTGATCACGAGAATACCTCATGCGAGTCATATGGGCTTATCGGGTGAAATAGTCCCGTGCGAGTGGTCTGACCTATGCGAGAATACCTAAATGCGGGTCCATACGACATATCACGGGTGAAATAGTCCCGAGTAGGATTGTAATGATCTGCGGGCGGGTGGTCTGCTTTGATCGCGAGCTTCTTATTTTTATGTTGTAAGTATACTTTTGATTACTCTGCATTGTTAGTAAGGCTGTGTCTTGTTAATTGAGTTATCATACATCTCGATTTTATTATAGACTTATGATTTCATTCTGATGCTGATTTCACGTATTTGGTATATGTTGTCTTGACCTCCTTCGAGCTGCGTTCATCTACGGTAGAGTCTGGTTGCTTTGATCCTCGCTCTTGGGATCCTTTGTTGGTGATGAGAAGCTCGCTATTCGGAGGCTTATCCACAGTATTGTCGTTTGTTGTACATTCAGGGTATGGCGGGGCCACATCCATGAGTTGTTATTCTTAGAGGTCTGTTGTCACATTGTAGTTTGGGTTGTAAAGAAAAAAAAATGTCTTGTTTTATTTGTATAGTTCACGGAAGGTGGCCTTATCGGCTAGCTTTGTTATTTTATGTTTAAGCATTTTATCGATTGTGTATGTTCCATTTTGCTATTCTCTGGGTGTATACGAAAGGAGTGCCCAGTAGAGCACCGATCGCGGGCGGGGTCGGTCGTGACATTTACCACGCGTTATACTCTTACCACTAGCTCAATGGCCATTATCGTAACATAAATAAGTTAAGAAATCCTAACTTCTTATTAGTCTTGTTCATATACCCTCTCATTTTAGTTTACTTAAGGCACTAACATATCTTAATAAAGAAATCAGGAATTTAACCCAAAGTACTACATCTTCTACTCTTTTAAAAATGACTCGTTTTCATATAAAACTTTAGGCAATTGATGCCTTAAAAATCAATTGCCTTTCATAAATGAAGTCATTTGTCCTTACTTATCTTACCTAGAGTAAATCTCACCTTTAACTTTCCATAAAGCTAGTATAACCAACTTCCCATAAAGTCGTTATATTAACCTTATACCTTAGTCAATTACATTTTCCTATATCGAGGACTTATACTTTTAAGCGAAGCAAGTATCATATACTTAAAACAAGTAAGGATATCAAATCTTATGCGTCTCCGTACTATATAGGTACAACTACTCATGTTCAAGAGATAGCAGTTCCACATACCTCACGGTTAATCCTCAAGTCGATATACGCACGTAGTATGTCAACCTATAATGACCATAATACGTCCATTAGCTTTTATCCTCAACGTAGGACGTTCTAATTGAAAAGTCTTTTATCCTACGGAAAATTGGACAGCACTTCCTTTGTTTCTACATACTTTGCCACCTTTTTCAAGGCCGAATTCAATAACCAAACGCCACTTTTAAGGCCCAACAATCCAATCAATACAAAGGGGATTACACGCCTAAACTTGGACGTGTAAAATTCTGCCCCACAATACATAACAACTAATTCAATAAGGTTAAGGTAGTATCTTAGCTATAACATGTTCACATATCATCCTTATCCAATCCTTTCAAATCCAAATCATATTTCTTACATGCAATGTACCTAAAAGCACTGCCTCTAATCGGGTGCACTCTAGATGGATCTCCGATACACTTCCGCAACATAGACACATGAAAAAGCGGATGCTGCGCCTCCGGATCGGCGGCAGATCCAACTCATAGGCAACCTTGCCTACCCTACGGACAATCTGATAAGGCCCAATGTATCATGGGCTAAGTTTCCCCTTCTTCCCAAATTTCATCACACCCTTCATGGGTGATACCTTCAGGAAGACCCAATCATCCACCTCAAACTCCAAGTGTCGACACCGATGATATGAATACGACTTCTGTCGACTCGGTATGATAACCGCTCTGGATAAGCTTCACCTTATCCACCGCTGAATCAAGTGCGGCCCGACTAAGCGAAGCTTCTCCCACGTGAGCGACCTATCGGTGACTGCACTTCCTCCCGTATAAGGCCTCATAGGCGCCATCACGGATGCTAGAATGGTAGTTGTTGTTATATGAAAACTCCTGAGAGGTAAATGCTCCTCGGTACCACAAATCAATAATACGGGCGCGACATATCCTCGAAATTGCGGATAAGACGCTCGCCTATCCGTCGATCTGAGGATGAAACGCAGTACTGAGACTCACCTGTGTCCCTAATCCCTTCTGGAAAGACCTCCATAAGTTAGCCGTGAACTGGGCTCCTTTATCTGAAATCATCGATATAGGAACTCCGTGCAGTCTCACAATCTACATGATATCTGATCTGCAAAATCCTCGTGAAAAAGTGGCCCTGTTGGAAGAAAGTGGGCTGATTTCGTCAGCCTGTCGACAATAACCCAGATGGAATCATGCTTCCTCTGAGTGTGAGGTAATCCTGTAATAAAGTCCATATTGATCACCTCTCACTTCCATGTCGGAATATCAATAGATTGCAATAGCCCACCGGGCTTCTGGTGCTCAACATTGACCTGCTGACAATTAGGACATTGTGCAACAAAACCTGCCACGTCCCTCTTCAGGTCATCCCACCAATACATACATCTGAGGTCATGGTACATCTTAGTCGACCCCGGATGAATAGAATAACGAGCACTGTGTGCCTCACGAATCGATGGCGAAGTCCTGTCGCATCGGAACACAACGCAATGCCCGCCAAATCTTAGCACCCGTGATACCTCAAATAGACCCTTCTCCTCCCGAAGAGCTGTATCTCGATACCGTACCAATACTGGGTCCTCATACTGTCGCCTCTTCACCTCATCAACGATGGAAGGCTCGGCAATCTCACGAACCCGTACCCCACTATCATCGATATCAATCAATCGAACCCCAAGGCTCGCTAGCTGATGTAACTCGCGGACCATGCCCCTTTTCTTTGGCTGCACATCCGACAGACTACTCATCGATCTGCGACTAAGGGCATCTGCAACTACATTGGCCTTCCCTGGGTGGTATAGGATATCGACATCATAATCCTTAAGTAGCTCTAACAGCTCTGCGCGAGTTCGGCTCCTGGTGAAGATATCTTTGGAGGCTCTTTGTGGTCTGTAAATATCCATGAACTCCATATAAATAATGTCTCCATATCTTGAGGCATGAATCACTGCTGACTCTAAGTCATGTGAGGGTAGTTCTTCTCATGTTTCTGGTATCGAGATCGTATGCTATAACTTTGTCGTCTGCGTCGCCACTTAGATGCGACGCGTCCTGATATAAACCACATATCCGTCTATACCTTCTAGAAGAGTAAGAACTGGGGCGGTCGTCAATTTCTCCTTCAGTAACTGGAAGCTCTCCTCACAAGCATCCGTCCACAGAACATGGTAAGCGCTACGGTCGGTCGGCTAGTCAAGGTGCTGAAATAGAAGCAAACTTGTCTACAAACCTCCGATAATAACCTGCAAGGCCCAAAAAGCTACGCACCTCCGTCGGTGTAGTGGGTCTGGGCCAAGTCTTGACTGCCTCAATCTTAGATGTATCAACCCGAATACCATCGGCCCCGATAACATGTCCTAAGAAAGCTAAAAGCGACCAAAACTCGCATTTGAGAACTTGGCATACAAGTATCGGTCCGGAGGACTCGATACCGTCCTCAAATGATCTGCATGCTCCTGCTCTGAGCGTGAATAAACCAGGATATCATCAATGAATACTATAACGAACATATCCATGAATGGCTTGAACACCCGGTTCATCAAATCCATGAATATTGTTGGGGCGTTGGTCAACCCGAAAGACATCACCCTGAACTCATAGTGCCCATACCGGGTCCTGAATGCAGTCTTTGGGATATCTGCCTCTCTAACTCGCACCCGATGATAACCAGATCGCAGGTCTATCTTGGAAAAACACCTCGCACCCTGCAACTGGTCAAACAAATTATCAATCCTGCGGAGGGGGTATCTGTTCTTGATAGTTACCTTATTCAGCTGCCTATAATCCACATACATACGCAGCGTCCCATCCTTCTTCTTTACAAATAAAACAGGCGCTCCCCAGGGAGAAACACTAGGCCTGATAAAGCCCTTTTCCAGCAAATCCTTCAGCTGGTCTTTCAACTCCCTCAACTCAGCAAGTGTCATCCTGTATGGTGGAATAGATATAGGTCGAGTGTCTGGCGACGTATCAATGCAAAACTCAATCTCCTCTCGGGAGGATGCGGAAGATCGATGCGGGAATACGCCCGAAACTCTCTAACAACCGCTTCGGTGAAGGTGCAGTATCTCGCCTCGATGTCGAATACGAACCAAATGGTAGATATACCCTTAGCGCCATCTTCCTGGCTTGAGGTAAGAAATAAACCTACCCGCCAGCGGTATTCCCTTCAACTCGATAATCGGCTCAGAAGCGGAACCGTGCAATCTCTCTGTCGATCCACATTGGCATAGAAAGACGCTAGCGATCCGTACCATAATCCATCAAAATCGTCATATCCAACTCTGTCGGTTCGGCTAGGTCGGCGGTATATAGTCCCATTTGAGCGAGCCTTATATACGGATTGGCTGAATCACACTAATGGCGTAGCCACCTCAAAGGTTTTATGGACTCGGGCTCTATCCTTATTCACCCGGCAATATGAGGAGATATATAGGACAAGGTAGAACACGGATCTATCAAAGCATATACGTCACAACATGAAACCAATAATATACGTGGCGATATCGGTGGCGCCTCACGGTCGACCTCGGACGTAGCATAAATAGCGGTTCACGAGGATTGCTAGGCAGGACCCCGCGCGACCACTTACCTGCCGCGGCTGCTGGTCCGTGAACACCACCTCTCGGCGCATAACCATCGAAGATGAATATCGACAAGCCCGGCCATCGTTGAACCATAACACTCATGCCTGCGGTGGATGGTCTCTCCTCAAATGGCCTGCCGTCACAAGAGTAACAAGCTCCGAAGCCATACGGCACTCGCCGGTAAGACCTACCGCGTCGAACACCCGAGATATAGGTGACCTCGTCGGCCCGGAACCGGTTCCTGCGGGCTCGAGCCACCTACGCCACCTAAATACCACGAATGCGGAAGATGGTGGAGGGCGCTCGAACCGGTGAGGTGCAAATCGATCTCGGCGGTCGTCGCCTCGAAAACTACCGTAGGACCCTGCCCTGGCCTTCTGCTGATATCTATCATGTTATACTGTATTTCACGGTATGTGCGTGACGTGCGTCAAAGTTTAAGCCTTAAGTAGGCAAAGGGGCGAAATTTGTGCCTGACTAGCGAAAAGAATTGTTTTCCGGCAAGCGTTTTCCAAACCTTGCGAAGGGAAAATTACGGTTCGACATTTATTATTTTGCAGATTTTTCCGAGAGATAAAATATTTTGGACCAACGAGAGGCGACACTTGTCACCTCAAGTGGGCGGAAATTGTGGGCTTTTCTTGGCACGTTTTTGTCATTTATTTTGCCTAAAACATTTGGTCAATGTTTATAGATATTTTGTGTAGTAGATGAGAAAGTGGGACCCTTTAGTGACAACATCCAAATCTTCACCTCCACTTGCCCTCCACTGCCTTAATCTAGTAGTTGAAAGTCCTATAAATACCCCCTTGGTTGAAGACCTTGTCCACAAATAATTTCTAAGTCTTGAAAATCCCTCTCCCCACAGGTGTGGCTCTCGTCGAGCTCCCCCTCGAAGGCCCTTGGCGAAACAAACCCCTCTTGAGTTGTTCTCGTGAAACACCCCACACCGCTTGGTAGAAAAGTATTCTCCAGTATTGTTACTATTCAAAATACCTTCGCCCAAATACCTTGTAGTATTCCAAGGTTACCACTATACTAAAAGCCCGAAATACTATTATACTTCCCTTGATCACCAAGCGAAACCCTAAGGAAAATCTTCATAATTAGTTGAAGTATTGAAGAAGTTGCGTAGAACTTCTAAGGGTTGTTTGGAGCGGTTGGAGCACCAGTAGGAGCTAAACGTTTCTCAGATCGACATTTAAACTTGGATAATTTTGGGCTTATCGAGGTAAATACTCTCATCCTTCTATTGTGATTGGAAATTACATACCGTAGTAGTATAGAAATGAGTATAAGATATATGAAGGATGGTATAAGAGAAGAGAATTGAATTGAAATCGCATCGGATGAATATTAAAGAAGAAGATTGAACTGCGTACTTACGACCGTATTTACTGATGAGACTTGTGTAGTTTAACTGCAGGAAGTCTTTGCCCGATTTTCCGTAGAATAGAACCCCGCTTAGAATATTCTCTGAGTAGTCTAGACGTTGATAGACGATATGGCCTTTATAGGTTGAAAGTTCTCGCGAGTAGCATGTTCTACTTGAAGGTGGACAAGGCTAGCAGGGTTATAAGCGGTGGAGCGTTTTGCTGTTGTCGATAATCGTCGCGAGGTATGTGATTCTTCCTATCCTCTTGAGCATGATATTTTAAAAGAATATATATAGTACGGTAGACGTGCGTGTGTTAATCGAACGTGGTTTTCTTTGCGATGTCTTTTGACTTGAGTCTAAATAATAAGAATCTTGAAGTATTTCAAAAGAATTAAGAATCGTTTTTGAAAGAAGAGTAATACTTGGTTTTAAAAGCTTAAGAGTTATACTAGCTTTATGGGAAGTTAGGTATAACGACTTAAGAGAGATAAAAGGAACGGTTTACTTAATTGTTATGAACGCCTTATTGATTTCGGAAATGAGAATAAGTATCGAACAAACCACTGCAGCGCTAATAAAGGGAAATGTATTGACTAATTAAGTATTATTAAAACCAGTAGAAACCTCCATCTGCATAGAAGCTAAGATGAGACAAAATGATATTACATTTCCTAGATCATGGCTGCTTTAATAAGATTGTTATGAACAAGAATAACCTACTCACACATAAGGCATATGTTTCTCAAATTGTTTTAAACGTGAATTATATTATTAAGTGATTAAGACTATGGACTACGAAACCTTTCGAAAATAAGAGACTTGAGTAATTGAACTTAGGAAAACTTGAACTTTGGAAAAGAAGGTTGTTACTTGTCTTAAAAAGGGAAATTGTTTTGGTTTCGAGAGCTACAAGAACAACAAGACAAGTTTCTTGAAATTTTCTCTAAGTATAGAATGATCAAGTCTTGCACTACTAGTGTGCTTATATAACACATTGGAGGGTCTAGATTATAACACATGTTAGATTTGGATGGAAGAGATCAAGCCAAGTGGCCCTTGGACTTAGTCAACAATATCAAGCTCTTTAATTAGCAAGACTTGGTCTTCTATCATGGTCAATGACCATACTACCCTTGAATAATTTCGCCCAAGACCGCGTGGGGAGGGTGCCACGCGGTCGCTGTCATTGCGACCGACCCGGCCGCGACTGGTGCCCTACATGGGTACCCCGTTCAGGTATACATCAGAGAATAGCAGCGGAACATACATAACATACAACATGTTTAGACAATAATATCACAGATTAGCCGATAAGGTCGCCTTCCATAAAATATGCATAATCAAAGAAAAAATTGTACAACTCGGTTCTTACAGCCCCAAACCACAACACGTGACTACGGACCTCTAGGAATAACATGGCGTGGCGGGGCCCGCCATACCCCGAATGTACATAAATCTACAACATCGTGGAAAAAGCGTAAAAAGACAAGCCTCCTGAGAAATGGAGCTTCGACGTCGATAAGTGATCCAAGAATGAGGATCCACCACCGCTACCACCTACCGCGCATTGAACGCAGCCACGAGAAGGGTCGACACAATATGTACTAAGTATGAAAAACTGGAAAATACTGTAATTACATCACAAGTTTAAAACAAAGCCGGAGATATGTATGATAACAAAATTACGATGAAGCGATTGCCTTACTAACAACGAGTAACTAATAGTATGCATAACATAAAAATAGGAAGCTCACGATCAAAGCAGACCATCCGCCCACAAGATCATTAAGCAATCCTACTCGGGACTATTTCACCCGTGATAGTCGTGTGGACCGCGTAGGTATTCCTCGTAGCCGTACTACCGCATGGGACTATTTCACCCGCATAAGCCCAACGGACTCGCATGAGGTATTCCTCGCATCGTGGGTAGCAAATCCACGGAACAGGTGGTATAACGATCTTGGGGTTTACACCCTCATTTATACTCTTACCCTGAAGCAGGTGGTATGACGATCTTGGGGCTTGCCCCTCATTCATACTCTTACCCTGGAGAAGGTGGTATAACGATCTTGGGGATTTACCCCTCAGATATACTCTTACCCTATCTCAACCGGCCATCATACATAACATAAGCACTACCGGCTTATCATACAATAAGTAAGCAAGTTAAGAAATCCCCCTAACTTCTTATTAGTCTTATTCATATACACTCTCATTTTAGTTTACTTAAGGCACTAGCATATCTTTTATAAAACTCCGGGAATTTAACCCAAGTAATACATACTTCGACTCTTTAAAACAAATGACTTTTTTTAGTATATAACTTCCAAGATACCATTAACCATAGTATCAAGTCAAAATTTCTTTTCAGGACAAGTCACAATACCTTAGAAATAAAGTTAGGTTTCTAAATCAAGTGACTCCTTTTCTTATAAAACCTTAGGCAATTGATGCCTTAAAATCAAATTGCCTTTCATTAAATCAAGTCATTTATCTTCATTTATCTTTCCATAAAGCTAATATAACCAACTTCCCATAAAGTCGTTATATTCACTTTATACCTTAGTCAAATACAAATTCCTATCCAAGGGACTTATGCGTTTAAAACGAAACAAGTATCACATACTTTAATACTCTTCAAGTCCCTTAACTTTAATAAAACTTAAGATATCCTTAATACTTTCAAAGAAGTGAGTTAATCTCCTAACTCACCCGACTTGGCTATTCATAAAACTAGTAAAGGATATCAAGGTCTCGTACGTCTACCGTACTATATACGTGCAAATAGTCATGCTCAAAAGATAGAAAAGTTCTACATACCTCTTCGGGTCAAACCACTTGCCAAGTACAATATCCCGCCCGTAGTATGTCAACCTATAATATCCACAATACGTCTATTAACGCCTTACTTCAAACGTAGAATATTATAAGTGTAAAGTCTCTAAATTCTACGAAAAATCGGACAGCACCTCCTTTGTTTCTAATTATTTTGCCACATTTTTCAAGGCCGAATTCAATAACCAAACACGCCACATTTAAGGCCCAATCAATGCAATTAACAATAGGGGATTACACGCCTACTAGACGTGTAAAATTCCGCCCCACAATAGATATCAAACTAATACAAACTACTAGTCCAATTCGGCCACATTGAGATGCAACAATACCAATTCTTATCCAATTTCCATTTCAATCCAAGTTGTTAGCATAACATGATATCAAGTCGCAATCGATTATAACTACTATAATTTTCAAGTAAGTAACATGCGACGATTCTAATAAACGACCAAATTGTAATCCAACTTCACATGGCTTAAATGACATTTCGGATTTAAGGCTACAATCAATCCATAATACTTATCAAAATTCAACATATAAACTTCATGCTAGCAACATGTAAAGCTAACAACAAACAATATATATAATCTTGTAACACTTTTAAGAGACAAGATTATACCTCAACGAATCTTAATCCAACTCCAAATCCGAAGTCTCTCCTTAGCAACTTAGAGCCTCTTCAAGACACTTCAATCCACTACTTGAGACCCTTAGAACAATACCAACAAATTTCCTTCAATCTTCCAAACAAAACCTAGAAAAGCAACTAGGTTTTACCTTGCGACTAATACGAAAACTATCTTTTTACGAGATTTTTCTATTGAGATACACTTACAATACACTCATGAACCTTGGTTTAAAGTGTGGAGCTTAATGGACAAGAAACAATTTTTTTTCTTTTCAATTGGGCATGAACCCGAGAGCAACTAGAGTGAGTTCTTCAATTTCTTGAAATTTTTTTTAAGTGTGGAACTTAGTCTTGCTACTAGTAGTATTATATAGCACAATGGAGGGTCAAGATGTAAACAAATGGGTGGCTTGGATGAGGTCTTATTAAATATCAAGCCTTGTGGACCCATTGACCAAGTCAATTTTCTCAAGCTCACTACTTGCAAGACTTAGTCATCCTACAAAGGTCAAATGACCCTTAAGTCCTTGCCCATTTTCGTCCAAGGCTCCATAAGGGGGGGTGACATGTGTCGCCCTCCCATTGGTCACAATATTACGTTTTCCGACAATTTCATAATTCCGATAAATTTTTACAAGTCTCAAATCTTAACACTTGTGAGTTCTTACGTACGTTCTTAAAACATGTCCTATAAATACGGGGTGTAACAATCGCCCTCTCATTCGTCCATAAAATTAGAACCCTGGTCCCACAAAATGTAAAATTCCTCGGGTGGGCCCCACGTGACTAAATCCGTAAAAATAAACTTTCATAATGATAATACATTCTATAATCCTCAATTAATGCATTTTGAGAACCCAATTCTCCTCAACGAACATTTTTCCTTTCCGACGTTCGGAAGATTTTCCGTCGGAAAAACAATTCTTCCTTTCGTACTAATTTCAAGTCTTGTGTTCCTTACGTACATTCTCTTAAACATGTCATGGACTTACAGGGTGTAACATATATATTACTACAACATGTAATCTTCAATTACTTCAAGAAGAAAGATGATCCTTACCTCAAATATGCCCAAACAAATTAAGCTAAAGTCAGTCCTTAGAATAGTCTTAGCTCCTATTCCTCAAGTTCCAATCACCAATATGCAACTCTTAGAAGCTTATAACCAACTTCTCTTCAAGTTTCAACACCCAAAAGTTGTAGAACACCCTAGTGTTTCAAAACCCTTAGTCACGGCAAAGAGAGCTTTGAGGTTAGTGGTGTATTATTGTCACGACCCGACCCTGGCCAAGGATCACTGGGCACCCTGCTCATACATCAGAGAATAGCAACAAACATACACAACACTCACGACCGAACTGGGCCGTGGATCGTGCCTACCCCACCCTAGTGATACAACATCGTCAGTGTAATCACGAACATAATACACATACATGAAACAAATGAAGCACAAAACATGGTGAGAAAAACTTGCCTTTCTGCATATATAAATAACAACTCTTACAAATGAACAGTTTAATCCTTTTTACAAACCACGCCACAAAGATTTCACGGACCTAAGAAAAGATACGACAACAATGGCGGGACGGTGCCCGCCATACCACGAATGTAAATACCTACAACGGCAGTGACTATACTAAGATAAGCCTCCGAGAACGGAGCTTTCCCAAATGACTGTGACCCTAAGAGCGAGGATCAACGATCGTGTACCTTTACCGCGGCATGAACGCAGCCCGAAGGAGTCGATCTGGCAGTGCAGGTATGCGAAAATCGTAAATGAAATCATAGTAGTCTATATAAAGCAGAGACATGTATGATAACCAAACTACGCTCACAATAAATAAGCGATCATATCAAGTCGTGACTCACGCCTCAAGTCATCACTCAAATACATAAATATGGGTCTCACGCCACAACATCAATCATGCGTGGAATACCTTCCTCACCGGCGATCGATGATAGAAAAGCACCAAGGAACACACATGAACAATGTGTCCCACTGTGCCCAAATAAAACAATGCGTGGTAAAATGCGAAGGCATAGCCGACTACTAACACCCACGGTACTAACAAGGTCGTAAATGGCAATCATGATATCTGTCTAGACCGTCACATGATCAAAGCCGTCACTCGCCGCAATATCAAATGTGTGCGTCTAGCCCTCGAACTCCCCGCACTCCGCGATAGGCCAATCTCATAGGCCGCATGAGGTATAACCCGCATCGAGGTAGCTACTCCCGGCATCGCCCTGGACTCGCGATCCGCATGGCCACATAGACCGCGTGACCGTAAAGGCCGCACACTAACCGGAACTCGTAGCTCGCGATAGGCCCCATGACCCGCATGAGGTATTCTCGAATCATGGTCCTGCATCACCGAGTCTACCCCGCATCGGAGGCAACAACCCCTGAACACGGTGAGTGGTATAATACCAACATAACGGTTTATCGTTTAAACATCATAAGCACAATCAAGGAAAATCCCTTTACACAAACATCACGTATACTAACACACGTAGCATCCTAATATGATTACTTATCAAATCAACACGAAGGTATTACAAGGCTATCACAAACCAACACAATCCATTATACACAAGGTACATTCTATTGTATGATTAACAAGATCGAGTATCTATTCTCAAAGTACTTCATACATTATCTTTTAAAAGATACGTTACGTTTACAAAAGTCACACAATACGTAGTATATGAAAACTAGAGTGATTATCTTTTGAAGTAAAGCAAAACACTTCTCTTTGTAAAATCAAGTAACAACATTATTTCTCAAACGCCCAAGTTTGCCTAATTTCAAATGTTCACGTTTCTTACTTTAGGAAGGTTTCGTAGTTCATAGTCTTATTCATTTAAGAATATAATTCTCTTTTAAACTATCAGAAACATAAGCCTTATATGTGAGTAGGATATTCTTGTTTATAACAATCTTATTACAAAGACCATGATCTAGAAATATCATTTTGTCTCATCTTAGCTTCTATGCAGATGGAAGTTTCTCGGTTTTAATAATACTTAATATGTCAAAACATTTCCTTTTATTAACGCCGCAGTGGTTTGTCGATACATTCTCGATTTCGAAATCGAAGAAACATTCTTAAGCGTTATACCTAACTTCCCATAAAGCTAGTATAACTCTTAAGTTTTCAAAACCAAGTATTACTTCTTCTTTCAAATGATTCAAAAATCTTTTGAAAAACTTCAAGTTCTTTATTAACACATAACAAGCCGCTTATAGTTCAAATCGGTTACCTTTTAAAAACCACAAGTATTTTCTTACCAACATAAAGTCGTTATAACTAACTTCCCATAAAGCCGTTATAACACTTTATGTTTTAAACCAATCAAATACATTTAGCACACGACGCTACCGTACTACATAGTTCACACATATCATGCTAGAAGAGATAGGAAGAGGTTCACATACCGCGCGAGTATCGACTAATAGCAAACGCTCCAAGTACCTCCAACCGCTTCGCTACTCCTTAAGCCAAGTAGATCGCGCCACGCGTAGTACTCAACCTATAAGGCCACAAGGCGCTATTAATATTTAGATCCCTACGTAGAACATTCTACGTAAAATTCTAGCACCTCCCACCGCAACGTAAATCTCCTCCTTTATCGAGGCCGCCACCAAGCCAACCGGGGTTATACATCTAACCCGAACGTACAATTCTACTCCTCGTAAAAGCTACACAAGTCTCATGTAATACGCCTTATGTAAATCTGATTCAAGACTCTTCTTTCAAAAGGTTTCTTATTATTGTGCTTAAGTCAAAAGACATTGCGATAACTACGCTCGTTCTATATAGTATACTTCAACTATATAATCATACAACATGTAATTTCCAATTACAATAGAGGACAAGATATTTACCTCGATAAGCCCATAATTATCCGAAGTTTAAATGTCGATCCTGAGCAAGGTTTAGCTCCTACTCAGTGCGCTCGACCGCTCCAAACAACCCTTAGAAGTTCTAACCAACTTCTACTTATTACTCCAACTAACCATGGAGATTTTCCTTAGGGTTTCGGTTTTGTGACTAAGGAAGTATAATAGTATTTACTGGCTTTTCAGATAAGTATAACCTTAGAATACTACAAGGTATACTAAGGTAATTTGGGCATTATAACAATACTTTTGAGAGTATTTCTAACAAGAGGGGGGTATTTATACGAAAACTACTAGGCTAGGGGGGGGTACCCCACGGCCACACTACTAGGAGGGGGGGGAGAGGGCTCTCGGCCAAGGGGGCCTTTCAAAGGGGGAGAGGGGCTCTTGGACGAGAGTCAACAAGAGGGGAGAGGGAGGGATTTTAACACTTAGAAGATTTGTGGAAAGGATGAAGAATTCATCAAAGGGAGAGGGGTATTTATAGCACAAGCCAAGGCCAACCAATGGCCAAGATCTTGCCAAGTGCATAGCAAGTGTAGGGCCAAGATCTTGCCAAGTGCACACTAGCCAACTACCACAAAAAATATCCTACCAACCCTTGACCACAAAGGCCACACTTTCGGCCACCACAATTTCCGCCCAAGGTGTTCCAATGAGAGGGTGACAAGTGTCGCCCTCTTGTTGGTCCAAAATGTTTCGTCTCTCGGAAAAATCCGCAAAAATTAAAATGACATAGCCGGAAATTCCCCTACGAAAGCTGTGAAAACGTTTCGCCGAAAAACGACTCTAACCGGGTGTTGTGAACAAAGTTAATTCGGCCAAGCCTAATTCTCAAGTTCAAATTTTCTACGCACGCCCCACGACATACTCCGAAATACTGGTATAACATTCTCCTCGCTAGAAACATTCGTCCGAATGTTCTTTCTAAGTCTCAAAACAAACGCCGCGGATAGTCTTCACTACCATACTTACGACACAATCACGCCACAATGGCCACGAAACAATCACAAAAATACTTACATCCAAGTCCACGAGGAAACACCTCTAACATTACCACAACCACCTCTCCGGTTCTAAAATATACTTCCTTCGCACCTTCTCCTTACAAAAGAAATGATCACATCTATGCTCGCCATACATGCTCGCTTCTTCCCGATACCACTTTTGTCACTTTGCGCGAGGTTCTAGTGTCACTCGGCGACCAACAAATGGTGCGGACTACATGCGATCCTCGAGGCCGTCAGACACTCAAACTCTTACCACACTTCGCGCGGTTTCCAAGACTGGTTACTATCTCTAACGTGGTCATCATTAATCGGGAACACTCGATGGATCTCGATACCTTCCGAACATAACAATACGAAAGACCGGACGTCTTGCCTCTAAGTCGGACGACAAAAGCTAACATATAGGCAACCCGCCTACTCGCACCAGATCTGTAAGGCCCAAAGTAACTTCGCTAAGTTCCTCTCGCTTTCCAAAACTCGTCACACCCAACCGGGTGGTATCTTCAAGAAGACCGAGTCGGCTGAACTCTAGCGTCGCCGCCGATTATCCGCGACGATTTCTACGGAAATGCGGAACCTCTTCTAGACAAGCTTACTCTATCCACATCTGTTTGGAACAAGCTGAACCAACTATTTGAATCTTGCCAACATCGAACCAATCGGCCGCGATTTACACATCCGCCCTACAAGGCTTTATAAGGCGACACGAACGAAATGGTAGCTTAAATACTCCTCCACAGAGACAACAATCTCCACAACTACCCCAAATCCAACCATCGGCGAGGAGAATGCGATTCGAGACTCACCGAGTTCCTAACCTTGCTGGCAAAACCTCCGAAAAAAAGCGGTAGTAACACTGGCTCCATCATGCCTTAAGGTGTAGGTAGGCACCTCGTGCAGCCCTACAACCTTCTCGATGCAACATCTCGCATAACCTCTGCCGAAAACGGTCGAGCGAAGAACACGATGGCTGCCCCATCGACGACCACCGGCCGAACGTATCCACGAACTCGTCTGTGGTTAACTAAACTTGGGCCCAACACCTCGTGATCCCACCACCCGGGCGACCACCACAAACCGACCCGCAACAACAGGTCGCGGGTTGACCACCGCGCTCAACCCGACCCGCAACGCGCAATACTAGCTCCCGATCCGAACAATCTCACTTAATCACGTTTCAAAACCAAGCGGTCTTCTTAGCTCAACTACCCCTTTCATTCCACACTACTAGGGACCTATCCCAAACATAACTCACGTGCACTATGCACTTCCGATAAGTCAAACATAACCCTACACCTATGCTCGAGATGGCCTTACCTCTAAGGTCTCTACGTAAAAACTCTAAGGCTCACACCTTCTCTATCCCCAAAATCTTACTCTGCTAACCCATCATGATTTCTAATCACAACTAACACACCGCTATCGAACATAGCACTTAAGGTATACTCACCTTATCACATACAGATCTCTAGAGGTTAAGGATATATCTATATCTCTCGCTTCACTCCCTTAGTCGTTCTAATCAAACTCCTTGCAGTGAGCATAGCTAAGGAAGATGACGAACTACCACGATCACGAAGGCTAAGTCCTCCTACAAAGACACTCTCGACACATGGCTCTCGACGCCGCAGTACAACAAGTACCAACTAAAGACGACACTCCGGGATGGCGTCATCGCCAAGACTGAACACCGAGAAAATCAATCCGGTGGTGGAACTTACGTGTAGCGTGAGCGGAAGCTCGAGCTCACCAACTCCTGATACCCGAACGTCCCGAACCCGGTGGGACCTCTCTGCTGGTGGATGTGCAAATCTAATCTTTGGTGAGGCGACTCGCCTCGAAAGTTACCAAAGGACCTTGCCGCTCGGCCTCTTCTATCGCCGTTAACGCCGATCTCTACACGTCTCGGTCCTGCGCAAAGCGTTACACGCCATGCTCAAGCTTAATCAAGAATTACTCTTGCACCTCTCTTAGATAGTCATCAAGACTCGCGTACATCGGTATACTCTATACTCATTGTTCCCGATCGCGGAATGAAGGTCAAACATCGTGGCGCAGTAGAACTGCCGCCGTGCTAAAACTCCGGGGCTAGTGACGCCGCAGAACTCCCGAATGAAGCACTATCCTAGGTAATGATTTGGCTCGTGCCTCGCCACCCTCTGAACTCTACTCGCGGCTCCTGTTTGCCTTCCCCGGGCGGGTTGCCTACGCGGAGGCATAACGATAAGTGGAAATAATTTCGTCGGAGGGTCAACTAACAACACGGCTCTAAGGCACGATCTCGAGTGAGAAGAATAGAAACCAATCCTAAATACCTATAGCCTCCTGATTATTGGTGTGGTGCACAACACCGATAATCAAGACTCTTGGATCTGATCAGACACTTTCCGAGGATTAACCGCTCGATACCACTTTTGTCACGACCAACTGGGCGTGGCGGTGCCTTACCCCGCACCCTAGTGATACAACATCGAGTAATCAGTGAACATAATACACATACATGAAACAAATGAAGTACAAAACAAGAATTTGAGGAAAACTTGCCTTTCGCATATATAAATAACAACTCTTACAAATGAACAGTTTAATCCTTTTACAAACCCCGCCACAAGATTACTACGGACCTCTAAGAAAAGATACGACAACAATGGCGGGACGGGGCCGCCATACCACGAATGTAAATACCTACAACGACAGGGACTATATGCAAGATAAGCCTCGGAGAACGGAGCTTTCCCAACGCTGAATGACCCTAAGAGCGAGATCAACGGGTGTACCTTTACTGCGGCATGACGCGGCCGAAGGAGTCGATCTAACAAAATGAGTATGCGGCCGAAAATCGTAAATGAAATCATAGTAGTCTATATAAAGCAGAGACATGTATGATAACCAAACTGATTCCTGATAAATAAGCGATCATATCAAGTCGTGACTCACGCCTCAAGTCATCACTAAATACATAAATATGGGTCTCACGCCCACAACATCAATCATGCCCGTGGAATACCTTCCTCGCCAGCGATCGATGATAGAAAAGCACCAAGGAACACACATGAACAACGTGTCCACTGTGCCCAAATAAAGCGATGCAGGGTAAATGCGAAGGCATAGCCGACTACTAACACCACGGTACTAACAAGGTCGTAAATCGAATCATGATATTCTGCTAGGCCGCCACATGATCAAAGTTGGTCACTCGCGCAATATCAAATGTGCGCGTCTAGCCCCGAACTCCCGCTGACTCGCATAGGCCAATCTCATAGGCCCGCATGAGGTATAACCCGCATCGAGGTAGCTACTCCCAAATCGCCCCGACTCGCGATCCGCGTGGCACATAGACCGCGTGACCATAAAGGCGCACTAACCTGGAACTCGTAGCTCGCGTAGGCCCCATGACCGCATAGGTATTCTCGAATCATGGTCCTGCATCGCCGAGTCTACCCCGCGACGGAGGCGGCTTAACCCGGAAACACGGTGAGTGGTATAATACCAACATAACGATTTATCGTTTAAACATCATAGCACAATCAAGGAAAATCCCTTTACACAAACATCACGAATACTAACACACGTAGCATCCTAATATGATTACTTATCAAATCAACACGAAGGTATTACAAGGCTATCACAAACCAACACAATCCAATTATACACACAAGGTACATTCTATTGTATGATTAACAAGATCGAGTATCTATTCTCAAAGTACTTCATACATTATCTTTTAAAAGATACGTTCGTTTACAAAAGTCACACAATACGTAGTATATGAAAACTAGAGTGATTATCTTTTGAAGTAAAGCAAAACACTTCTCTTTGTAAAATCAAGTAACAACATTATTTCTCAAACGTCCAAGTTTGCCTAATTTCAAATGTTCACGTTTCTTACTTTAGGAAGGTTTCGTAGTTCATAGTCTTATTCATTTAAGAATATAATTCTCTTTTAAACTATCTGAGAAACATAAGCCTTATATGTGAGTAGGATATTCTTGTTTATAACAATCTTATTACAGCAGCCATGATCTAGGAAATATCATTTTGTCTCATCTTAGCTTCACATGCGGATGGAAGTTTCTCTGGTTTTAATAATACTTAATCTGTCAAAACATTTCCTTTTATTAACGCGGTGGTTTGTCGATACACATTCGATTTCAAATCAAGAAACATTCTTAAACCGTTATACCTAACTTCCCATAAAGCTAGTATAACTCTTAAGTTTTCAAAAACCAAGTATTACTTCTTCTTTCGAAATGATTCAAAAATCTTTTGAAAAACTTCAAGTTCTTTATTAACACATAACAAGCCAGTTATAGTTCAAATCAGTTACCTTTTAAAAACCACAAGTATTTTCTTACCAACATAAAGCTGTTATAACCAACTTCCCATAAAGCCGTTATAACACTTTATGTTTTAAACCAATCAAATACATTTAGCACATGTACGTCTACCGTACTACATAGTTCACACATATCATGCTAGAAGAGATAGGAAGAGGTTCACATACCTCGCGACGAGTATCGACTAATAGCAAAACGCTCCAAGTACCTCCAACCGTCGGCTACTCCTTAAGCCAAGTAGATCGCGCCACGCGTAGTACTCAACCTATAAGGCCACAAGGCGCTTATTAATATTTAGATCCCTACGTAGAACATTCTACAGAAAATTCGGCAGCACCTCCCCCCCCCGCAACAGCGTAAATCTCCTCCTTTATCGAGGCCGGCCACCAAGCCAACCAGGGGGGGTTATACATCTAACCCGAACGGGTACAATTCTACTCCACAGAAAAGCTACACAAGTCTACTGTAATACGCCTTATCTAAATACAATTCGATTACTCTTTCTTCAAAAGGTTTCTTATTATTCGTGCTTAAGTCAAAAGACATTACGATAACTACGTTCATTCTACATATAGTATACTTCCACTATATAATCATCCAACAGGTAATGTACAATTACAATAGGGGGACAAGATATTTACCTCGATAAGCCCATAATTATCCGAGTTTAAATGTCGATCCTGAGCAACGTTTAGCTCCTACTCTGGGCGCTCCAACCCGCTCCAAACAACCCTTAGAAGTTCTAACCAACTTCTACATACTACTCCAACTAACCATGGAGATTTTCCTTAGGGTTTCGGTTTTGTGACGGAAGAAGTATAATAGTATTTCTGGCTTTTAGATAAGTATAACCTTAGAATACTACAAGGTATCTGCTAAGGTAATTTGGGCATTATAACAATACTTTTGAGAGTATTTCTAACAAGAGGGGGTATTTATACGAAAACTACTAGGCTAGGGGTACCCACGCCACACTACTAGGAGGAGAGGGCTCTCGGCCAGGGCCTTTCAAAGGGGAGAGGGCTCTTGGACGAGAGTCAAAGAGGAGAGGGAGGGATTTTAACACTTAGAAGATTTGTGGAAAGGATGAAGAATTCATCAAAGGGAGAGGGTATTTATAGCACAAGCCAAGGCCAACCAATGGCCAAGATCTTGCCAAGTGCATAGCAAGTGTAGGGCAAGATCTTGCCAAGTGCACACTAGCCAACTACCACAAAAATATCCTACCAACCCTTGACCACAAAGGCCACACTTTCGCCACCACAATTTCCGCCAGTGTTCCAATGAGAGGTGACAAGTGTCGCCCTCTTGTTGGTCCAAAATGTTTCGCTCTCGGAAAAATCCGCAAAATTAAAAATGACATAGCGGAAATTCCCATACGAAAGTGTGGAAAAGCGTTTCGTCGAAAAACGACTCTAACCGGGTGTTGTGAACAAAGTTAATTCGGCCAAGCCTAATTCTCAAGTTCAAATTTTCTACGTACGTCCTTACGTACATACTCTGGAAATACGGGGTATAACAAACACATATCAAAACTTAGAAAATAAACATCAACAGGCTAGCCGATAAGGCCACCTTCCGTAAAATGTACATAAACCGAATCGCCCGATCTGCATTCTTTAAAACCCAAACCACAAAATGTGACTACAGACCTCAAGAATAATAAGCGTGGCGGACAGGGCGCCATACCCTGAATGTACATAAATCTACAACATCGAGGAAAACCGTACTAAGACAAGCCTCGGAGAAATGGAGCTTCGACACGATCGGTGATCCTAGAATGAGGATCCACCACTGCTACCCTACTGCGGCATGACGCAGCCGAAAAGTGGGTCAAGATCTGTGGATGTACCAAGTATGTAAAATCGAAAATCGTAATTACATCATAAGTCTAAAATAAAGTCGAGACATGTATGATAATCAAATTACGTAACACCGTGCCTTACTAACAATGAGAGTAACAAGTATAAACTTTCTCGCATAAAAATAGGAGGCTCAAGATCAAAGTAGGTCATCCCGTAGTATCATTAAGCAATCCTACTCCGACTATTTCACCGCATAGGCGGTATGGACCCGCGTGAGGTAACCGCTCGCATGAGTCGGTATCCTCGCGTAGGTCGTGTGGACCTCGCACATGAGGACTATTTCACCTGGGACTATTTCAGCCCTACGGACTTGCGTGAGGTATTCGTAATAATGGTAGCAAATCCACGAATATGCAAATGCCACAAACCGGGAATGACCTGTAATGAATAATATATCACTAGCACAAATGGCTAACATACATAACATAAGCATTTACGCTTATCATACATAACATAAGCAAGTTAGGAATTCCCTAACTTCTTATTAGTCTTGTTCATATACACTCATTTTAGTTTACTTACGGCACTAACGTATATTATAAAATCCGAATTTAACCCAAAGTACTACGTACTTCTACTCTTTTAAAAATGACTCTTTTTCATATAAAACTTCCAAGATACTAATAACCGTAGTATCAAGTCATAACTACTTTTCAATACAAGTCACCATACCTTTTAGAAATATACTTAGGCTTCTAAATCAAGTGACTTCTTTTCTTTTAAAACCTTAAGAAATTGATGCCTTCAAACCAATTTGCCTTACCTTATTTTAAGTCATTTCCCCTTACTTATATTACTTAGAGTAAACCTCTCTTTTTAACTTTCCATAAAGTTATTATAACCAACTTCCCATAAAGTCGTTATATTAACCTTATGCTTTAGTCAAATGCATTTTTCCATATCCAAGGGACTTATACTTTCAAACAAGACAAGTGTCACATACTTTAAAAAAAAATACATCAAGTCCCTTAACTTTGAGAATTAAGATATCCTTAATCTTTTTCACAAGTGAGTTAATCCCCTAACTCAACCAACTTGGACATTCTTAAAATAAGTAAAGGATATCAAAATCTTGTACGTCTACCTTACTACATAGGTACAACTACTCATGCTCAAGAGATAGGAAAGTTCCACATACCTCTTCGGGTCAATCCACTTGCCAAGTCCAATATACCGCACGTAGTATGTCAACCTATAATGACCATAATACGTCTATTAACTTCTTACTTCAAACGTAGAATATTTTAAGTGCAAAGTCACTAAATTCTACGGAAAATCGGACAGCACTTCCTTTGTTTCTACATACTTTACCACCTTTTTCAAGGCCCGAATACAATAGCCAAACACGCCACATTTAAGGCTCAATAATGTAGTTAACAATAGGGGATTACACGCCTATAAGACGTGTAAAATTCCGCCCCACAATTGATATCAAATTAGTACAAACTACAAGGCCAATTCGGCAACTTGAGGTACAACAACACAAATTCTTATCCAATTTCCTTTTCAATCCAAGTTGTTTTGTATAACATGATATCAAGCCGCAACCGATTACAACTACTACAATCCTCAAGTAGGTAAACATGCGACGATTCTAATTAACAATCAAATTGTATTTCAATTTCAAATGGCACATATGTCATTTCGGATTTAGGCTACTACAATCCATATCACTTATAAATCTTCAATACATATACTTCATGCTAGTAAAAAATGTAAGTCTAACAACAATATGTAATCTTGTAACACTTTAAGAGAACAAGATTGTTACCTCAACGAGCCTTATCCAACTTCAAGATCTGAAGTCGCTCCCTAGCAACTTAGAGCATCTCCTTAACACTTCAATCCACCACTTGAAGCCCTTAGAATATTACAAACAACTTTCCTTTAATCTTCCAATCCAAACCTATGAAAGCAACTAGGTTTTCACCTTGCGACTAATACGAAAACTATACTTTTCCGGGATTTTTCTATTGAGATACCCTTACAATACACTTAGGAACCTTGGTTTAAAGTGGGGAGATTATTGGACAACAAACAAATTTTTTTCTTGTTGGAGCTATGTGAACCCGGGAGCATCCCTCAAGTTCATCCAATTTTCTTGAAAAAATTTCTAAGTGTGGAAGCTTGTCTCACTACTAGTATACATATATAGCACAATGGAGGGCCAAGATTAATACATATGTGTGGCTTAGATACAATTCACTAGGATCAAGCCCAAGTGGCCCTTTGACAAATCAACAATATCAAGCTACAAGACTTAGCAAGACTTGGTCATTGTTACACCCCGTAATTACAGGACATGTTTTAAAGAACGTACGTAAGAATCCCAAATGTTAAGATTTGAGACTAGTAAAAATTTATCGGAATTATAGAATTATCGGAAAATAAAATATTGTGACAAATGGGAGGGCGACACGTGTCAGACCTCTAAGAATGATATGACAACAATGGCGGGACAGGGCCCCGCCATACCCCTGAATGTAAGTACCTACAACGACAGGGGACTATACCACTGATAAGCCTCCGGAGAAACGGAGCTTCCCAAACGCTGAACTGTGACCCTAAGAGCGAGGATCAACATCGTGTACTTACCGCGGCATGAACGCAGCCCCGAGGTCGATAACAGTACCAAGTATGTGAAATCAAAATCAGTAAATGAAATCATAGTAGTCTATATAAAGCGAGACATGTATGATAACCAAACTACAGCTCACAATAAATAGCAAATATGTCAAGTCGTGGACTCACGCACTCAAAGTCATAACTCAAATAAAACTATGGGTCTCACGCACACAACATCAATCATGCCCGTGGAATACCTTCCTCACCGCCGGCCATGATATAAAAGCACCAAGGAATACACATGAACACCAGTCCCACCGTGTCATAATAAAACCGCACGGTAAGTACGAAGGCATAGCCGACTACTAAAACCCACAGTACCAACAAGGTCATAAACTGTATCATGAGATCTGTCTAGACCGTCACATGATCAAAGCTGGCCACTCGCCCGCAGTATCTAATTTGCGCGTCTAGTCCTGGAAATTCCCGCAGCTCCGCATAGGCCACTCCAATGGCCCGCATGAGGTATTCCTCGCATCGAGGGTAGCTACTCCCAGCAACGCCCCGACTCGCACCGCATGGCCACGCAGACCGTATGATCATATAGACCGCACACTAACTGGAACTCGTAGCTCCGCATAGGCCCCCGACCTCGCGAGGTATTCTCGAATCATAGGTCACACAGACTACGCTGAGTCTACCCCGCATCGGAGGCGCCAACCCCTAATCATGTCAAGAGGTGAGTGATATAATACCAACATAATAGCTTATCGTTTAAACAACATAAGCACAACAAGGGAAACCCCTTTACACAAACATCACAAGATACTATCACACGTAGCATCCTAACATGTTTACTTATCAAATCAACAAGAAAGTATTACAAGGCTATCACAAACTAACACAATCAAGTTATTCACACAAGGTACTTTCTACTTTATGTTAACAAGTTCGGGTTTTTATCCCCAAAGTACTTCATACAATAACTCTTTTAAAAGACCCGTTTCTTTCACAAAAGTCACACAATACCCGTAGTATAAAAATAGAGTGACTATCTTTTTAAGTAAACCAAAACACTTCCCTTTGTAAAATCAAGTAACAACATTATTTTCCAAACGTTCAAGTTTGCCTAATTTCAAATGCTCAAGTTTCTCATTTTCGAAAGGTCTCATAGTTCATAGTTTTAATCGCTTAATAATATAATTCTCCTTTAAAACGATTTGAGAAACATATGCCTTATGTGTGAGTAGGGTATTCTTGTTTATAACAATCTTATTAAAGCAGCCATGATCTAGGAAATGTAATATCATTTTGTCTCATCTTAGCTTCTATGCAGATGGAGGTTTCTACTGGTTTTCATAATACTTTATTAGTCAATACATTTCCCTTTATTAAGCGCACGTGGTTTGTTCGATATTTATTCGATTTCAAATCAAAGAAACATTATTCCTTTTAAAAACCAAGTACTCATTACTCACGAATGAGGTTTCACACTTTTTAACAAAATTTATATTAATTCAATTAAGTCAAGTCTCTTATCTTTTAAGATCAAGTCTCTTAACTTCTACAATCAATAAACCATTCTTTTTATTTTCTCTTAAGTCGTTATACCTAACTTCCCATAAAGCTAGTATAACTTCTTAAGCTTTCAAAACCAAGTATTACTCTTCTTTCAAAAAGGTTTCTTAATTCTTTTGAAATACTTCAGATTCTTATTATTCAGGCTTAAGTCAAAAGACATTGCCGTAAAACTACGTTCAGTTAACACACGTACGTCTACCGTACTATATATATATTCTTTTAAAATATCATGCTCAAGAGGATAGGAAGAATCACATACCTCGCGACGATTATCGACTATTAGCAAAACGCTCCACGGCTATAACCCGGCTAGCCTTGTCCACCATTCAAGTAGTACATGCTACTCGCAGAACATTCAACCTATAAAGGTTATATAAGTCTATCAACTTCAAGACTACACTGTAGAATATTCTAAGCAGTAGGTTCTCTATTCTACGGAAAATCGGGCAGCACTTCCCTACCCGTTAAGTTACACAAGTCTCATAAATACAAATCCCTATGTAAATGCTTTAATCTTCTTCTTATATTCTTCTGATGTGATTTCAGTTCAAGTCTTTTCTGTAATATCCTTCTATTACAGTTCAATTCTCTTCTATGAATCTTATATTCATTTCTATACTACTACAGTATGTAATTTCCAATTACAATATAGGGACAAGAGTATTTACCTCGATAAGCCCAAAATTATCCAAGTTTAAATGTCGATCCTGAGCAATGTTTAGCTCCTACTCTGGGTGCTCCAACCCGCTCCAAACAACCCTTAGAAGTTCTACGCAACTTCTTCTTAATACTTCAACCAACTGTGAAGATTTTCCTTAGGGTTTCGTTTTGTGACTGAAGGGAAGTATAATAGTATTTCTGGGCTTTTAGTATAGGTGTAACCTTGGAATACTACAAGGTATTTGGGCCAAGGTATTTTGGTATAGTAACAATACTTGGAAAGTATTTTCTACCAAGGGGGGTATTTTCACGAGAACAACACCACTAGGAGGGGGGTGTAGGTTTCGGCTAGCACCCCTAGGAGGGGGGAGGGTATTTCTCGGCCAAGGCCTCTCAAAGGGGGAGGGGTTTCGGCTAGCACAACAAGGAAGGGGGGGGGGGGGGAAGGGATTTCAAGACTTAGAAATGATTTAAGGGATGAAGAAAACCTTCAAGTTAGGGGGGTATTTATAGGCCAACCAATGGCCAAGATCAAGACAAGTGGTGGGCAAGTGTAAGGTCAAGATTTGGACAAGTGTTTGTGGGTCCCACTTGCTCATCAACTACACAAAATATCCTACCAACTCCAAGGCTTCAATTCGTCCCATTGACGCCCACAAGTCCGCCAATTAGAGGGTGACAAGTGTCGCCCTCTCGTTGGTCCAAAATATTTCATCTCTCGGAAAAATCCGCAAAAATTATAAATGACATAGCCGGAATTTTCCCTTCGCAAGTTTTGGAAGATGTTTCGTCGGAAAACGATTCTTTTCGTGTGTTGTGCACAAAATTTTCGGTCCTAGCCTAACTTAAGGCTTAAACTTTTATACGTACGCCCTCACGTACATACTCTGGAAATACGGGGTATAACATTTCAGAGGAATTTCATCCAAGCCACACATATGTGCAAATCTTGACCCTCCATGTTACGATATAGTAGTACTAGTAGTGAGACAAGCTTCCACACTTAGAAATTTTTTCAAGAAATTTGGATGAACTCGAGGGAGGCTCTCGGGTTCAAGAACTTCAAAAGAGAAAAAATTTGATTGTTGTCCAATAATCTCCCCACTTTAAACCAAGGTTCATAAGGGTATTGTAAGGGTATCTCAATAGAAAGATCCCGGAAAAGTATAGTTTTCGTATTAGTCGCAAGGTGAAAACCTAGTTGCTTTCCTAGGTTTTGATTGGAAGATTAAAGGAAAGTTGTTTGTGATATTCTAAGGGTCTCAAGTGGCGGATTGAAGTGTCAAGAAGAGGCTCTAAGTTGCTAGGGAGAGACTTCAGATCTTGAAGTTGGATAAGGCTCGTTGAGGTAACAATCTTGTTCTCTTAAAGTGTTATAAGATTTCATATTGTTGTAGCCTTACATTTTAACTAGCATGAAGTATATTGTGTTGAAGATTTATAAGTGTTATGGATAGTTGAAGCCTAGAATCTGAAATGACATTCTAGCCATTTGAAGTTGGAATACAATTTGGTCGTTTATTAGAATCGTCGCATGTAACTTACTTGAGGATTGTAGTAGTTGTAATCAATTGTGGCTTGATACGATGTTATACTAAACAACTTGGATTGAAAAGGAATTGGATAAGAATTTGTGTTGATTATATCTCAAGTTGCCGAATTGGCCTTGTAGTTGGTACTAGTTTGATATCAATTGTGGGGAGGAATTTTACACGTCTTGTAGGCGTGTAATCCCCTATTGTTAACTACATTGTTGAGCCTTAAATGTGGCGTGTTTGGCTATTGTATTCGGGCCTTGAAAAAAGTGGTAAAGTATGTAGAAACAAAGGAAGTGCTATCCGATTTTCCATAGAATTTAGTGACTTTGCACTTATTATATTCTACGTTTGAAGTAAGAAGTTAATAGACGTATTATGGTCATTATAGGTTGATATACTACGTGCGGTATATTGGACTTAGCGAGTGGATTAACCCGAAGAGGTATGTGGAACTTTCCTATCTCTTGAGCATGAATAGTTGTACCTATATAGTAAGCGTCTGAAGACTTTGATATCCTTTACTTGTTTTAAGAATGTCCAAGTCGGTTGAGTTAGGGGATTAACTCACTTGTTTAAAAGTAGTAAGGATGTCTTAGTTTTCAAAGTTAAGGGACTTGAAGTGTTTTAAAGTATATGATACTTGTTTCGTTTTAAACGTATAAGTCCCTTGGATATAGGAAAATGTAATTGACTAAAGTATAAAGTTAATATAACGACTTTATGGGAAGTTGGTTATATTAGCTTTATGGAAAGTTAAAAAGAGAGATTTACTCTAAGTAAAATAAGTAAGGATAAATGACTTGAATTAATGAAAGGCAAATTGATTTTAAGGCATCAATTGCCTAAGGTTTTAAAAAGAAAAGAAGTCACTTGATTTAGAAGCCTAATTATATTTCTAAAAGGTATTGTGACTTGTCTTGAAAAGTAGTTGTGACTTGATACTATGGTTATTAGTATCTTGGAAGTTTTATATGAAAAAGTCATTTTTAAAAGAGTAGAAGTACGTAGTACTTTGGGTTAAATTCCCGGATTTTATAAAGACATGTTAGTGCCTTAAGTAAACTAAAATGAGAGTGTATATGAACACGACTAATAAGAAGTTAGGGGATTTCTTAACTTGCTTATATTATGTATGATAAGCCGGTAGTGCTTATGTTATGTATGATAACGGTAGTGCTTATGTTATGTATGATAGCCGGTTTGTGCTAGTGATATATTATTCATTCTGGTCATTCCGGGTTTGTGGCATTTACATATTAGTGGATTTGCAACCCATGATGCGAGGAATACCACGCGAGTCGTAAGGGCTTATGCGGGTGAAATAGTCCCATGTGGCGGACCAGTCTATCGAGGAATACCTCATGCGGATCCATACGACCTCGGGTGAAATAGTCCCAGGAGTAGGATTGCATAATGATACTGCGGGCGGGTGGCCCTGCTTTGATCATGAGCCTCCTATTTTTTTATGCAGTAAAGTATACTTTTGTTTACTCTCATTGTTAGTAAGGCACGATTAATCGTAATTTGATTATCATACATGTCTCGGCTTTATTTTAGACTTATGATGTATTCTGATTTTTTTTGATTTATACTTAGTACATATTGTGTCTGACCCCTTCTGGGCTGCGTTAAATCACCGCAGGTAAGTAGCGGATGGTGGATCCTCATTCTTAGGATCATTGATCAGTGTCGAAGCTCCATTTCTCGGAGGCTTGTCTTTTAGTGCTTCTCCCCGATGTTGTAGATATTATGTACATTCGGGGTATGGCGTGGCCCTATCCCGCCATACGCTTATTATTCCTAAGTGCAGCAGTCACATTTGTGGTTTGAGGTAAACGAGTTATCTTGTTTACTTTTGGTGATGTATATTTTATGGAAGACGGCCTTATCGGCTAGCTTTGTGATGTTTATTGTCTAAACATGTTTATGTGTTGTGTATGTTCATTGCTATTCTCGATGTATACAGGCAGGGTACCCTGTAAGGTACGATCGCGCCCGGGTCTGTCGTGACAAAAGTGGTATCAGAGCAGTTAGTCATCGGAAAATATCTACAGACCGTGTATAGTAGAGTCTTGATTATCGGTGTGTTGTGCACCACATCTATAATCAGGAGGCTGCAGGACATTTAGGATTGGTTTCCATTCTTCTCTCTCTGAGATCGTGCAGTAGAGCTGTCTTATTAGGTTGAATCCTCTCTGACCTATTCTTATGTATCAGTTATGCCTCCACGGAAGGCGACCAGGGCCCAGAAGGGCAAAGCGGCGAGGCGCTAGCGGTCATGAGAGGGTTACTATGACTCAAGCCTGGACTATGCACGAGGTTGCGGGCGGGTGGCGAGTTCAATTGCCACAGCGATGAGAGGCCGAGCGGCGGTAGCTCGAGGTTCCGTGCACGAGCCTCGATTCACGGCCGGTGAGTATAGGATTACGGAGGCGATATGGTTATTTACTGCATAGTTGCGAGCGTAAGCAGAGCGAGTAGTTAACCCTAGAGCCAGCGATTCTGATTCAAGATTTTCTGGTTATCATCCACCCGAGTTCTATGGTTCGAGATCGAGGAGGATCCTCGGGAGTTTATTCGGCGATTCGTGGACTATCAGTGCTTCGTGCCTCGGAGATGAAGTCGATTATGTTAGCCTCTTACCGCTTACAGCGATATTGCGTTGAACTGGTTTGAGTCATAGGAGTGTCTAGAGGTGAGGTGCTCTTCATCTGTTTGGGAGGAGTTCACAGAGGCCTTCTGGATCACTTTTGCCTCACGAGATGAGGAGAGCCGCGTGGATAGATTCTTGACCTTGAGGCGGAATGGGAGGACTATCGAGAGTACAACACGGAGTTTGACTCATTGGCGGTATCGCTCACCATTTTGGCAGACATGGCGGACAGAGTTCATCGCTATGTGATGGGGCTAGACCGTCATATGAATACTGCATGCTTGGGGGTGGCCCTTCAGCCGTGTATGGATATTGCCAGGATGCAGGTGTATGCGCAGGGGATAGAGGATAGGGAGAGAGAGGATCAGCTAGACTCAGGCCAGCCCAAGAGGGCCGGGGCAGAGTCTCGAGCGGTTTCGGCCGGGACGGCCTCAGTGCAGACTAGGTCCACTTTTCACCCGCAGTGCCGCTCGATTTTCTGGCGGAGGTTGATCATGTCACGACCCGAGCCCGGGCCGACCCGGTGCCCTACCAGGCACCCTCTTGGTATACATCGAGAATAGCGGAACATACACAATCGATAAAAATGCTTAACATAAAATAACAACAGCTGGCGATAAGGCCACCTTAAGCTATACAAATAAAAGCGACATTTTTTCCTTCTTTACAACCCAAACCACAATGTGACTACAGACCTCTAAGAATAACAACTCTGGCGGGACAGGGCCCCGCCATACTCCTGAATGTAAAACAACCGACAATACCAGGGATAAGCCTCCGAAATAAAAGAGCTTCTCAGCGGTGACGGTGATCCTAGGCGAGGATCGCACCAGTACTCTACTGCGGCGTGACGCGGCCTCCGAAGTCGATTACAACATGTACCAAATATGTGGCTGAAATCAGTAATGAAATCATAAGTCTAAAATAAAACTGGAGACAGGTATGATAACTCAATTAACAGTACACAGTGCCTTACTAACAATGAGAGTAAATAGTTGTTACACCCCGTATCTTCAGGACATGCTTTAAGAACGTACGTAAGAACTCACAGTGTTAAGATTTGAGACTTGTAAAAATTTATCGAAATTATGGAATTGTCGGAAAGCGTACCATTGTGACGAATGGGATGGAGACACGTGTCACCCCCCCTTAATGATGCCTTGGACGAAATTGGCAAGGGCAAGAGGGTCATTGGACCTTTGTTAGCAAGACAAGTCTTGCAACTTGAAAGCTTGAGAAAGTTGACTTGGTCAAGGACCCACAAAGCTTGATATTTAATAAGACTTCATCCAAACCACCCATTTGGTTACATCTTGACCCTCCATGTCCCTATATAATACTACTGGTAGTGAGACAAGTTCCACACTTAGCCAAAATTACAAAAAATTGGATGAACAAGCTATGAAGCTCTCGGGTTTGGGGTCCAACAAGGGAGAATTTTTTTTTGTTTGTTGTCCAATAATCTTCCCACTTTAAACCAAGGTTCATGAGGGTATTGTAAGTGTATCTCAATAGAAAAATCCTGGAAAAAGAGAGTTTTCGTATTAGTTGCAAAGCGAAAACCTAGTTGCTTTCTAGGTTTTGGATTGGAAGTTTGAAGGAAAGTTGTTGGTATTGTTCTAAGGGTCTCAAGTAGCGGATTGGAGTGTTAAGGAGGGGGCTCTAAGTTGCTAAGGAGCGACTTCGGATTTGGAGTTGGATTGAGATTCGTGAGGTATAATCTTGTCTCTTAATAGTGTTACAAGATTATATATGTATTGTTGTTGTTAGCTTTACATGTTGCTAGCATGAAGTTGATATGTTTAAGTTCATAAGTATTATGGATTGCTTGTAGCTTAAACCCGAAATGTTATATTAGCCACTTGAAGTTGGATTACTAATTGGTCATTTATTAGAAATCGTCGCATGTTACTTACTTGAAGATTATAGTAGTCATAATCGATTGCGACTTGATATCATGTTATGCTAACAATTTGGATTGAAATGGAAATTGGATAAGAATTAGTATTGTGGTACTCAATATGGCGAAATTGGACTAGTAGTTGTGTTAGTTTGATATCTATTGTGGGCGGAATTTTACCACGTCTATTAGGCGTGTAATCCTATTGTTGATTTCATTGTTTGGGCCTTAAATGTGGCGTGTTTGGTTGTGTATTCGGCCTTGAAAAGGTGGCAAAGTTAGTAGAAACAAAGGAAGTCTGTCCAGATTTTCCGTAGAATTTAGTGACTTAGCACTTAGAATATTCTCGTTTGAAGTAAGAGATTAATGGGCGTATTGTGGCCATTATAGGTTGAAGTACTAAGTATAGCGTATCCTACTTGAAGGATGGAATAGCTATCAAGGTTGAAGTACTTTGGAGCATTTTGCTACTTGTCGATAATCGTCGCGAGGTATGTGAACCTCTTCCTTCCTTTGGCATGATTCTATGTATGGAATATACCTGTGGTATCATTTCATGTTTCCTTATACTCTTAGAAGTTAAGAGGTAGTTGTGTGATTTACTCTATGTAGAACTTTTCCTATCTTTTGAGCATGACTAGTTGCACGTATGTAGTACGGTAGACGTACAACACCTTGATATCCTTTACTAGTTTTATGAATAGCCAAGTCGGGTGAGTTAGGAGATTAACTCACTTCTTTGAGAGTATTAAGGATGTCTAACGTTTTATTAAAGTTAAGGGACTTGAACAGTTTTGAAGTATGTGATACTTGTTCCGTTTTAAACGTATAAGTCCCTTGGATAGGAAATTGTATTTGGCTAAGGCATAAAGTGAATATAACGACTTTATGGGGAGTTGGTTATATTTGCTTTATGGAAAGATAAATGACTTGATTTTAGTGAAAAGGCAACTTGATTTTAAGGCATCAATTGCCTAAGGTTTTATAATAAAAGGAGTCACTTGAGTTCTAAAGGTTAAGAGACTAATTGTATTTTTGAAAGTTAAGAGAATTGATTTGAAAGTATATAATACTTGGTTTCAAAAAGTAGAAGTCTCTTGGTTATAAAAAGGAATGAGTTGGTCTAAAACCATAAAGGGTTATAACGGCTTTATGGGAAATTGGTTATAACGGCTTTATGGAAGGTTAAGAGAATGATTTTCTCTAATAATGTAAGCAAAGAAATGATTTGAAATAAAGAAGGGCAAATTGTTTTAAAGGTACCAATTGCTTAAGGTTTTTAATAAAGAAGTCACTTGATTTAGAAGCCGGTAAATGTATTTCTAAAAAGGTATTGTGACTTGTCTTGAAAGGTGGATAGGACTTGATACTATAGTTGTTAGTCACTGGGAAGTTTTATTTGAAAAAGAGTATTTCTAAAGGAGTAGAGGTGCGTAGTACGTTGGGTTAAATTCCCGGGTTTTATATGACAGTATCGTCCCAGAAATGGGCCGGGCGATACCTTACGCGGACTATATGACATTATCGTCCGAAATGGGCGGGCGGTATACCTTCTGGCGGACTATATGACATTATCGTCCGAATGGGCGGGCAATATACCTTTACGCGGACTATATGACATTATCGTCCCGAAATGGGCCGCGAGATACCTTACGCGCACTATATGACATTATCGTCCCGAAATGGGCAGGCGGTATACCTTTACGCGGACTATATGACATTATCGTCCCGAGAAATGGGCGGGCAATATACCTTTACGCGGACTATATGACATTATCGTCGAAATGGCGGGCGGTATACCTACGCGGACTATATGAAATTATCGTCCCGAAATGGCGGGCAAGATATTATACCGTATTTCCGGTAATATGCGTAAGGAATCGTCTGAAGTCTAGCCAAAGTTTCAAAGTTTAGGCACAAACATTTTCTTGGGCACGATTCACGAAATAGAATAGTTTTCCGACGAAACGTCACGCCGTAGGGCAAATTCCGCTATGCCATTTCTAATTTTACGGATTTTCCGAGAGGCGAAACATTTTGGACCAACGGGAGGCGACACTTGGCACCTCCAATTGGTGGACTTGAAATCGTCCATTGGGCGAATTGGACAATGAAGTGCGTTTTTGTGCCTTTGCAAGTCAAGGATTAGGTAGGATATTTTGTGTGCAAGTTGGCCAGGACACTTGCCACTAATCTTGACCTTACACTTGCCTAGCACTTGGCTAAATCTTGGCCCTTGGTTGGCCGTGTCTTGACCTATAAATACCCTTAAGATGAAGAGTTCTTCATCCACAAATTCCTTTCCAAGTCTTGAAAATCCTCTCATTTCCCTTGTAGCCTTTTTAGTCCAGCCACCCCTTTTTAGTGAGCTTGGCCGAGGCAACCTCTCCCCTAGCCCTGGCAAATCTACCCCTCTCCTTGGTAGAAAAGTTGTCTTCTAGTATTGTTATAATGCCCAAAATACCTAGCCCAAATCCCTTAGTCCTTAGTAGAAGTTGTGAAGAACTTCTAAGGTTTCTTAGACTCTGAGCGTACAACTTAGGAGCTAAACCTTGCTCAGTAGCGACTTTATCTAGGATATTATTGGGCTTACAGAGGTAACTAATCCTAACCCTCTTTTGAATTAGAGAATACATCGTAGTAGTATAAGAATGAGTATAAATACTTAGAAGAATATCACGAATAGAATTGAATGTTATCACGGTAGAAGGGTTTAAAGAAGATTAATCAAATTGTACTTACATGGATTTTTCACAGAGACTTGAGTAGCTCATAGGGTAGGAAGTGCTGCCCAATTTTCCGTAGGATATAGAACCCTCTGTTTAGAAGCTGTTTACAAAGTAGTGCGAGCGTTGATAGGCGTGTCGACTATTATTATAAGTGATTCTGCGCGACATATTCAACTTGGCGGTGGTTTTATTTGAGAAGGTATGTGATTCTTCCTAAAGCATGATATTTTACAATATATATGTAATGCGGTAGGCGTCATGTGTTAATCGAATAATAACTACGGCAATGTCTTTGACTTAAGCTGAATAATACTTACAATGATGCCTCAAACTAAGCTTTGAATAACACTTACTAAGAATGCCTCACTGGCTTAAGCACTGAATAATAAAGAATGAAAGCATTTCAAAAGAATCTTGAATCATTTTTAATGAAGAGAACTAATTGGTTTTAAAGCGAAGCTTAAGAGTTATACTAGCTTTATGGGAAGTTAAGTATAACCACTAAAGAATGATAAAAGAAAGCAGTTTGCCTATGTGTGTATAATGGACTTATATTAAATTGTAAAAAGAATAATAAGATGGTTTGATAAGTAGACATGATATGATGCTATGTGTGTTAGTGTCTTGTAACGTTTGTATAAGAGAGTATTCTTGTTGTGCTTATGTTGTTTAAAGATAAAGCTGTTATGTTAGTGTACTATCACTCACCTCTTGACATATTACCGGGGGTTAAGATGCCCTCCGATGCGGGGTAGACTCGGTGATGCAGGACCGTGATTCGAGAATACCTCATGCGGGTCAAGGGACCTATGCGGAGCTACGGGAGTTCGAGTTAGTGATGCGGGGTTATACCTCATGCGGTCTATGTGGCCGTGCGGACTACGAGTCGGGGCGATGCTAGAGTAGCTACCCTCGATGCGGGGTTATGTACCTATGCGGGCCTATGTGGTGGCCTATGCGGACTACGAGTCGAGATTAGGCTTGCATGGTGATACTACGGGCAATTGGCCTGCTTGATCATTCGCGGCTAGAAAAGGCACATTACAGTTTACCTATTGTTGCTCTTGTTTATGATGTGTACTATATGCGGTCCCAGTTGTTTCATACATACTTGCAAAACTGATTTTAAAATGATATGTTTTCATTTAAGTATTTCTGATTTCATATACTTAGTACTGTTATCGACCTCCTTGAAAGTGCGTTCATCTGCGCAGTAAGAGCGGCAGTGCTAGATCCACATTCTTAGGATCTCTACGTTGGTGTCGGGAGCTCCGTCTTTTAGGAGGCTCTACTTTTGGGTATGATCTCCCGTTGTAGATAGTTTTATGCGATCGGTATGGCGAATACTGTCGCCATAGTTGTATATTTCCTTAAGTGCATGAGTCATGTTATGCAGATATCGGATGTAGCTTGCTAAACCGTATTTATATATATATCTTGAAAGCGATGTTTTCTCATAAAGCGTGTGTCTTATTTTATAAATCGTTTCATGTCTTGTTTTATATTTCCGATTACTCGATGTATGACTACTTGGGTGCCGGTAAGGCACGATCCACGAACCGGAATGGGTCGTGACAAAAATGGTATCGAGCGATTAATCCTCGGAAAGTGTCTGAGCAAGTATCGATAGAGTCTTGGTTATCGGTGTGTTGTACACCACACCAATAATCAGGAGGCTATAGGGTATTTAGGATTGGTTTCCATTCTTCTCACTCTGAGATCGTGCTTTAGAGCTGTGTTAAAGTTGGACCCCTCTAACGTATTCCTCTTTTACATGTGATTGTGCCTCGCGTAAGGCAACCGGGCCCGAGAAGGAAAAGCGGCGAGGAGGCTGCTAGTGGGACACCTAGAGTCACGAGGGCTCGGGCCCGATCTATACGAGGCGGCGAGTTCTACGACGCCGCCCGATTCAGCGAGACTACGATACCCGCACCTCATCCCACGGCTGGGCGGAGAGATAGGGTACAAGAGATGGCCCGGCTATTGGCTAGGATGTGGCGACACGAGGGCGGTGAATCTGGCGATTCGATCCGGCCCGGTCGTACCGTGGTTCACCCGAGGCGAGAGTTTGAGGCTACGAGACTTCTGAGTTGTAGCCGCCCGAGTTTTTCTGGTCGAGTAGGAGGATGATCCGCAGGAGTTCATCAAATCGGCTCTGAAGGATTACGAGTGATCGGGCGTCGGAGACCGAGTCCGTGATCTTTGGTTCGCGTAAGGCTGCGTGATACGCGATCGATTGGTTTGATTCATGGGAGTTATCGGGAGAGCACGCGTCCCGGTACTTGGGATGAGTTCTCGAGGCTTTCCTCACTCGCTTCCTCGCGGATGAGGCGCGAGGCGGTGATAGATTTTTCTACTGAGCGGAGAGGGCGCCTTATCGGGAGTACAATGTCGAGTTTGATTCATTGGCTCGATATGTCCCAGCGTTGGTAGCTAATATGGAGGATAGGGTGCACCGCTACGTCACCGGGCTAGATGACTATATGGCCGAGTCATGTGCGGGTGTTTCTCTTCAGCCGGGTATGGACATTACCCGCATGCAGGCTCATGCTCTTGGATGTGAGGAGCGTAGAGACCGACGGGTTGTGACGGCGAGAAGACCGGGGCGGCGAGGTCTTTTGGTAGCTATCGTGGTGGCGGCCTCGGCGATCTAGATTTGCACTACGGCCGGCTCGAGCACTCTGCCGTCCTCGGCCACGGCCCGGAGATATTGGCGGAACCGGGGCGGGACTTGAGACATCGAGCGGCGAGAGGTTACGGCGATCGGGACCACCCGCCGGTGTGGCCGTCGGCAGATCCGCCGGGAGTTGTGGTGCTACGGAGCTTGTTTGATTGTAGCGGCAGGTCACTATGCGGCTGTCAAGCCAGGCGATGCTGATGGTAAGTCGACCTACGAGTTCTTTCACGGTCTTCATCCCCAGCGATTACTCATACGGAGGCAAGGTACTCATGGACCAGTCGCGGCGAGGTCGTGGCGCGGGTCCCGATTCTAGCGGTCCTCGAAGCGCGTTTATGCTTTGTCGGTAAGCGGACAGATCGGAGGCCTCACTGATGTCGTCGCAGGTACCTTATCGGTTCACCAGGTTTGATGTGTATGCTTTGATAGATTCGGGTTCTACTCATTCTATATATCCCACTTGTTGCTAGTAGGATAGGGATAGAGCCGATTCCATGGACCCTTTAGGAGTAGCTACGCCCGATGGTGATTCGATGGTAGCTCGGCGGGTATATAGAGCTTGTCTGTGACCATTCTGATCGTCGGACCTGGCGACTTGATAGAGTTGGAGATGTTTGACTTGACGTGATCATGAGGATGGATTGGCTGGCTTCTACGCCAATGTAGGCTGAAGAGAGAGTAATGCAGTTCCAGTTTCTGAGGCGGTTGTTGAGTGGGAGAACGCAGTATCGCTAGAAGGGTAGGTTTATTTCCTACCTCAAGGCTAGGAAGATGGTGCGAAGGGTATATCTACCATCTCGTTCGGGTGTTTGATCTTGAAGGCTGCGGTACCAGATTTTCCGTCGATTCGATGGTGAGAGAGTTCCCAGGCGTGTTTCAGACGACCTCCGGGTATCCCTCACGAGAGGAGATTGAGTTTGTATTGACATATTGCGGACACTCGGCCTATTTCCATTCCGCCATACGAATGGCACGCCGAGTTGAGAGAGTTGAAGGATCGGCTTAGAGATTTCTTTGGAGAAGAGCTTGTCGGGCTAGTGTTTCTCCGCAGGGCGCCGGTATTGTTCGTGAAAAAAAGGGCGGGGCCAGCTGCGCGTGTGTGTTGATCTGACGGTGAACAAGGTGACCATTGAAACAGATACCCCGCTTCCCAGATTGATGATTTGTTCGACCGGTTGCGAGTGCGAGATCTTCTCCAAGATTGATCTACGGTCGGGCTATCATCAGTCTGCAGTCGAGAGGTAGATGTCCACAGGATGCATTCGGGACCCGTCACGAACATTATGAGTTGGTCATGTCTTTTGGGTTGACCAATGCTCGTGGTATTCATGGATTTGATGACCGAGTGTTCAAACCATTTTGGACACGTTTGTGATAGTGTTCATTGATGATATCTTGGTTTATTCGCTCGGAGGCGGGAAGCGTGCGGGCATTTGAGGCTGTCTTGTGATTCTCGGGACCAGCGATTATGCGCCAAGTTTTCCAAATGTGAGTTTTGGTTGACTTGATGGCGTTTCTTGGGCATATTAGCCGGGGTGATGGCATTAGTGGATCGGCGAAGATCGGCGATCGGGACTTGGCCTGGAATCTTTACTCAAGCCGAGAGGTTCGCGATTTTACGGGCCTTGCGAGGATATTATCGCGGTTCGTGGAGAAGTTTTCTTCTATCTCGCACCATTGACTAGGGTGACTCGGGCGGCCAAGTTTGATGGGTGATGCTTGTGGCGGGGTTTCGATTCTTTGAAGGAGGAAGCGGCCAGCCGTTCTTACTCTTCCGAGGTCGGATGGTTATGTCGTGTATTGTGATCGTCGGGCGTCGGGTTGGGATGTGTGTTGATGCGGCATGGCGGGGTTATAGCATATGCATCCGGCGGTGAAGAAACACGAGAGAACTACCCGCATGATTTGGAGTTGGCGGTGTGATTCACGCTTTGAAGATCTGGAGGCACTATTTGTATGGGGTTCACGTGGATATTTTACAGACCACAAGAGCCTCCGGTATATCTTCACCGGAGGAGTGAACTTACGGCGAGGCGGTGGTTAGAGTTGCTTAAGGATTACGATGTTGATATCTGTACCACGGGAAGGCCAATGTTATAGCGGATGCTCTTAGTCGTAGGTCGATGAGAGCCTATCGGATGTGCGGCTAGAGAGGAGGACATGGTTCGTGATTTGCATCGATTCGCGAGCCTTGGTGTCCGCTTGATTGATTCCGATAGCGATGGGGTTAGAGTTACGTGAGGTTCTTAAGTCTTCCGTCGTCGGAGGTGAAGAGGCAGCGATTTGAGGATCGGCTTTGATTCGATATCGTGTCTGACTCTTACGTGAGGGCAAGGTCCTTTTGAGGTAGCACGATGGGGTGCTAAGGTTTGAGCGGTGTGTGTTCGGATGTTTGAGGACTTGGCGGAGTTCTTGGGAAGCACACTGGTAGCGCGTTACTCTATCCATCGAAGTCGACCAAGATGTACCCACGACCTTAGATCAGTGTATTGGTGGGATGGCTTGAAGAGGGGCGTTGCGAGTTCGTGGCTCGGTGCTCATGTTGTCGGCCAGTGAAGGTAGAGCACGAGGCACGGTGGTTTGTTGCGAGCGATAGAGATCCGACACGGAAGTGGGAGGTGATCAACATGGACTTCATCACGGGATTACCTCGCACTCGGAGGAGACATGATTCTATATGGGTTATCGTCGGCAGTGTGAAATCAGCCCACTTTCTTCCGTCGGGCGACTTTTAGTGAGGATTATGCGGACTTTACATCAGAGGTCGTGGATGCATGAGTCCTATTTCGATCATATCGACAGGAGCGGTTCGGCTAACTTACGGAGGTCTTTCCGAAGAGGTTTAGGGGCGGTGAGCACGAGTCGCATTCCATCCACGAGACAGACAGACGGGCCGCACTATCCGAACTCTTGAGGATATCTGCGAGCTGTGTTATCGACTTCGAGTAGGGGAGGATCATTTGCCTCTAGTTGAGTTCGCGTACAATATGCTACCACTCCGGTATTGGATGGCGCCTTATGAGGCCTTGTATGGGAGGAAGTGCGGTCGCCTATAGGTTGGTTCGATGTGGGCGAGTGCGGCTAGTGGGACGGTTTGGTGCGGTGGCGATGGATAAGGTGAAGCTTATCAGGCGTCGCTATTGACCGAGTCGGCCAAGTCGTATGCGAGATCATCGTCGTCGGCATGCAGGTTCGCGATTGATGATTGGGTTTTCTGAAGGTGTCACCCATGAAGGTGTGATGAGATTCGGAAGAAGAAACTTCGGCCCAAGGTACGTTGGGCGTTTGATTGTCGCGAGGTAGGCGAGTTGCCTATGAGTTGAATCTGCCGTCCGATCTGGAGGCGGTGCATCCGTTTTTCACGTATCTATCTTTGAGAGATGTATCGAGGATCCATCTAGGGTGCACCGATTGGCGATGTCGGTGACCAGGGGTTATCGTATGAGGAGGTTCCATAACGATGTCGATCGTCGAGTTAGGCGTCTGCGGACGAAGGGCGTGGCTTCGTCAAAGTCTTGTGGCGGAACGAGCTCGGGAGGAGATGACGTGGGAAGGCGAGGAGGACATGAGGCGAAGTATCCTCCTATTCCCCACACCTCCGGGTAATTCCTTTCCTACTTGTAAATTTTCATTATCGTTTATGCCTAAGTGTTGTTTTGTGGCGTGTGTGGCATTTGCAAGCTGTTTAAGTTATGAAGGACCTTATCGTTAAGCGTCTTGGGAAGGAACATTGGGACGAATGTTTCTAAGGAGGAGAATGTTATACCCGTATTTCCGGTATATGCGTAAGGGAATACGTGCAAAAGTCTAGCCTTAAAGTTTAGGCACAAAACATTTTCTTGGGCACAATTCACAAAGCGAATAGTTTTCCGACGAAACGTTTCCACAACTTTCGTAGGCAAATTCCGCTATGCCATTTCTAATTTTTACGGATTTTTCCGAGAGGCGAAACATTTTGGACCAACGGAGGCGACACTTGGCACCCTCCAATTGGTGGACTTGAAATCGTCCGTTGGACCGAATTGGACAATGAAGTGCACGTTTTTGTGCCTTTGCACAAGTCAAGGATTAGGTAGGATATTTTGTGTGCAAGTTGGCCAAGGACACTTGCCTAATCTTGACCTTACACTTGCCTAGCACTTGGCTAAATCTTGGCCCTTGGTTGGCCATGTCTTGACCTATAAATACCCCAAGATGAAGAGTTCTTCATCCACAAATTCCTTTCAAGTCTTGAAAATCCTCTCCTCCCTTGTAGCCTTTTAGTCCAACACCCCCTTTTTAGTGAGCTTGGCGAGGCAACCTCCCCTAGCCTGGCCGAAATCTACCCCTCTCCTTGGTAGAAAAGTTGTCTTCTAGTATTGTTATAATGCCCAAAATACCTAGCCCAAATCCTTAGTCCTTAGTAGAAGTTGTGAAGAACTTCTAAGGTTTCTCGAGACTAGGAGCGTACAACTTAGGAGCTAAACCTTGCTCGTAGCGACTTTATCTAGGATATTATTGGGCTTACCGAGGTAACTAATCCTAACCCTCTTTTGAATTAGAGAATACATCTTGTAGTAGTATAAGAATGAGTATAAATACTTAGAAGAATATCACGAATAGAATTGAGCTGTTATCACGATAGAAGGGTTTAAAAGAAGATTAATCAAATTGTACTTACATGAATTTGTTTTCCTGATGAACTTGAGTAGCTCACCGGGTAGGAAGTCTTTGCCCAATTTTCCGTAGGATATAGAACCCTCTGTTTAGAAGCTGTTTACAAAGTAGTGAGCGTTGATGAGGCGTGTCGACTATTATAAATTTGATTCTGCGCGACATATTCAACTTGGCGGTGGTTTTTATTTGAGAAGGTATGTGATTCTTCCTAAAGCATGATATTTTACAATATATATGTAGTGCGGTGAGCGTACATGTGTTAAGCGAATAATAACTACGGCAATGTCTTTGACTTAAGCTGAATAATACTTACGGCATGCACCTAAACTAAGCTGAATAACACTGCAGATGCCTCACTTTGAATAATAAAAGCGAAAGCATTTCAAAAGAATCTGAATCATTTTTATGAAGAGAACTAATTGGTTTTAAAGCGAAGCTTAAGAGTTATACTAGCTTTATGGGAAGTTAAGTATAACCACTAAAGAATGATAAAAGAAGCAGTTTGCCTATGTGTGTATAATGACTTATATTGAATTGTGAAAAGAATAATAAGATGGTTTGATAAGTAGACATGATATGATGCTATGTGTGTTAGTGTCTTTAGCGTTTGTATAAGAGAGTATTCTTGTTGTGCTTATGTTGTTTAAAGATAAGTCGTTATGTTAGTGTACTATCACTCACCTCTTGACATATTCAGGGGTTAAGCGCCTCCGTGCGGGGTAGACTCGGTGATGCAGGACGTGATTCGAGAATACCTCGTGCGGGTCCAGGACCTATGCGAGCTACGGGAGTTCGGTTAGTGATGCGGGGTTATACCTCATGCGGTCTATGTGGCCATGCGGACTACGAGTCGGGGCGATGCGAGTAGCTACCCTCGATGCGGGGTTATGTACTATGCGGGCCTATGTGAGTGGCCTATGCGGACTACGAGTCGAGATTAGGCTTGCATGGTGATACTACGGCGGTGGCCTGCTTCGATCATTCGGCCTAGAAAAGGCTGTACAGTTTACCTATTGTTGCTCTTGTTTATGATGTGGCACTATGTGCGGTCCTCGTTGTTTCATACATACTTGCAAAGCGATTTTAAATGATATGTTTTCATTTAAGTATTTCTGATTTCATATACTTAGTACTGTTATCGACCTCCCGAGGCTGCGTTCATCTGCAGGTAAGGGCAAGCAGTGCTAGATCCACATTCTTAGGATCTGCGTTGGTGTGGGAGCTCCATCTTTTAGGAGGCTCTACTTTTGGGTATGATCTCCACTGTTGTAGATAGTTTTGTACGATCGGTATGGCGGGGCCACCGCCATAGTTGTATATTTCCTTAGAGTGCAGTCATGTATTTATGCAATATCGGATATAGCGCTAAACCATGTTTATATATATATCTTAGAAAGCGATGTTTTCTCACATAAAGCGTGTCTTATTTTATAAAGCTGTTTCATGTCTTGTTTTATATTTCCGATTACTCGATGTATGACTACTTGGGTGCCGGTGAGCACGATCACGCCCCGATGGGTCGTGACAATACTTTACGCGAGACTATATGACATTATCGTCGCCCCGAAATGAAGGCGGTATACGCGGAAGACCATATGACATTATCGTCCGAGAAATGGTAGGCGGTATACCTTCGCGAGACCATATGACGTTATCGTCCCGAAATGGGGCGGTATACCTTTGCAGGCGGTATATGACATTATCGTCCCGAGAATGGGTGGGCGTATACTGTATGATGGCGGACTATGTGACCTTATCGCGTCCCAGTTGGTAGGCGATAGCGTCCTCCAGTAAAGGCGGAGTAGGTTATGTAAGGTAAGTAAGTTATATGGTAGTGAACTTGATGATTTTCCGAAGTAAATCGTGAGAAAGTGACTATAACTTTTATTGAAGCGGAAAGATAATAAGGTACGATTAAGTTCACGTGATGGTAATGACATGGTAGGTTCGTATTTACCCTTTTATACTTACCCGTCATGCATTTATCTGAGATATGTTTTGTTTAATGTACCTTATTTAGTTCCATATTAAATGTTATGTTATTCGGGCCTGCGTTAAATGCCGCAGTATTAGGTGCACATTGGTGATCCTTGCTCTTAGGATCTCGGTTGATTTTAGGAAAAGCTCCATTTGCTCGGAAGGCTTATCTCTTGTGCAGTTTCCGAGGTTGTTGATTCATGTATATTCGTGGTATGGCGGGGCCACCCCGCCGATTGTTATGTTAAAACTCTTAGAGTGCAGTCACATATTATGGGTCGGTTGTAAAGGGAAGGAGGCAATCTTGGTTGTTTATATATGTCGGAAGGTAGCCTATCGGCTATCCTGTTGTTTATTCTGTTGTTTTATTTTATAAGTTTCATGTATGTTCAATTATCTACGATGTATACAGTAAGGGTGCCCAGGTAGGGCACGATGCGAGCTTGAGGTGAGTCGTGACAAAAGTGGTATCGAGCGATTAGTCCTCGGAAAGTGTCTGCAGGCCGTGTCTAGTAGTCTTGATTATCTGCAAGGTGTGTTGAACCACATCTATAATCGAGGTCGCAGACATTTAGGATTGGTTTCCATTCTCTCTTTGAGATCGTGCGATGGCTGTCTAGTAGGTTGAATCCTCTCTCGACCCGCCGATGTGCGATTATGCCTCCGGAGCGGGCGAGGCCCGAGAAGGGCAAGCGGCGAGGCGCTAGTGGTGCGCAGAGGGTTACGGGACTTCGCAGACTATGCACGGAGTAGTAGGCGGATCGGCCCGAAACTCAGCCAGCGGTAGAGGAGGCGAGCGGTAGCTCGAAGGTTCGGTGCGAGCCTCGATTCCGCTGCCGGAGCGAGTATAGAACTACGAGCAGATCCGGTTATTGACGATATAGTAGCGAGCGTAGCGAAGCGCGGCTAACCCTAGAGCGCGGTTTGCGGATCCGAGATTTTACGGTTGTCATCCGCCCGAGTTTTATGGTTGAGTCCGAGGAGGATCGCGAGTTCATTCGGCGGCTACGGACTATCACGAGTTCTTAGGGCTTCGTAGATCGAGTTGGTTATGCTAGCCTCTTTACGGTTCTGCGATATTGCGTTGAAGTTTGAGTCGTAGTCTTGACGAGAGGGGATGCTCTTCCAGTATTTGGGAGTTCACAGATGCCTTTATGGATCACTTTTTGCCTCCTGAGATGAGGAGGGCCCGCGTAGATAAATTTTTGACCTTAAGGTAGAATGGGAGGACTATCAGGGAGTATAGCCTGGAGTTTGACTCCTTGGCCAGGCATGCGCACACCATTGTAGCTGACATGGCGGATAGAGTTCATCATTATGTGATGGGGCTACCGTCGTATGATTCACTGCGTGCTTAGGGTAGCTCTTCACCAGGTATGGACATTTCTGAGATGCGAGCCTATGCGAGGATAGAGGATAGAGAGGAGGATCGATTGACTCGCGGCCAGAGGGCCGGGACAATAGGGTCTCGAGGCGATTCGAGGCGGACACCTCGGCGTGAACTATGTACACATTGCCCAACACCGAGTGCTCTCACGCTTTCGACGGAGGTTTTACAACCCGGAATGCGAAGTCGGTCAGTGTCACGACCTGCCCGATTAAGGCGTGGCTGATGCCTTACGGCACCCAAGTAGTCATATATCGAGTAATCGTGGAATATAAAAACAAGACATGAAACAATTGTAAAATGAGACACAGTTTATCGAGAAAAGTCGTCTTCGACATATATATATAAACAAGTCGATTACATCCCATGCACAATAGGGCTCTGCACTCTAAGAAAGTGAATAACTATGGCGGGACGAGGCCGCCATACCCTGAATGTACATATATCTACAACACTGTGGAGAACCATACCAAAAGTCGAGCCTCGGAAGATGGAGCTCACGACACCAAAGCAAAAGATCATAAGGATGCGGATCTAGCACTGCTTTCCCTTACTGCGGCATGAGCGGCCCCGAAGGAGGTCGATACAACGGTACCAAGTATGTGCTGAAAGTTCTTAAATGAAATCATATCTTTTTAAAACCAATTTTACAAATATGCATAAACAACCAATGTAACCATAGTATTGCCACATCACAAACAAGATTAATAATAGGTAAAGCGATGTGTCTTTTCTAGGTTGCGAATGATCGAAGCAAGGCGATCGCCCGTAATATCATTATGCATGCCTAATCCTGGACTCGTAGTCATAGGCCCTAGGCCCGCATGAGGTAATCCCGCATCGAGGGTAGCTACTCTCGGCATCGTCCGACTATCGTAGTCCGCGTGGCCACATAGACCGCGCAGGTATTCCCCGCACACTAACACGGAACTCGTAGCTCGCGTAGGTCCCTGGACCGCGTGGTATCCTCGCATCGGGAGCAGCTTAACCCCGGTATAACATGTCAAGAGGTGAGTGGTATACTACTAACATAACAAACTTATCGTTAAACAACATAAGCACAATAAGAGTAACCTCTTTATACAAACGCCACAAGACACTAACACACATAGCATCATAATATGTCTACTCATCAAACCATCTTATTATACTTTCAATCAATACCATCCTTCATAAACACATACGTGAACCTTCTTTTATCTTGTAAGTCGTTATACCTAACTTCCCATAAAGCTAGTATAACTCTTAGCTTTGTTTAAAACAAGTATTTCTCTTAAAAAATGATTCATAATTCTTTTGAAATACTTCAAGATTCTTATTATTTAGACTTAAGTCAAAAGACGTCAAGTAAAACCATGTTCGCTTAACACGTCGTAAATGCACTATATATATCGTTAAAATATCATGCTTTCGAGGATAGGAAGAATCACATACCTTCTCGAAATCCACATCAGTCGAATATGTCGCGCGCAGAGTATCAACTTATAATACCATCGTCTATCAACGCCTAGACTACGTAGGATAATCTAAGCAGGGTTCTCTATTACGGAAAATCGGGCGACTTCCCTACGTTAAACTACACAAGTCTCATCTGTAAATACAAATGTAAGTACAATTCAATCTTCTTTAATATCCTTCTATGTATTTTATACTTATTTCTATACTTCTACGTATGTATTCTCCAATTACAATAGAAGGATAAGATTATTATTTACCTCGATAAGCCCAAAATTATCCAAGATATAAGTCGATCTGGCGAGGTTTAGCTCTAATCTGAACGCTCCAATCCGCCAAGAAACCCTTAGAAGTCTCTACACAACTTCTACTACTACTTCAACCAACTATGAAGATTTCCCGAGTTTCAGTTTAGTGACTAATGGATATAAGATAGTATTTGGGCTTTTAGTATAGAGTGACTTTGGAATGCTACAAGATATACTGGCTAGGGTATTTGGGAATAGTAACAATACTTTGGAGTATTTTCTACCAAGAGTGGGGCTTTTTGAGACAACTAGGAAGGGGAAGGGGTGTTTGACAGCTCTTCTCAAGAGGGGAGAAAGGGCTTGGACGAAAGCTCACGTAGGGGAAAAGGGAGTTTTTAAGACTTGGAAAGTATTTGTGGATGAAGAAGTCTTCAACTCAAGGGGGGTATTTATAGGGCTTTCAAGGGCCAAGAGTAAGGCAAGTGGAGGGCAAGTGGAAGGTGTAGATTTGCACATGTTCACCCTACCATCTACTCCACAAATCACTCACCAACATTGACCCGTGGTTTAGGCCACAAAATCGTGCGAAGATAGCCCAGTTGTCGTCCACTTGGGGTGACAAGTGTCGCCTCTCGTTGGTCCAAAATATTTCATCTCTCGAAAAATCCGCAAAAATTATTAATGTTGCAGTAATTTTCCCACGCAAGTTTTGGAAAACGTTTCGTCGGAAAACAATTCTTTTCGTAGGTTGTGCAAATTTTCGTCCATATGCCTACTTAAGGCTTGAACTTTTGTCGTCGTCCTCACATACATACTGAAATACGGGTATAACATTCTCCTCCTTGAAACATTCGTCCGTCCGAATGTTCCTTCCAAGACAGATAACGATAAAGTTCCTTAAAACTTAAACAATTTGCAAATGCCACGCATGGCCAAAATACAACACTTAAGCAAATATGTCAATGAAAATTTACAAGTAGGAAAGTGAGTTACACGGAGGTGTGGGAATAGGTGAGATATACGCCTCGTGTCCTCCCGACTTCCCACGTCATCTCTCCCCGAGCTTGTTCCACAAGACTTTGACGGCCACGCCCTTGGTCCGCAGACGCCTAACACGACGATCGATTATCGCTATGGGAATCTCATACGATAACCCTGGCCACTGGACATCGTCAATCGGGTGCACCCTAGATGGATCCCTGATACATCTCCTCAACATAGAAACATGAAACACCGGATGCACTGCCTTCAGATCGGACGGCAGATCCAACTCATAGGCAACCTTGCCTACCCTACGGACAATCTGATAGGGCCCAATGTATCTTGGGATGAGTTTTCCTTTCTTCCCGAATCTCATCATACCCTTCATGGGTGACACCTTCAGGAAAACCCAATCATCAACCTCGAACTCGGATGCCGGCGGCGATGATCTGCATATGACTTCGCCTACGAAATTTATCGATAAGCGCTCTGGATAAGCCGCCCATCCATGCTCATGTCGGTCTGGTCCCACTAAGCACACCTCGCCTACATCAAACCAGACTATCGGCGATCCGCACTTCCTCATACAAGGCCTCGTAAGGCGTCATCGAATCTTGGAGTGGTAGCTATTATTATATGCAAACTTCAACTAGAGGCAAATGATCTCTCCGGTACCCACTCAAGTCAATAACAAGCTCGCAACATATCCTCGAAGTGCGGATAGTGCGCTCCGCTGTCCGTCATGCGAGGATGGAATGCGATACTCGAGGCTCACTGCGTCCTTAGACCTCGAAAAGACCTCCAGTTAGCCGTAAGCGGGCTCCTGCATGCGATATGATAGAAATAAGGACTCCATACGATCTCACGATCTCTCGGATGTAAAGTCGGCATAATCCTCGGTACCAAAAGTCGTCTTTGGAAGAAAGTGGGCTGATTTAAACGGCTGTCGACGATAACCCGGATAGAATCATGTTTCCTCACGAGTGCGAGGTAATCCGTGATAAAGTCCATGTTGATCACCTCTCTTCAGTCGGGATCTCTATCGTGCAATAATCCACCAGCCTCGTGCTCTATCTTCACCGCGACAACACGCAGCCGAGCCACAAACTGCAACGCCTCTTCTGGCCATCCCACCAATACAGATCGAGGTCGTGGTACATCTTGAGTCGACCCGGATGGATAGAGTAACTTGGCCTTGTGCTTCCCGAGAACCTGCTGCCAAGTCACGAAATATCTGGAACACAACCTTCCTCAAACCTTAGCACCCGTTAGGTGCTACCTCGAGACCCTTCCCACGAAGAGTCGTATCACGATACAGTCAAAGCCGATCCTCAAATCGTGCCTCTTCACCTCGGCGATGGAAGACTCGGCAACCTCTCGAACTCGAACCCATCGCTATCGTAATCAATCAAGCGGACTCAAGGCTCGCTTCGGGTGTAACTCGCGGACCATGCCCCTCTCTGCCGCTGCATCGATAGACTCCCCGATCGACTACGACTAAGAGCATACGCCCGCAACATTGGCCTTTCCGGGTGACAGGATATCAACATCATAATCCTTGAGTAACTCTAACCACCGCCTCGCCGTAAGTTCACTCCTGCTGAAGATATCCGGAGGCTCTTGTGGTGTATAAATATCCATGAACCTCATACAAATAGTGCCTCGCATCTTGGCGTGAATCACGCGACTCCAAATCATTGGTGGGGTAGTTCCTCTCATATTCTTGGCATCGGGATCGTCTGCTATAACCTTACCAGTGCATCAACACACATCCGAGCCCAACGCTCGACGCATCACAATACACTACATAACCGCTGGGACCTGCGGAAGAAGAAGCGGCGATCGTCGGTCTCCTTGATCGGAAACCCCGCTCACAAGCATCAGTCCATCAAACTTAGCGCACGAGTCGGCTGGTCAATGGTGCAGATAGAAGCAAACTTCTCCACGAACCGATAATACTGCGAGGCCCGAATCGCGCACCTGCTTCGGGTAGTAGGTCAGGCAAGTCTGATCGCCGATCTTGGCGTATCCATCCGAATACCATCAGCCTCTGATATGCCCAAGAAATGCCACCGGCCAACCAAAACTCACATTTGGAAAACTTGGCGTATAACTTGGTCTGGAGAACTCGGCCACGGTCCTCAAATGCTCGCATGCTCTCTGACGAGAATAGACCAAGATGTCATGAATGAACACTATCACAAACGTGTCCAAAATGGCTTGAACACTCGGTTCAAATCCATGAATACGCCGGAGCATTGGTCAACCGAAAGACATGACCCTTAACTCATAATGCCCGTCTGGTCCGGAATGCGATCTAGGGACATCAACTCTCGACTACTGATGATAGCCCGATCGCATCAATCTTTGAAAACTCGCACCAATGGTCGAACAAATCATCAATCACGGGAAGGGTATCTTCTTAATGGTCACCTTGTTCACCGTCAGTAATCAACACATGCGCAGCGTCCGTCCTTCTTCTTCACGAACAATGCGCTCCCGTGGAGAAACACTAGGCTGATGAAGCCTTTCTCCAAAGAAATCTCTCAGCTGGTCCTTCAACTCTCTCAACTCGGCAGGTGCCATTCTGTATGGCGGAATGGAAATAGGCCGAGTGTCTGGCAGCACATCGATACAAAACTCTATCTCCCTCTTAGGAGGGATACCCGGGAGGTCGTCTGGAAACACATCTGGGAACTCTTTGACTACTGGAACTGATTGAAAATCTGGTACCGCAGCCTCAGTATCAAACACTCGAACGAGATGGTAGATATATGTTATACCCCGTATTTCCGGAGTATGTACGTAAGGACGTACGTACATTTGTACAAACCCTAATTAGGTTAAGAATGGAATTGTAAGCTTTCGACGGAAAAGATTTCGAACCTTGTGAAGGAAATTCCACGTTTTTAATATTTTAACCGATTACGGATTTTTACGAAAGACGAATATTTTGGACCAATGGGAGGGCGACATGTGTCACCCTTAGTTGGCATGTGTTGGACGAAATGTGGCCAAGTGGGCAAGTCAATTGGTCAAGTCTTGCAAGTTGATTTTGTGTGAGTGGGAGTAGGTAGAGGGTGGACGTTTTTTGTGAGTTAGTGGAGTCCACATGGCTCATTGTTGTGGTCCAAAGTCCTCTTCCCCCCCCCTTCCTAGTTGCTCGGCCGAGAGCCCCCCCCCCCCCTTGGTAGAAAATATTCTCCAAGTGTTGTTACTATCTCCAAAATACCCTAGCCCAAATCCCTTATAGTATTTAGGTAGAAGTTGTGTAGAACTTCTAAGGTTTTCTTGGAGCTATCAGAGTGTGCAAATTAGGAGCTAAACCTTGCTCAGGATCGACATTTAACTTGGATAATTTTGGGCTTATCGAGGTAAATACTCTTGTCCTTCTATTGTAATTGGAGATTACATATAAGAATAGTTAAGAGTTGAGTATAAGATATAGAAGGATATTAAAGAATAGAATTGAACTGTAATCACAGTAGAAGGGTATAAAAGAAGAGAATTGAACTGTACTTACATAGGACTGTATTTACAGTAGACTTGAGTAGTTTGACGGGTAGGGAAATGCTGCCCAATTTTCCGTAGAATAGAGAACCCTCTGCTTAGAATATTCTACAGTATAGTCTAGACGTTGATAGACGTATTTGACTGTTATAGGTCGATACTCTGCGCGCGACATATTCGACTTGGCAGGTGGTTTTCGCCGAGGAGGTATGTGATTCTTCCTATCCTCTTGAGCATGATATTTTAAATATATATATATAGTACGGTAGACGTACGTGTGTTAACTGAACATGGTTTTACTTGACGTCTTTCGACTTGAGTCTAAATAATAAGAACCTTGAAGTATTTCAAAAGAATTATGAATCATTTTTGAAAGAAGAGTAATACTTGATTTTTAACGAAAGCTAAGAGTTATACTAGCTTTATGGGAAGTTAGGTATAACGACTTAAGAAAGATAAAAGGAACGGTTTTACTTATTGTTTATGAAAATCTTGTATTGATTTCTGCAAAGTGTAGTAAGATGGTTTGATAGGAGAACATGTTATGATGCTACGTGTGTTAGTGCCTTGTGATGTTGTGTAAGGGGGTCATTCTTGTTGTGCTTACGTTGTTAAACGTTAATACCGTTATCATATTATATCACATACCCTCGACTTGTTATACAGGGCTTGCCACGCGATGCGGTCTATACGGCCTATGCGATGCGTGTGACTATGCGGAGTCGCGGAGTTCCAGGATTGATCATTCCGGTGTTTTATCCGACGCGGATGCCTATGCGATGCTGTGACTATGCGGTCTATGAGACTATGCGACTACGGAGTCGAGGAGTACAGGGGTTAGCTACCCCGACGCGAGAATACCTCATGCGAATTCGTATGTGACCTATGCGGATCGCGGGAAGTCGAGATTAGGCACGATAATGATACTATGGGAGATTGGTCTTGCTTGATCATTCGCGCTTAGAAAAGACCAATACACTATATCTATTTTGCTCTTGTTTATGTGTGGTACTATGTGCGGTTAGGCTGTTGTATTTGCAAATGGTTTTAAATACTTTGATTTTACTTGATGATTTCTGATTTCACATACTTGGTACTGTTGTCGACCTCCTTCGGGCTGCGTTCATGCCGCATGTAAGGAAAGCAGGTGCTAGATCCACATCCGGAGGATCGCTACTTTGGTGTCAGGAGCTCCATCGTCTCCGGAGGCTCGATTGTTGGTATGGTTCTCCCTGATGTTGTAGATATATGTACATTCGGGGTATGGCGGGGCCCTGTCGCCATAGTTGTTTACTTCCTTAGAGGTGCGTAGTCTATTGTAAAGTTGGGATAAGCGCCAAACTTGATGTTTATATATATATCTTGAAAAGCGCCTTTTCTCGAGATAAAGCGTGTCTCATGTTACATTGTTTCATGTCTTGTTTTTATATTCCGCCGTTACTCGATGTATGACTACTTGGGTGCCCTGCAGGCACGATCACGGGCCGGGCAGTCGTGACAAAAGTGGTATCAGAGCAGTTAATCCTCGGAAAGTGTCTACAGACCGTATCTAGTAGAGTCTTGATTATCGGTGTGTTGTGCACCACACCAATAATCAGGAGGCTATAAGATATTTAGGATTGGTTTTCATTCTTCTCACTCTGAGATCGTGCCTTAGAGCTGTGTTATAAGTTGAACCCCTCTAACGTATTGTCACGACCCGTTCCGGGGCCCGTGACTGGTGCCTTACCGGGGCACCCAAGTAGTCATACATCAGAGTAATCAGCGGAATATAAAAACAAGACATGAAATAGTTGTAAAATGAGACACAATTTATGTGAGAAAAGGTCGCCTTTCGGCATATATATATAAACATGGTTTAGCAGTTACATCCCAAACTGTACAATCATGACTACAGACCTCTAAGGAAATATATCAGAACGACAGTTCGCCCGCATCGTGCCTTACCCCGGGCACCCTAGTGACACAACATCAGAGAAAACCAGCGGAAAATAAAACTTTAAACAAGAAACAAGATATATGATCATAAAACAGGCCAACCCAACGGTTACCTTCCAATAACATATATAAATACAACTCTTTCAAAACGAACAGTTTAATCCTTTTACAAACCCCGCCACAACAAATTACTCTGCACTCTAAGATTTACAACAACTATGACGGACAGGGCGCCATACCCCTGAATGTACAAGAACCTACAACTCAGGGAACACATACCAAAAGATAAGCCTCCGGAGAAACGGAGCTTCCCAAAACGCTGAACTGAGATCCTAAGAGCGAGGATCCACGATCGATGTACCTCTACCTGCGGCATGAACGCAGCCCCCCGAAGGTCGATAACAGTACAGTATGTGAAATCAGAAATATCGTAAATGAAATCATACTAGTCTATATAAAGCAGGAGACATGTATGATAACCAAACTACAGTTCACAACATAAAAGCAGTCATGTCCAGTCAGGGACTCACGCCCTCAAGTCATCACTCAAATATAACTATGGGTCTCACGCCCACAACATCAATCATGTTCGCATGCCCCCGGAATTCTTCCTCGGTGTAGACATGTCCATGATGCAACAATAATACCAATGCCCCATGGCCACATGCCCCCGGAATTCTGCATCGGTGTAGACACGTCCATGTGACATCAACAACAATATACTGGGTGATCAACCACGCGCACGCCACATGCCCCCGGAAGTCTACCTCGGTGTAGACATGTCCATGTAACCACAATAACAATATATCGGGTAATCAACCCTGCCGCATGGCCACATGCCCCCGGAATTCTACCTCGGTGTAGACATGTCCATGTAACATCAACAACAAGACAGCAATCAAAATGAAAACATACCCGTGGAATTCTCCACACCACAAAGACGCCCAAGTAAGTTCTCAATAAGTCAACCGCCTCTATCGAGAGAGCGGTAACGTAAATACAACATTTGCACAACAAAGGCTATCATCACAAGCATAGGCAGGTTTCACACAACTCAAAGTACTTTCACATAAGTCACATAATACCCGTAGTATAAAGATCGTGACTATCTTTAAGTAAACAAGACACTTCCCTTTTTTTTTAAAATCAAGTAACCACATTATTTTCCAAACGTTCAAGTTTGCCTAATTTCAAATGCTCAAGTCACTTATTTTAGAAAGGTTTCATAACTCATAGTCTTAATCTCTTTTAAAACAATTGAGTAACATATGTCATATATGTGAGTAGTTTATTCTTGTTTATAACGATCTTATTACAAAGACCATGATCTAGAAAATGTAATATCATTTTGTCTCATCTTAGCTTCTATGCAGATGGAGGTTTCTACGGTTTTAATACAACACATCATTATTCAATACATTTTCCTTTATTAACGCCGCGATGGTGCATCGATACACATTCGATTTCTCAAATCAAGAAACATTATCCCTTTAAAACCAAGTACTTATTACTCACGAATGAGGTTTCACACAACATCCACATTAAAACAAATAAGTTAAGTCTCTTATCTTATAAGATCAAGTCTCTTAACTTCTAACATCAGTAAACCATTTTCTTACCTACATAAAGCTGTTATAACCAACTTCCCATAAAGCCGTTATAACACTTTATGTTTAAACCAAACAAATACACTTAGCACCTGTACGTCCACCGTACTACATAGCTACACACATATCATGCTAGAACAGATAGGAAGAGGTTCACATACCTCGCGACGAGTATCGACAATAAGCAAAATGCTCCAAGTACTACAACCTTGCTAGCCCTTTCCACTCCTCAAGTAGAATACGCTACTCTTAGTACTTTCACCTAAAAAGGTCACAAACGTCTATTAACTTCAAAACACAAGGTTCCATTTCTCTACAGAAAATTCGGCAGCACCTCCCCCCCCCGCAACAGCGTAAATCTCCTCCTCTATCGAGGCCGGCTACCAAGCCAACCGAGGGGTTTACACGTCTAACCGGACGTACAATTCTAATCATGAATAGTAAACACGTCTACTGCAATACAGTCCTATGTAAATACAGTTCAGTTCTTTTCTTTACTCTTCAGGCTTAAGTCAAAAGACATTGCCAAATACAAAGTTCAGTTCTACATATAGTATACTTCAACTATATATTCCTACAACATGTAATCTCCAATTACAATAAGGGGACAAGAATATTTACCTCGATAAGCCCAAAATTATCCAAGTTATAATGTCGATCCTGAGCAAGGTTTAGCTCCTACTCCGTGCGCTCCAATCCGCTCCAAACAACCCTTAGAAGTTTTTAACCAACTTCTACTCAAATACTTCAACCAACTATGAAGATTTCCTTAGGGTTTCGGTTTGAGACTAAAAGGACAAAAGGTAGTATTTCCGGGCTCTACGTATAGAGGTAACTTTTGGAAATACAACAAGGTAAAGGCTAAGGTATTTTGGGCATTATAACAATACTTGGAGAAGTATTTCAATACCACAAGGGAGGGGTATTATACGAAAACAACTAGGCTAGTGGGTACCCACTGCCAGCACCACAGGGGAGGGGACCGCCGGCCAAAGGCCACAGGAGGAGGAGGAGAGGCTTAGGACGAGAGCCACTAGAGGAGGGAGGGATTTCAAGACTTAGACAAAGTGAGGTGAATGAATAAGTCTTCACAAGGAGGGTATTTATAGGAAATCAATGGCCTTGATCAAGCCAAGTGCAAGGCAAGTGTAAGGCCTTGATCAAGCCAAGTGCACCCTAACCCCTACTCCACAAAACAAGGCACAAAACATGGCACCAAACAAGCCACAAAACAAGGCCAAAACAAGGAGCCAATAGGGCACAAAACGTGAGCCAAAAGATCAAGCCAAACGTGAACCACATCGTGCACTGACGCCACTGCTTCCCAATGTGAGGGTGACACATGTCACCCTCCCGTTGGTCCAAAATGTTTCGTCTCTCGGAAAAATCCGCAAAAATTAAAAAGGACATAGCCGGAATTTTCCCTACGAAAGCTGTGGAAACGTTTCGTCGAAAAACGACTCTAACCGGGTGTTGTGCACAAAGGTAAATTCGGCCAAGGGTGCCACATGGGGGTGACACGTGTCGCCCCCCGATTCGCCCAGAATATTTCGTCTTCCGAAAATATCCAAAATACCGGAAATCTCAAAAACAAAGCGGGCTACAAAATCAGAATTTCTCGTGGCCCCACGTGACCATTTCCGAAAATAAAATCTCAAAATTCTAATATAATTTAAGAAGCCCATATACCAAATCTAGGAAACCAATTCTCATCAACGAACATTTTTCTTTACAAAACCGGAAACTTTTTCCGTGGAAAAATCACCTCTTTCTTCCTTTCCAATCTTTCTGTCGTGCTCTCGTACGTACGTCCTCGCATACATACCCTGAGAATACGGGGTATAACATATACAACTATGGCGGGACAGGGCCCCGCCATACCCTGACTGTACAAAACTATCTACAACAGGGAGATCATACCCAAAAGTAGAGCCTCCGGAGAAGATGGAGCTCCTGACACCAACGCAAAAGATCCTAAGGATGCGGATCTAGCACCTGCTTGCCTTTACCTGCGGCATGAACACAGCCCCCCGAAGGAGGTCAGTACAACAGGTACCAAGTATGTGAAACTATAAAGTACTTAAAAGAAATCAAAGTATTTACAACCTTTTCACAATTACACCGCTCGGTAATTGCATAGTACACATCACAAACAACAACAGCGATAGGAAAATCGTAATGTGTCTATTCTAGGTCTCGAACGATCGAAGCAAGGCCAATCGCCCATAGTATCATTCTCACGTGCCTAGTCCCGACTTCCGCACCGCATAGGTCACACGTACTGCACGAGGTATTCTCGACGGTAGCTAACCCCCATTACCGCTGGACTCCCACCGCATAGTCTCATAGACCGCATAGTCCACGGACCGCATAGGCATCCTCAGCGGGCTAAACACCCGGAATGATCAATCCTGGAGCATACCGCTGCTCCGCATAGTCTCACAGACCGCATAGGCCGTATAGACCCGCATCAAGGGTGGCAAGCCCTCGGTATAATAAGTCAAGGGGATAGGTGATATAATAACAGTTTACCATTGCCGGTTATTCCAGGAAGAGCGTCTGTGGCTAAAAGACTTGCAGCCGATTCATCTATTCTATTAGTTCTGTCAGACAACAGACTTACCGTTTAGCAACGTAAGCACAGCAAGAATGACCCCCTTACACAGCATTTCAAGACACTAACACAGGTAGCATCCTAATATGTCTACTTATCAACCAAATCTTACTACACTTAACATAAATCAATACAAGGCTTTTATAAACAAACAAGTAAACAGTTCCTTTTTATCTTTCTTAAGTTGTTATACCTAACTTCCCATAAAGCTAGTATAACTCTTAAGCTTTTGTTTTAAAAACCAAATATTTATCTTCTGTTAAAAATGATTCAGTAGTTCTTTTGAAATGCATCAGGATTCTTGTTATTCAGGCTTAAGTCAAAAGACATTGCCATAGTTATTATTCAGGCTTAAGTCAAACGACATTGCCGTAGTTATTATTCAGTTAACACATGTACGTCTACCGTACTATATATGTTAAAATATCATGCTTAGGAAGAATCACATACCTTCTGGAAAACCTCCCGCCAAGTTGAATATGTCGCGCAGAGAATCACCTATAATAGTCACAGACATCTATCAAAGTCTAGACAACTCAAGGTCATTCTAACAGAGGGTTCACAATTCTACGGAAAGTCGGGCAAGATTTCCCTACCGTGAGCTATATAAGTCTCATCGTGAAAACAAATTCTATATAAGCATAGTTCAATTATTCTTCTTTTAAACCCCTGCGTGATAATTCAATTCTATTCTTTAATATTCTTCTAAGTATTTAATACTTATTCTTATACTTCTACAGATGCATTCTCTAATACAAAAGAGGTTAGGATTAATTACCTCTGTAAGCCCAATAATATCCTAGATAAAAGTCGCTGAGCAAGGTTTAGCTCCTAAGTTATGCGCTCAGAGTAGCTAAGAAAACCTTAAGTTCTTCACAACTTCTACCAAGGACTAATGGATTTGGGCTAGGGTATTTTGGGCATTATAACAATACTAGAAGGCAACTTTTCTACCAAGGGAGGGGTAGATTTCAGCTAGGCTAGGGGTAGGCCTCGCCAAACTCACTCAAAGGAGGGGGGGGGGGTGTGTTGGACGAAAAGGCTCAAGGGAGAGGAGAGGATTTCAAGACTTGGAAAGCTTGTTTGTGGATGAAGAACTCTTCATCACAAGAGGGGTATTCATAGGTCAAGGGATGGCCAACCAATGGCCAAGATTTAGCCAAGTGCTAGGCAAGTGTAAGGCCAAGATTTGGGCAAGTGTCCTTAGCCAACTTGCACACAAAATATCCTACCAACTCCTTGACTTGTGCAAAGGCACAAAAAAACGTGCAACTCCTAGTCCAATTCGTCCAATGGACGATTTCAAGTCCACCAATTGGAGGGTGCCAAGTGTCGCCCTCCCGCTGGTCCAAAATGTTTCGTCTCTCGGAAAAATCCGCAAAAATACTAAATGACATAGCCGGAATTTTCCCTACGAAAGCTGTGGAAACGTTTCGTCTGACATCGATTCTTTTAGTGAGTTGTGCACAAATAAAAACGTCCAAGGCTTAAACTTTTAAGGCCAAACTTTCATACGTACGCCCTCACGTACATACTCCGGAAATATGGGGTATAACACGTATTTCCTTTCTTTAACAGTTATGCCTCCACGTAAGGCAACCCGCCCAGATAAGGCACCGAGGAGTCGCTAGTAGACACCGAGTCACGAGGCACAGCCCGCCTACCCGAGGCGAGCACTGACGGCGAAGTTCCATGACGCCGCCCCAGAGAGACCACAGATCCGCACTTCCAGTCCCACACCGCGAGGAGTAGGGTATAAGGAGATGGTCGCCATCGCCGTGGATCGTGGCACACGAGGATAGGCCGGATGCAGCAGCCCAGCCCAAAGATGACTGGGTTCACCCGAGATCGATAGTTTTAGGCCACGGATTTTCTCGAGTTGTAGCCCGCCGAGTTCTACGTCGAGGTCGAGGATGACCCGCAAGAGTTCATCCGCGCCATGAGGATCATGCGGGTGATCAAGGCTTCGAGACCGAGTCCGTGATTCGGTTCGCATCGGCCGCGTGATACCGCAATGATCGTTTGACTCGTGGGAGCTTTCCCGGAGAGACGCGCCCAGCAGATGGGACGAGTTTTCGGAGGCTTTTCTCACTCACTTCTTGCCTCCACAGATGAGGAGGGCACGGGACGACAAGTTTTTGTTGCTGAGATAGAGAGGGCGCACAGTTAGGGAGTACAACGTCGAGTTCGATTCTTTGGCTCGATATGTCCCTGCGCTAGTAGCAGATATGGAGGACCGAGTGCACCGCTACGTCACCGGACTAGATGATTATATGGCAGAGTCGTGCGCTGGTGTAGCTCTTCACCGGCATGGATATTGCCCGCAGCTCACGCACTTGGATGCGAGCGTAGAGACCGACGGGTCGCTGTGATATCGCAGCAGGTAAGGCGACAAGATGGCCGGATCTTTTGGTAGCTCTCGGGGTGTACGGCATCAGCAGCAGTCTAGATTTGCTCCCCAGCCAGCTCAGAGCACTCCTACATCGTTTTCGGTACAGCCAGAGTATTCGAGGTGTCGTGCCCTGTGACTTCGGATTTGTAGTAAGGGTGCTAACCGATCGAGGTCCGCTCGAGATGTCCGATGTGGTAGATTCCATCTGTGAGGTTGTGGTACTACTTCGGGAGCTTGCTACACTTGTGGCTAGTAGGGTCATTATGCGAGCCGTCCGACCGTGGCGCACGATGGTAGGGGTCACCTGTGGTCCGCTGGTCTTCATCTCCTACGCTACTCGCCTGAGGCACGGTACTCATGGACCAGCAGGTCGCGCAGAGGTCGTGGCGCTGGTCCAGCCTAGCGGTCCTCGTAATCGCATTTATGCCTTGTCCACCGGGCAGACTGAGGCGTCGCTGACGCCGCCACAGTACTTTATCGGGCCGTCAGGATGTGTATGCCTTGATAGATCCGGTTCTACTGGCCCTATATATCTCCCATCGCTAGTAGGATAGGGATAGAGCCCGAGTCCATAGACCCTTTTGAGGTAGCTACGCCAGGGGTGATTCGAGTAGCTCGCGGATATATAGGATTGCCCAGGACTTTATGCAGTTGCACTAGCCGACTTGATAGAGTTGGACATGACCGATTTCGATATGATCACGGGTACGGATTGGTTTTACTACGCCGGTAGATCGCAGGAGAGAGTGGTACGTTCCAGCTCGGGAGCCGGTTATCGAGTGGGGGAACATCAGATCGCCGAGGGTAGGTGTATTTCCTACCTCAAGGCTAGGAAAATGGTGCGGGTACATCTACCATCTCATTCGTATTCGACATCGAGGTCGCACCAGATTTTCACCCATGAGTCGAGAGTTCCCGCATGTGTTTCCAGACGACCTCCGCATCCCTCCCGAGAGAGATAGAGTTTTGTATCGACAAGCCGGACACTGCCTATTTCCATTCCGCCATACGTAATGGCACCGCCGAGTTGAGAGAGTCAAGGACCAAATTGAGAGATTTGGCCGAGAAGGCTTCATCAGCCTAGTGTTTCTCCCCGGGAGCGCCGATTGTTCGTGAAGAAGGACGACGCCGCATGTGTGTTTATTACAGCAACAACAAGGTGACCATTAAGAATGATACCCTTCCCATGATTGATGATTTGTTCGACTACGCAGGAGTGCGAGATTTTTATCCAAGATTGATCTGCGATCTGGCTATCATCAGGTACTATTCATAGAGGCGGATGTCCCTAGGACTGCATTCCGGACCCTGTACAGGAACTATGAGTTCAGGGTTATGTCGTTCGGTTTGACCAATGCTCCGGTAGTTTTTATGGATTTGATGAACCGAGTGTTCAAACCATTTTTGGATACTTTTGTGATAGTATTCATCGATGACATCTTGGTTTATTCTCGCTCAGAGAGTACGCGAGCATTTGAGGATCGTGGTTGAGAGTTCTCCAGACCACGGTTGTACGCCAAGTTTTCAAGTGTGAGTTCGTTGACTTCGTGGCTTTTCGGGCATATAGTCGGCCGATGGTATTCGGTGGATACGCCAAGATCGAGGGTCGAGTTGGCCTAGACCTACTACTCCGGCGAGGTGCGCAGCTGGCCTCGCAGTTATTATCGGGCGTTCGTGGAGAAGTTTGCTTCTATCTCTCGCACCATTGACTAGGCCGACTCGTAGCGCTAAGTTTCAGTGGACTGATGCTGGTGAGCAGGGTTTCCGCCATCGGCGAGAGATCGACGACCGCCTCGCTCTTACTCTTCCGCAGGGTCCAGACGGCTATGTCGTATCGTGAAGTGTCGCATCGGCCGGGATGTGTGTTGATGCAGCAGGCAAGGTTATAGCGCATTTATCCCGAAGCCTAAGAAACATGAGAGGAACTACCCCACCCATGATTTGGAGTCGCAGCGTGATTCACGCCAAGATCCAAGGCACTATTTGTATGGGGTTCATGTTGATGTTTATACAGAACACAAAAGCCTCCAGTATATCTTCAGCCAGAGGGAGTTGAACTTACGACAGAGACGGTGGTTAGAGTTACTCAAGGATTACGATGTCGATATCCTGTACCACCCGGGGAAGGCCAATGTGTGGCGTATGCCCTTAGTCGTAGGTCGATGGGGAGTCTATCAGATGTGCAGCCAGAGAGGAGGGGCATGGTTCGCGATTTACATCAGTTAGCGAGCCTTGGAGTCCGATTGATTGATTCTGATAGCAGTGGGGTTCGAGTTCGAGAGGTTGCCGAGTCTTCCATCGTCGAGGAGGTGAAGAGGCAACAGTTTAAGGATCCGGTTTTGACACGGACGCGATACGACCTTCGTGAGGAAAGGGTCCTGAGGTAGCACCGACGGGTGCTAGGTTCAGGCGTGTTGTGTGTTCCAGATATTGCGGGACTTCGCGGCAGGTTCTAGGGAAGCACACACAAGCTACTCTATCCATCCGGTCAACCAAGATGTACCACGACCTCGGTCCGGTGTATTAGTGGGATGGCTTGAAGAGGACGCTGCAGTAGCTCAGGCTCGGCCCGTGTTGTCAAGAGCGAAGGTAGAGCACCGCAGGCCCGGTGGTTTGTTGCAGATTTATCGAGATCCCGACCGAAGTGGGAGGTGATCAACATGGACTTTATCACGGTTACCTCGCACTCGAGGAAACATGATTCTATTTGGGTTATCGCCGACAGCCGACGAATCAACCCACTTTCTTCCCGCCGGACGACTTTTTCACCGAGGATTATGCCGCACTTTACATCCGGAGATCGCCGATCGCACGGGTCCCTATTTCTATCATATCGCATGCAGGAGCCCGCTTACGCTAACTTCGGAGGTCTTTCTAGAAGGGTTTAGGGACGCAGTGAGCACGAGTAACGCATTCCATCCTCGCACGCATCTGACAGCAGTGAGCGCACTATCCGCACTTTGATGATATGTCGCGAGCCTGTGTTATTGACTTTAGGGGTAGCCGAGGATCATTTGCCTCTAGTTGAGTTTTGCGATAATAATAGCTACCACTCCAAAGATTCAAACGACGCCTTATGAGGCCTTGTATGGGAGGAAGTGCAGATCGCCGATAGGCTGGTTTGATGGCGAGGTGCGAATTGGGACCAGACTGGTTCAATGATGGATAAGGTGAAGCTTATCCAGAGCGGCTATCGACACCGTAGTCGACAAAAGTCGATGCGATCATCGCCGCTTCGTGATCCGAGTTTGAGGTTGATGATTGGGTTTTCAAGGTGTCACCCGCGGCGGTGTGATGAGATTTGGCAGAAAGGAAGCTCACCAAGGTACATCGGGCCTTATCGATTGTCCGCAGGTGGCAGGCAAGGTCGCCACGAGTTGGATCTGCCGTCCGATCCGAGACAAAGGCATCCGGCTTTCCATGTTTCTATCTTGAGGAGATGTATCGGATCCATCTAGAGTACACCCGATTGACGATGTCCAGTGACCGAGGGGTTATCGATGAGGAGATTCCCATAGCGATAATCGATCGCCGTTAGGCGCTCATGACCAAGGACGTGGCTTCCACAAAGTCTTGTGCGAACGCGCTTTCGGAGGAGATGACGTGGGAAGCCGAGGAGGACATGAGGCGCAGGTACCTCACTTATTCCCCACACCTCCAAGTAACTTACTTTCCTACTTGCCGTTTTAAATTATCATATTTGCTTAAATGTCAGTGTGGCCACGTGTGGCATTTGCAAACCGTTAAGTTGTGATGACCTATATCGTTATCTGCTTGAGAAGGAACATTCGACGAATGTTTCTAAGGAGGGGAGAATGTTATACCCGATTTCCGAGTATGTACGTAAGGACGACGCATTTGTACAAACCCTAATTAGGTTAAGAATGGAATTGTAAGCTTTCGACGGAAAAGATTTCAACTCAGAAGGAAATTCCACGCTTTTAATATTTTAACCGACATGATTTTTACGAAGACGAATATTTTGGACCAATGGGAGTAAATGTGTCACCCTTAGTTGGTATGTTGACGAAATGTGGCCAAGTGGGCAAGTCAATTGGTCAAGTCTTGCAAGTTGATTTTGTGAGTGGGAGTAGGTAGAGAGGTGGACGCTTTGTGAGTTAGTGGAGTCCACATGGCTCATTGTTGTGGTGGGCATGTGTTCCATTATTGTGGTGGACATATGTCCAAATGTTGTGGGAGACACTTGGTTGGAAGACCTCATCTTTCACTGGATCATAATCCCAACCTCCACTTGTTTTAATCTTGTCCCTCGAGTGTTCTATAAATACCCCCTCGAGTGAAGACTTCTTCATCCACTCCACACTTTCTCCAAGTCTCAAAACTCCCTCTCCCTAGTAGTGTTCTCGCCCAAAGTCCTCTTCCCCTTCCTAGTTGCTCGTACGAGCCCCCTTGGTAGAAAATATTCTCCAAGTGTTGTTACTATCTCCAAAATACCCTAGCCCAAATCCCTTATAATATTTAGGTAGAAGTTGTGTAGAACTTCTAAGGTTTTCTTGAGCTATCTGAGCGTGCAAATTAGAGCTAAACCTTGCTCAGATCGACATTTAACTTGGATAATTTTGGGCTTATCGAGGTAAATACTCTTGTCCTTCTATTGTAATCGAGATTACATATAAGAATAGTTAAGAGTTGAGTATAAGATATAGAAGGATATTAAAGAATAGAATTGAATCAGAATCACAAAGTAGGGCGGTATAAAAGAAGAGAATTGAATCAGATTTACATAGACCGTATTTACATGAGACTCGAGTAGTTTGACGTAGGGAAATGCTGCCCAATTTTCCGTAGAATAGAGAACCCTCCGCTTAGAATATTCTACAAGATAGTCTAGACGTTGATAGACGATTTGATCGTTATAGGTCGATACTCACTAGGACATATTCGACTTGGCGGTGGTTTTCGCCGGCAGAGGTATGTGATTCTTCCTATCCTCTCGAGCATGATATTTTAAATATATATATAGTACTTAGACGTGCGTGTTAATCGAACATGGTTTTACTTGACGCCTTTCGACTTGAGTCTAAATAATAAGAACCTTGAAGTATTTCAAAAGAATTATGAATCATTTTGAAAGAAGAGTAATACTTGATTTTTAACTGTAAGCTTAAGAGTTATACTAGCTTTACGGGAAGTTAGGTATAACGACTTAAGAAAGATAAAAGGAACGGTTTTACTTATTGTTTATGAAAATCTTGTATTGATTTGCAAAGTGTAGTAAGATGGTTTGATAGGAGAACATGTTATGATGCTACGTGTTAGTGCCTTTTGATGTTGTGTAAGGGGGTCATTCTTGTTGTGCTTACGTTGTTAAACGTTAAGACCGCAGGTCGTTATTATATCACATACCCCTCGACTTGTTATACCGAGGGCTTGCCACCCTTGATGCGGTCTATACGCCTATGCAACGTGTGACTATGCGGAGTCGCGGAGTTCCGTGATTGATCATTCCGGTGTTTTATCCCGACGCGGATGCCCTATGCGATCGCGTGACTACGCGGTCTATGAGACTATGCGGATCGCGGAGTCTGCGAGGTACCGGGTTAGCTACCCCGATGCGAGGAATACCTCACGCGGTCTGTGTGACCTATGCGGATCGCGGAAGTCCGAGATTAGGCACGCATAATGATACTATGGGCGATTGGCCTTGCTTCGATCATTCGCGCCTAAAAGACCGCTTACTATATCTATTTTGCTCTTGTTTATGTGTGGCACTATGCGCTTGAACTGGTTGTATTTGCAAATGGTTTTAAATACTTTGATTTTACTTCAAGATTTACGCTTTCACATACTTGGTACTGCTATCGACCTCCTTCGAGGCCGCGTTCATGCCGCAGGTGGAAAGCAGTGCTAGATCCACATCCTTAGGATCTCTACTTTGGTGTCGTGAGCTCCATCTTCTCCGAGGCTCGATTTTTGGTATGGTTCTCCACGATGTTGTAGATATATGTACATTCGGGTATGGCGGCTCATCCCGCCATAGTTGTTTACTTTCTTAGCAGGTCAGTAGTCCTATTGTAAAGTTGGGATGTAAATCGCCAAACTTGATGTTTATATATATATGCCGAAAGGCGCCTTTTCTCGTATAAACCGTGTCTCATGTTACATTGTTTCATGTCTTGTTTTTATATTCACTGGTTACTCCGATGTATGACTACTGGGTGCCCGGTAAGGCACCAATCACGGCCCCGAACGGTCGTGACAATATACCCTTCGCACCATCTTCCTAGCCTTGAGGTAGGAAATAAACCTACCTCGGCGACACCGTGTTCCCCTCCAACTCAACAACCTGCTCCTCAGGAAAAGGGAACCGTACCACTCTCTCCTTGAAGTCTACATTGGCGTAGCAAGAAGCTAGCCAATCAATACCCATGATCACATCGAAATCAGTCATATCCAACTCTATCAAGTCGCCAGGTCCGACGATCGTGATATGGTCACCGGGCAAGCCCTATATACCCGCCGAGCTACCACCGAATCACCTATCGCGTAGCTACCTCGAAAGTGGTCTATGGACTCGTGCTCTATCCCTATCCTACTAGCAATACGGGAGATATATAGGACAGTAGAACCCGGATCTATCAAGGCATACACGCTACAACATAAAACTAATAAAGTACTGCGGATTTACATCGTGAGGCCTCCGTCCCGCTACGGACAAGGCATAAATGCGGTTCTGAGGACCGCTAGAAATGGGACCCGCGCCATGACCTCTGCCGCGACCTGCTGGTCCATGAGTAATTCCGCCCGGCGAGTAAATCAGAGATGAAGAAGACCCGCGAAAGACCGTGGTGACTCCTACCATCCGCGATGCCTTGGCCTGACAGCCTCGCAGTGACCGCCGGGCCGCAGTGAAACAAACTCCGTGAGCAGCATCACAATTCCGTAATGGGATCTACCGCACGGCCACACCGGCGGGTGGTCCCGTCGGTTAGCACCTCTGCTACCCTCGACGCCGTCCGGGGCCCCGCCGCCGAATACCCTGGCTGTCCCGAGGACGGTGTAGGAGTGCTCTGAGCTGGCTGTGGTGCAAATCTAGACTGCTGCTGAGGCCGTCCACCCCGATAGCTACCAAAAGACCCTGCCGCCCCGCCTTCTTACGATGTTGTCTCACAACCCGTCGGCCTCTACGCCTCGCATCCAAGTGCATGAGCTCAGATGCGGTAATGTCCATGCTCGGGTCAAGAGCTACACCCGCACAAGACTCGCCATATAATCATCTAGCCCGTGACGTAATTCGCACCCCGCCCTTCATATCTCGCTACCAATGCAGGGACATATCGAGCCAACGAATCGAACTCAACTGTACTCCGAATCAGGCGCCTCTCTGCTCAAGAACAAAAACTTGTCGCCCGCACTCTCATCCAGGAAGCAAGTAGTGAGTGAGAAAAGCCACCAAGAACTCGCCCCCAGTAGCTGGGACGCGTGCTCTCCCGACAACTCCCACGAAGTCAAAACCGCCGATCATGCGGTATTACGCAGCCGATGCAAACCGAAGATCACGACTAGGTCTCAAGCCTTGATCACTGCGTGATCCTCTCAGAATCGACGGATGAACTCGCGGATCATCCTCGTGCCTCGACCAGAACTCGCGCTACAACTCGTAAAATCCCGTAGCCTCAAATCGTCCGATCTCGTGAACCACAGTCTTCTGTGTATCAGGCTGAATCGAATCCGTGATTCACTTATCCTATCTCATGTTCGCTACGATCACGCCGAATCGCCATATCTTCAGAATTCCATCTCATCTCGCCTGCATCGTGGATCGAGGCGCAGTATCGTGGTCTCATCGCCCATCGCTGCGCCCTAAATCCTCCCGGGCCGCGGCGTCGTGGAACTCGTGCCTCGAGTATAGATCGGGCACGAGCCCTCGACTCGGTGTCCAACTAGCACTCCTCGGCCGCTTGCCCTTCTTCGAGCCTGCTGCCTTACGTGGAGGCATAATCGTTAAAGAAAGGAAATACGTTAGAGGGTCCAACTTATAACACGCCTCTAAGGCACGATCTCGAGTGAGAAGAATGGAAACCAATCCTAAATATCCTATAGCCTCCGACATGGGTGTGGTGCACAACACACCGATAATCAAGACTCTACTAGATACGGTCAGAGACACTTTCCGAGGATTAATCGCTCGATACTACTTTTGTCACGACTGCCCGGCTCGTGGATCGTGCCTTACCCGCACCCAAGTAGTCATATATCGAGTAATCAGGAATATAAAAACAAGACACGAAACAATTGTAAAATGAGACACGCTTTATCCGAGAAAAGTCGCTTTTCGGATATATATATATAAACAAGTCCGCGCTACATCCCAATCAGATAATGCTACAGCACTTAAGAAAGTGAATAACTACATGGACAGTGGCCGCCATACCTCGAATGTACATATATCTACAACACCGTGGAGAACCATACCAAAAGTCGAGCCTCCGGAGAAGATAGAGCTCACGACACCAAAGCAAAAGATACTAAGGATGCGGATCTAGCACTGCTTCCTTACTCGCAGATTTAACGCACTTCGGCCGAGGTCACAACAGTACCAAGTATGTGAAAGCAGAAGTTCTTAAATGAAATCATATCTTTTAAAACCAATTTTACAAATATGTACGAAACAACCAATGTAATCGCATATAGTGCCACATCACAAACAAGAGTAATAATAGGTAAATCGTAACGGTTTTTCTAGTCGCGAATGATCTGCAAGGCCAATCGCCTATCAGATCATTATTCATGCCTAATCTCGACTCGTAGTCCGCATAGGCCACCTAGGCCCGCATGAGGTAATCCCCGCATCGAGGTAGCTACTCCTGCATCGCCCCGACTATCATAGTCCGTGATGGCCACATAGACCGCATGAGGTATTCCCGCGACACTAACTGGAACTCGTAGCTCGCATAGTCCCCGACTCGCCACGACCCAACCCGGCCCGTGGATCGGTGCCTTACCCCGCACCCTAGTGATACAATCATCGTAGAAAACCACGAAATAAAAACTTAAACATACCAATAGACATGGATCAAGATAAAGAAAATAGCCAACCAAAACGGTTGCCTTTCAAAGATATATATATGAACATTTGAATAGCTATAATCCTTACAACCCCGCCCACAACAAAGGCACGCACTTCTAAGATTTTTACAACAACTATGACGACAGGCCCCGCCATACCCCTGAATGTACAAGAGCCTACAGACTCAGGGTAACATACCAAGATAAGCCTCCGAAGGAACGAAGCTTCCCAACACGCTGATGTGTGATCCTAAAAGCGGGGATCGACAGTCGATGTACCTCTACCTGCGGCATGAACGCATGCCAAGGAGGTCGATAACAGTACCAAGTATGTGAAATCAGAAAATATCAGAAATGAAATCATAATCTATATAAAGCGGGAGACATGTATGATAACCAAACTACGATTCACAACATAAAAGCAAATATGTCAAGTCGGGACTCACGCCTCAAAGTCATCCTCATGCCCGTGGAACTTCTTCCTCACCGCCGCAGCCTAGGTACAAATCATGTGATACGTATAACATGTCTCGCCCATCTCACGGACCCAAGATAGAAACGTGGAATACATTCCGCTCATCTCATGAACTCGGTAGTCGGATGGAATACATTCGGTCCATCCCGCAAGCGGTAGTCGAGTGAAATACATTCCCGCTCATCCCACGAACGCTGTAGAATGAGTGAAATACATTCCGGTTCATCTCACGAACGCGAGTCGAGTGAATACATTCGGTTCATCCCATGAACGCGGTAGTCGAGTGAAATACATTCCCGGTTAATCCCATGAACGCGGTAGTCGAGTGAAATACATTCCTTGCACAACAAGTCTATCACATGCAAACATAGGCAAGTTACACACAACTTAAAGTACTTTCATTTTATGACAAAGTCCGGGTTTAACCCTAAAGTACTACGTACGTTAAATTCCTTTTAAGAGATCCATTCCTTTTATAAAAGCCACCCGATACCCGCAGTATAAAATAGAGTGACTTACATCTTTTAAGTAAACCAAAACAACTTCCATACTTTCCTTTTTAAAACCAATTAAGGCAATACCATGCCTTCTTTTTAGACCAAAACACTACTCTTTTTAAAGTCAAGTTACCACATTAAAACCAATGATAAAACCCTTCTTTTGTTTTCATAAAGTCGTTATAACCAACTTCCCATAAAGATGTTATAACACTTTATGTTTTAAACCATTTTAAGACAACACAATGCCTTTCTTTTCCCTAAAGTTCCAGTTTGCCTAATTTCAATTACGCAAGTCTCTTTTTAGAAAAGTTTCATAGTTTAATGTCTTAATCTCTTTTTAAAACAATTGAGAAACCTATGCCACAGGCGAGTAGGTTATTCTTGTTCATAATCAATCTTATTAAGCAGCCATGATCTAGAAAATGTAATATCATTTTGTCTCATCTTAGCTTCTATGCAGATGGAGGTTTCATGGTTTTAATAATACTTAATTATTCAATACATTTTCCTTTATTAACGCTGCAGTTGGTTTGTCGATACACATTCGATTTCCAAATCAAGAAACATTATTCCTTTTAAAACCAAGTACTCATTACTCACGAATGAGGTTTCACAAAATTCATATTAATACATTTAAGTTAAGTCTCTTATCTTATAAGATCAAGTCTCTTAACTTCTAAAATCAAGAAACCATTTTCTTTACCTCTCTAAGACGTTATACCTAACTCCCATAAAGCTAGTATAACTCTTAACTTTCAAAACCAAGTGTTACTCTTCTTTCAAAAATGGTTTCTTAATATCTTTGAAATACATTCAAGGTTCTTATTATTCAGGCTTAAGTCAAAAGACATTGCCGTACAACTACGCTCTGCTTAACACACGACGCTCACCGTACTATATATTATTCGCTTAAGTCAAAAGACATCGCCACACGTCGCTCACCGCATTATATATATTATTCGCTTAAGTCAAAAGACATTGCCACACGACGCTCACCGCATCATATATTCATGCTCAAGAGTATAGGAAGAATCACATACCTCGCGACGATTATCGACTATAAGCAAAACGCCCACGCTTATAACCTACTAGCCTTGTCCACCTTCCAAGTAGTTCATGCTACTCGCAGAACATTCAACCAATAAAGGTTATCACCATCAGAATACAAATCCTATGTAAGTACAGTTTAATCTTCTACTAAAACAATCTTCTGATGTGATTTCAGTTCAAGTCTATTCTGTAATATCCTTCTATTACAGTTCAATTCTCTTCTATGAATCTTATATTCATTTCTATACTACTACGGTATGTAATTTCCAATTACACTAGAAGGACAATAGTATTTACCTCGATGAGCCCAAAATTATCCAAGTTTAATGTCGCTCCTGTGCAACGTTAAGCTCCTACTCCGAGTGCTCCAACCCGCTCCAAACAACTCTTAGAAGTTCTATGCAACTTCTACTTAACACTTCAACCGAGTATGAAGGTTTTCCTTTAGGGTTTCGTTTAGTGGCTAAAGGAAGTATAATAGTATTTTCTGGCTTTTGTATAAGTGTAACTTGGGAATACTACAAGGTATTTGGGCCAAGGTATTTGGACATTAAAACAATACTAGAGAGTATTTCTATACCACAACAAGGGATATTATACGAAACAACTAGGCTAGGGGTACCTCGGCTAGGAGCACCACAAAGGGGGAGGAGGCTCTCGCCAAGGCTTCAAAAGAGGGGGAGGGTGATTTGGACGAGAGCTTTGAGAGGAGGAGTATTGTGAGACTTAGAAAGATTGCTCAAGTTTTGGATGAAGAAAGTCTTCAACTTGTATGGTATTTATAGGTCAAGCAAAGGCCAACCAATGGCCAAGATCCATCCAAGTGTAAGGCAAGTGTATGGCTAGATTTCAACCATGTGGACCTTATCCATCTACCACACCAACTTGCACAAATATCCTACTAACCCAAGGCACAAAAACGTGCCTCGACTTGCCTTTGTCGCCCACTTGTTTCAATGCAGGTGACACATGTCACCCTCCCGTTGGTCCAAAATGTTTCGCCTCTCGGAAAAATCCGCAAAAATAATAAATGACATAGCCGAATTTTCCTTCGCAAGTCTTGTAAAACGCTTTGTCGAAAACGACTTTTCGCACTTGTGTACAATTTTCAAACTTGCCAAATCTATAAGGCTCAAATTTTATACGCACGCCTCACGCATATACTGAAATACGGGTATAACATTCTCCTCTCCTTCAAACATTCGTCCCGAATGTTCCTTCTCAAGACTGACAACGATGAAGTTCTTCTAACAAGTTGCCAATGCCACACCGCCACAAAATAACACACGCTCTTCTTCCTTCCTTACTCGTCGTGCCCTTCTCGAACACTTGAACTCTTCTAGTATACGGACCACACTTCAGTCATCGCTTCAGTTCTCAAAATTTTGGAGTCACCACCTCCAAACTTGGTCATCTTACTAGCCTTAATCTTCCTTAAGACCATTCCCGGCCTTCACGATCTGCTTCTGGTCGAACACATCCACGAACTCATACGATGGTCATCTAAACTTGGGCCTAGCACCCTCGTGACCCTACCACCGGCGACCACCCGCAGCTGACCCCACTGAATAGCCGCGGGTTGGCCCGCATCACGGCCCCAACCCGACCCACTTAACGCATCAAGCTCTTGTTCCCCGATCCGGAACAATCTTACCGAATCACGTCATGAAAGCTACCACTTCCACCTCACACTACCCATGGACTTATCCTTTCAACTAACCATGTTTTCTAACTCATAACTAACACAACGCTATCCGTACATAGCACACAACAAAAGATCATTAAATCAAGCATGCAAAACTCTGTAGGTTGGGGATATACCCGAACCTACCGCTCCACTCTAATCATAGGCCTGCCCTGCAGGGCGCATAGCTGTAGAAGGCGATGAACCCGCCATCGATCCGCAGGTCGCGCTAAGCCGCCTCATTCTCCTATAAGCATCTCGTCACATGGCTCGACGGCCGCAGTGAAACAAGCACCGCGAAAAAGATGACATTCCCGATGACGCCCGCCACATCGCGCGCACACTGAGGGGACATGAATCCTGCCGCTAGCACTCACGTATACCGCGGAACTAAGCCCCGAGCTCGACCAGCCCGAATACCCCGAACGCCCCAAGATCGGAGGACCACTGCATCGGGCGAGGTACATAATTTGCTTCCGGCGCGGTCCGCCGAAAGTTACCAAAGGACCGCTGTCTCGCCCTCTTCTCACGATCTCGGCCATTCCGCCGATCTCCGCGCCTCACATCCTAGTGCATGAGCCAGACGCGGTAATGTCCATGCCCTACCAAGAGCTACACCCGCATGCCTCGCCAAGTAATCATCTAGCCCTGAACGTGGCGGTGTACTGCCCTCCATATCGCCATTACAATGGGACATACCGAGCTAATGAGTCGAACTCACATTGTACTCTCTAACCGTCCCGCCCGCCCCGCCTCAACGCCGAAATTTGTCGCCCGAGCCCTCTCATCCGCGAGGCAAGAAGTGTGCAAGAAATGCCTTGAGAACTCGTCCCATATAGTCGGAAGTGCATTCTCTCCCGACAGCTCCCACGACCAAACCATCGATCGCGGTATCACGCGGCCGATGCGAACCTGGACCAGCGACTCGGTCTCCGATGCCTCGATCACTCACGACCCAGAATCGCCGGATGAACTCCCGCGATCATCTTCGTGCCTCGACCCATAAAACTCGGCGGGTTACACTCGTAAAATCCCGTAGTCTGTCTCAAATCGCTCATGGGGTGAACTACGCTACGCATCGGAACTGGCCGCATTCACTTTCTATCCTCATATTCGCCACGACCCCGCCAAGAATCGCCATCTCCTTGTACTTATCTCATCCGCTTCCGGTGCGGACCGAGGTTCGTATCAGAGTCTCAGCAGCCATCGCCGCGCTCTAAACTCTTTGGGCCGGGCGGCGTCGCGAAACCCGCCGTTGGAAGCACTGCTCGTGTACTAACGGGCTCGCGCTCGTGCTCCTCAGATCTTACTAACCTCCTCGATTGCCTTGCCCATCTGGGTCAGGTTGCCTTACGCGAGGCATAATCGTAAAGGAAAGGAATACGCCGAGGGGGTCCAACTTATCACACACTCTAAGGCACGATCTCGAATGAGAAGAATGGAAACCAATCCTAAATGTCCTATAGCCTCTCGACATAGATGTGGTGCACAACACACCGATAATCAAGACTTACTAGACACGGTCAGAGACACTTTCCGAGGATTAATCGCTCGATACCACTTTGTCACGACCAACCGGGCCCGTGGATCGTGCTACCCTGCACCCTAGTGATACAATCATCGAGAAAACCAGGAAATAAAACTTAAACATACCAATAGACATGGATCAAGATAAAAGAAAATAGGTCAACCGAAACGGTTGCCTTTCAGCATATATATATGAACATTTGAACAATTACAATCCTTACAACCCCGCCACAACAAAGGCATGCACTTCTAAGATTTTTACAATAACTATGACGGACAGGCCCCGCCATACCACGAATGTACAAGAACCCATGCACTGTGGTAACATACCAAGATAAGCCTCCAAGGAACGGAGCTTGCCAACACGCTGAAATGTGATCCTAAAAGCGGATCGACAATCGATGTACCTCACTGCGGCATGAACGCAGCCCAGGAGGTCGATAACAGTACAGTATGTGAAATCAGAAAATATCAGAAATGAAATCATAATAGTCATATAAAGCGGGAGACATGTATGATAACCAAACTACGATCACAACATAAAAGCAGTCATGTCAAGTCGTGACTCACGCCTCAAAGTCATCCTCGCGCGTGGAACTCCTTCCTCACCGCTGGCCTAGGTACAAATCATGTGATACGATAATATGTCTCTCGCCCATCTCATGGACCCAGATAGAAACGTGTGGAATACATTCGGCTCATCTCACGAACTCGGTAGTCGGATGGAATACATTCCGGCCCATCCCGGACGCGTAGTCGAGTGAAATACATTCCTGCTCATCCCATGAACGCGTAGTCGAGTGAAATACATTCCCGTTCATCTCACGAACGCTGCAATGAGTGAAATACATTCCTGCTCATCCCATGAACGCGTAGTCAGTGAAATACATTCCTGCTCATCCCATGAACGCGGTAGTCGAGTGAAATACATTCCTTGCACAACAAGTCTATCACACGCAAACATAGGCAAGTTACACAACTTAAAGTACTTTCATTTTATGACAAAGTCCGGTTTTAACCCTAAAGTACTACGTGACGTTAAATTCCTTTAAGAGATCCATTCCTTTATAAAGCCACCCGATACCGTAGTATAAAATAGAGTGACTTACAACTTTTAAGTAAACCAAAACAACTTCCATACTTTCCTTTTAAAACCAATTAAGTGCAATACCATGCCTTCTTTTTAGACCAAAACACTTCTCTTTTAAAGTCAAGTTACCACATTAAAACCAATGATAAAACCCTTCTTTTGTTTTCATAAAGTCGTTATAACCAACTTCCCATAAAGTCGTTATAACACTTTATGTTTTAAACCATTTTAAGACAACACAATGTCTTTCTTTTCCTAAAGTTCCAGCTTGCCTAATTTCAATTACGCAAGTCTCTTTTAGAAAAGTTTCATAGTTTAATGTCTTAATCTCTTTTAAAACAATTGAGAAACCTATGCCACAAAGTAGTAGGTTATTCTTGTTCATAATCAATCTTATTAAGCGGCCATGATCTAGAAAATGTAATATCATTTTGTCTCATCTTAGCTTCTATGCAGATGGAGGTTTCTACTGGTTTTAATAATACTTAATTATTCAATACATTTTCCTTTATTAACGCTGCAGTGGTTTGTCGATACACATTCGATTTCAAATCAAGAAACATTATTCCTTTTAAAAACCAAGTACTCATTACTCACGAATGAGGTTTCACACAAAATTCATATTATTACATTTAAGTTAAGTCTCTTATCTTATAAGATCAAGTCTCTTAACTTCTAAAATCAAGAAACCATTTTCTTTACTCTCTTAAGACGTTATACCTAACTCCCCATAAAGCTAGTATAACTCTTTTAAAACCTTTAAAACCAAGTGTTACTCTTCTTTCAAAATGGTTTCTTAATATCTTTGAAATACATTCAAGGTTCTTATTATTCAGCTTAAGTCAAAAGACATTGCTGCATAACCACGCTCGTTAACACACGTCGTCTACCGTACTATATATTATTCGGCTTAAGTCAAAGACATTGCCACACGACGCCTACCGACTATATATTATTCGCTTAAGTCAAAAGACATTGCCACACGACGCCTACCGTATATATATTCATGCTCAAGAGTATAGGAAGAATCACATACCGCGACGATTATCGACTATAAGCAAACGCTCCACGGCTATAACCCGACTAGCCTTGTCCACCTTCCAAGTAGTTCATGCTACTCGCGAACATTAAACCAATAAAGGTTATCGATCATCAGAATACAAATTCTATGTAAATGCGCTTTAATCTTCTACTAAAACATTCTTCTGATGTGATTTCAGTTCAAGTCTATTCTGTAATATCCTTCTATTACAGTTCAATTCTCTTCTATGAATCTTATATTCATTCCTATACTACTACGGTATGTAATTTCCAATTACACTAGAAGGACAGTAGTATTTACCTCGATGAGCCCAAAATTATCCAAGTTTAAAATCGCTCCTGAGCAACGTTAAGCTCCTACTCCGAGTGCTCCAACCCGCTCCAAACAACCCTTAGAAGTTCTACGCAACTTCTACTTAACACTTCAACCGACTATGAAGGTTTTCCTTTAGGGTTTCGTTTAGTGGCTAAAGGAAGTATAATAGTATTTTCTGGGCTTTTGTATAAGTGTAACCTTGGGAATACTACAAGGTATTTGGGCCAAGGTATTTGGACATTAAAACAATACTAGGAGAGTATTTCTATACCACAACAAGGGGTATTATACTTAAAACAACTAGGCTAGTGGGTACCTCGGCTAGGGCACCACAAAGGAGTGGGAGGCTCTCGCCAAGGCTTCAAAAGAGGGGAGGGGTGATTGGGACGAGAGCTTTGAGAGGGAGGGAGGATTGTGAGACTTAGAAAGCTTGCTCAAGTTTTGGATGAAGAAAGTCTTCAACTTAGAGGGTTATTTATAGGTCAAGCAAAGGCCAACCAATGGCCAAGATCCATCCAAGTGTAAGGCAAGTGTAGGGCTAGATTTCAACCATGTGGACCTTATCCATCTACCACACCAACTTGCAAAAATATCCTACCTAACCCAAGGCACAAAAACGTGCTCGACTTGCCTTGCCGCCCACTTGCTTTCAATGCGAGGTGACACATGTCACCCTCCCGTTGGTCCAAAATGTTTCGCCTCTAAAAATCCGCCAAAATAATAAATGACATAGCCGAATTTTCCTTCGCAAGTCTTGTAAAACGCTTCGCCGAAAACGACTCTTTCGCACTTGTGTACAATTTTCAAACTTGCCAAATCTATAAGGCTCAAATTTTATACGACGCCTCACGCATACTGGAAATACGGGTATAACAGACCCGCATGAGGTATCCTCGTGACGGCGCAAATTAACCCCTGATAACATGTCAAGAGGTGAGTGGTATACTACTAACATAACAACTTATCGTTAAACAACATAAGCACAATAAGAGTAACCTCTTTATACAAACGTCACAAGACACTAACACACATAGCATCATAATATGTCTACTCTTCAAACCATCTTATTATACTTTCCAGAAATCAATACCAGTCCTTCATAAACACATACGTAAATTGTTCCTTTTATCTTCCTTATGTCGTTATACCTAACTTCCCATAAAGCTAGTATAACTCTTAAGCTTTTTATTTAAAAACAAGTATTTCTCTTCTTTCAAAAATGATTCATAATTCTTTTGAAATACTTCAAGATTCTTATTATTTAGACTTAAGTCAAAAGACGTCAAGTAAAACCATGTTCAGTTAACACACGTACGTCTACCGTACTATATATATACGTTAAAATATCATGCTCATGAGGATAGGAAGAATCACATACCTTCTCTACAAATCCACCGCCAAGTCGAATATGTCGCGCAGAGTATCAACTCATAATACCAAACACGCCTATCAACGCCTAGACTACTCAGAGGATAATCTAAGTAGAGGTTCTCTATTCTACTAAAATCGGGCATCACTTCCCTACCGTTAAACTACACAAGTTCATCAGAAATACACCTATGTAAGTACTTCAATCTTCTTTAATATCCTTCTATGTATTTTATACTTATTTCTATACTTCTACAGTATGTATTCTCCAATTACAATAGAAGGATAAGATTATTATTTACCTCGATAAGCCCAAAATTATCCAAGATATAAGTCGATCTTAAGCGAGGTTTAGCTCCTAATCTGAACGCTCTAATCCGCTCCAAGAAACCCTTAGAAGTCTCTACACAACTTCTACTACTACTTCAACCAACTATGAAGATTTCCCCAGGGTTTCGTTTAGTGACTAATGGATATAAGAAAGTATTTCTGGGCTTTTAGTATAGAGGTGACTTTGGAATGCTACAAGATAAACGGCTAGGGTATTTGGGAATAGTAACAATACTTTGGAGAGTATTTTCTACCAAGAGGGGGGGCTTTTGCCGAGACAACTAGGAAAGAGGGGAAGGGTGTTTCGCTTATCTCTCTCAAGAGGGGAGAAAGGGCTTGGACGAAGCTCACTTAGGAGAAGGGAGTTTTAAGACTTGGAAAGTATTTGTGGATGAAGAAGTCTTCAACCCAAGGGGTATTTATAGGGCTTTCAAGGGCCAAGATTAAGGCAAGTGGAGGCAAGTGGAGGGTGTAGATTTGCACACGCACCCTACCATCTACTCCACAAATCACTCACCAACATCGACCCATGGTTTAGGCCACAAAATCGCGCCAAGATAGCCCACAAGTTGCCGCCCACTTGAGGGTGACAAGTGTCGCCTCTCGTTGGTCCAAAATATTTCATCTCTCGGAAAAATCCACAAAAATTATTAATGTTGTAATCGTAATTTTCCCTACGCAAGTTTTGGAAAACGCTTCGTGAAAAATAATTCTTTTCGGTCAGGTACAAATTTTGTCCCTTATGCCTACTTAAGGCTTGAACTTTGTACGCACGCCCTCACATACATACTGAAATACGGTATAACATCGTCTCTAGAGCTTCAGTCCTCGGGAGACGGGGGTTCCAATCCACGAGGCCACTCAGGCCTCAATGCGCCCAGTGTGGTAGGTTACATTCTGGGGTATGTCGCGCCGGTACGGGTGCTTGTTTTTCTTGTGGTCGTCAAGGCCATATGCTAAGAGAGTGTCCTTATAGAGGGGGTCCTGGTGGGACAACACCGTCATCGGATCGGGCCATGGATTCTTCGCCTTCAATAGCTAGGCGGGAGGTTCATACACCGGTAGTGCCGCAAAGCGTCGCGTGGGAGTTCCCGCCATGCGGTCCTTGAATCGCCTATATGATTTCGTATGTCTTTGGCCCTTTAGAAACTTTTATGCATGATAAAGTTGTGGTATGTTTAAGTGTCATGAGCAGATTATATCGAGACCGTATAAGTTAGAAGGAGTCGAAGTAAAAGATAATCCTTTTTGGGCTTATGATGGATGATGTGCGTGCGAGGTATTAGGGCCATGTGTGGCATTGTTGGTATGTCGGGGTTGTGAAAGGAAACTATGTCGCTAATTATAAGTTTGACTCGAAGAACATTCGGGGATGAATGTTTCTAAGGGGGGAAGAATGTTACACCCTGTATCTTCAGGACATGCTTTAAGAACGTACGTAAGAACTCACAGTGTTAAGATTTGAGACTTGTAAAAATTTATCGGAATTATGGAATTGTCGGAAAGTGTACTATCATGGACGAATGGGAGGTGACACGGTCACCCCCTTAATGATGCCTCGACGAAATTGGTAAGTGGCAAGAGGGTCATCGACCATGTTAGCAAGACAAGTCTTGCAACTTGAAAGCTTGAGAAAGTTGACTTGGTCAAGGACCCACAAAGCTTGATATTTAATAAGACTTCATCCAAACCACCCATTTGGTTACATCTTGACCCTCCATGTCCCTATATAATACTACTAGTAGTGAGACAAGTTCCACACTTAGCCAAAATTACAAAAAAAACTGGATGAACAAGCTATGAAGCTCTCGGGTTTGGGGTCCAACAAGGGAGAAATTTTTTTGTTTGTTGTCCAATAATCTTCCCACTTTAAACCAAGGTTCATGAGGGTATTCTAAGTGTATCTCAATAGAAAAATCCTAAAAGAGAGTTTTCAGATTAGTCGCAGCGAAAACCTAGTTGCTTTCTAGGTTTTGGATTGGAAGTTTGAAGGAAAGTTGTTGGTATTGTTCTAAGGGTCTCAAGTAGCGGATTGGAGTGTTAAGGAGGGGGCTCTAAGTTGCTAAGGAGCGACTTCGGATTTGGAGTTGGATTGAGATTCGTGAGGTATAATCTTGTCTCTTAATAGTGTTACAAGATTATATATGTATTGTTGTTGTTAGCTTTACATGTTGCTAGCATGAAGTTGATATGTTGAAGTTCATAAGTATTATGGATTGCTTGTAGCTTAAACCCGAAATGTTATATTAGCCACTTGAAGTTGGATTACTAATTGGTCATTTATTAGAAATCGTCGCATGTTACTTACTTGAAGATTATAGTAGTCATAATCGATTGCGACTTGATATCATGTTATGCTAACAATTTGGATTGAAATGGAAATTGGATAAGAATTAGTATTGTGGTACTCAATATGGCCGAAATTGGACTAGTAGTTGTGTTAGTTTGATATCTATTGTGGGGCGGAATTTTACACGTCTATTAGGCGTGTAATCCCCTATTGTTGATTGCATTGTTTGGGCCTTAAATGTGGCGTGTTTGGTTATTGTATTCGGCCTTGAAAAAGGTGGCAAAGTTAGTAGAAACAAAGGAAGTGCTGTCCGATTTTCCGTAGAATTTAGTGACTTAGCACTTAGAATATTCTACGTTTGAAGTAAGAGATTAATGGACGTATTGTGGCCATTATAGGTTGAAGTACTAAGTATAGCGTATCCTACCAAGGATGGAATAGCTATCAAGGTTGAAGTACTTTGGAGCATTTTTCTACTTGTCGATAATTGTCGCGAGGTATGTGAACCTCTTCCTTCCTTTGGCATGATTCTATGTATGGAATATACCTGTGGTATCATTTCATGTTTCCTTCTACTCTTAGAAGTTAAGAGGTAGTTGTGTGATTTACTCTATGTAGAACTTTTCCTATCTTTTGAGCATGACTAGTTGCACGTATGTAGTACGGTAGACGTACAACACCTTGATATCCTTTACTAGTTTTATGAATAGCCAAGTCGGGTGAGTTAGGAGATTAACTCACTTCTTTGGGAGTATTAAGGATGTCTAACGTTTTATTAAAGTTAAGGGACTTGAATAGCTTTGAAGATGTGATACTTGTTCCGCTTTAAACGATAAGTCCCTTGGATAGGAAATTGTATTTGGCTAAGGCATAAAGTGAATATAACGACTTTATGGGGAGTTGGTTATATTTGCTTTATGGAAAGATAAATGACTTGATTTTAGTGAAAAGGAAACTTGATTTTAAGGCATCAATTGCCTAAGGTTTTATAATAAAAGGAGTCACTTGAGTTCTAAAGGTTAAGAGACTAATTGTATTTTTGAAAGTTAAGAGAATTGATTTGAAAGTATATAATACTTGGTTTCAAAAAGTAGAAGTCTCTTGGTTATAAAAAGGAATGAGTTGGTCTAAAACCATAAAGGGTTATAACAACTTTATGGGAAGTTGGTTATAACGGCTTTATGGAAGATTAATAGAATGGTTTTCTCTAATAATGTAAGCAAAGAAATGATTTGAAATAAAGAAGGGCAAATTGTTTTAAAGGTAACAATTGCTTAAGGTTTTAATAAAGAAGTCACTTGATTTAGAAGTTCGTAAACGTATTTCTAAAAAGGTATTGTGACTTGTCTTGAAAGGTGGATAGACTTGATACTATAGTTGTTAGTATCCGGAAGTTTTATTTGAAAAGAGTCTTTCTAAAGGAGTAGAGGTGCGTAGTACGTTGGGTTAAATTCCCGGTTTTATATGACATTATCATCCCGTAAACGGGTCGCAAGATACCTTACGCGCACTATATGACATTATCGCCCCGTAAACGGGTCGGGCAAGATACCTTTACGCGCACTATATGACATTATCGCCCCGTAACGGGCCGGGCAAGATACCTACGCGCACTATATGACATTATCGCCCCGAAATGGGCCGGCAGATACCTTTACGCGCACTATATGACATTATCGCCCCAAAATGGGCCGCAAGATACCTTTACGCGAGACTATATGACATTATCGCCCCAAAATGGGTCGGGCAAGATACCTTACGCGCACTATATGACATTATCGCCCCGTAAATGGGCCGGGCAAGATACCTCACGCGCACCATATGACATTATCGCCCCGTAAATGGGCCGGCAAGATACCTTACGCGCACTATATGACATTATCGCCCCGTAAATGGGCCGCAATATACCTTACGCGCATTATATGACATTATCGCCCCGTAAATGGGTCGGGCAAGATACTTGTACGGGCGCACTATGTGATTTTATCGCCCCCCATTGGGCCGGCAGATAGCGCCCCTCCATAAAGCGGCCGAGTAGGTTATGTAAGGTAAGTGTTATATGGTAGTGAACTTGATGATTTTCCAAGTAAGTACGTGAGAAAGTGACTATAACTTTTATTGAGAATCGAAAAGATAATAAGGTACGATTAAGTTCACGTGATGGTAATGACATGGTAGGTTCGTGTATTTACCCTTTTATACTTACCCTCACATGCATTTATACAGATATGTTTTGTTTAATGTTCCTTATTTCCGCTCCATATTCTGCACTGTAGATCGACTTCTTCGGGCTGCGTTCATGCCCGCAGTATTAGGTGCACAGTTGGTGATCCTTGCTCTTAGGATCTCGATTCGCTGGGGAAAGCTCCATTTGCTCCGAGGCTTATCTCTTGGTACGGCTTCCGAGGTTGTAGATTCATGTATATTCAGGGTATGGCGGGCCCCGCCCCGCCACAGCTTGTTATGTTAAAACTCTTAGAGGTCTGTAGTCACATATTGTGGGTCAGTTTGTAAAGGGAAGGAGGCAACTGCTTCGGTTGTTTATATATGTCCAGGAAGGTAGCCCTATCGGCTATCCGGTTGTTTTATTTCTGTTGTTTTATTTTATAAGTTTCATGTATGTTCCGCTGATTATCTCTGATGTATACTGTAGTGGTGCCTGTAGTGGCACCACATGCCCGGTCGGTTCGTGACAATAGTAGTATACTTACAATATAAAATATAAGCTCACGATCAAAGCAGACCACCCGCCCGCAGATCATTACAATCCTACACTGGACTATTTCACCCGCATAGGTCACGTGGACCCGCATGAGGTATTCCTCGCATGGGACTATTTCACCCGCATAAGCCCTTACGGACTCGCATGAGGTATTCCTCGCATAGGTTGTATCCGCCCGCATGGGACTATTTCACCCGCATAAGACCTTACGGACTCGCATGAGGTATTCCTCAGATCGTGGGTAGCAAATCCACTAATATGCAATGCTACAAACCCGGAATGACCGAAATGAATAATATACCACTAGCAAAACCGGCTATCATACATAACATAAGCACTACCGGCTTATCACACAATATATAAGCAAGTTAAGAATCCCCTAACTTCTTATTATTCTTGTTCACATACACTCTCATTTTAGTTTACTTAAGGCACTAACATGTCTTTTATAAAGATCCGGGAATTTAACCCAAGTACTACATACTTCTACTCTTTAAAACAAATGACTCTTTTTAGTATAACACTTCCAAGATACTATTAACTATAGTATCAAGTCGCAATTACGTATCAAGACAAGTCACAATACCTTTAGAAATAAAGTTAGGTTTCTAAATCAAGTGACTCATTTTCTTATAAAACCTTAGGCAATTGATGCCTTAAAATCAAATTGCCTTTCATTAAAACAAGTCATTTATCATACTTAATTTACTTAGAGTAAACCACTCTTTTTAACTTTCCATAAAGCTATTATAACCAACTTCTCATAAAGCCGTTATACTAGCTTTATACATTAGCAACTTACATACTTCTTTATAACCGAGAGACTTAAACTTTCCAACAAAACAAGTATCAATAATACTTTCAACATACTTAAAGTCTCTTAACTTTTGAAAGCCAAGATATCTTTAATATTTAACAAGTGAGTTAATTCCCTAACTCAATCAACTTGGACATTCTTAAAATAAGCCAAGGATATCAAATGGACCTAGATTGTCAAAATCTTGTACGTCTACCGTACTATACATTTACAACCTATTCATGCTCAAGAGATAAGAAAGTTCCACATACCCCTTCGGTTTAATCCACCTGCTAAGTCCAATTCGCTGTACGTATTATGTCAACCTATAATGACCATAGTACGTCTATTAACATCTTACTTCAAACGTAGAATATTATAAGTGTAAAGTCTCTAAATTCTACGGAAAATCGGACAGCACCTCCTTTGTTTCTACTCACTTGCCACCTTTTTCAAGGCCGAATTCAATAACCAAACACGCCATATTTAAGGCCCAATCAATGCAATTAACAATAGGGGATTACACACCTACTAGACGTGTAAAATTTCGCCCCACATAAGATACCAAACTAATACAAAATACTAGTCCAATTCGGCCACATTGAGATGCAACAATACCAATTCTTATCCAATTTCCATTTCAATCCAAGTTGTTAGCATAACATGATATCAAGTCGCAATCGATTATAACTACTATAATCTTCAAGTAAGTAACATGCGACGATTCTAATAAACAACCAAATTGTAATCCAACTTCACATGGCTTAAATGACAATTCGGATTTAAGGCTACAATCAATCCATAATACTTATAAAACTTCAACACATAAACTTCATACTAGCAACATGTAAAGCTAACAACAATATAAATAATCTTGTAACACTTTTAAGAGACAAGATTATTACCTCAACGAATCTTAATCCAACTCCAAATACGAAGTCGCTCCTTAGTAACTTAGAGCCTCTTCAAGACACTTCAATCCGCCACTTGAGACCCTTAGAACAACACCAACCAATTTCCTTCAATCTTCCAAACAAAACCTAGAAAAACAACTAGGTTTTCACCTTGCGACTAATACGAAAACTATCTTTTTCTGGGATTTTTCTATTGAGATACACTTACAATACCCTTAGGTACCTTGGTTTAAAGTATGGAGCTTATTGGACAAAAATTGAAAATTTTTTCTTCTTGGAACCCCCATTGTCGTGAGCCCTCTTTGTGAGCAAGAACAAGTTTCCAAAATTTTCTAAGTGTTGAGAATGACAAAGTCTTGCACTACTAGTGTACATATATAACATAATGGAGGGTCTAGATTAGTACATATGGATGGCTTGGATGAGTTTCACATGGATCAAGCCAAGTGGCCCTTTGACAAGTCAACAATGTCAAGCTCTTTGTCTTTGCAAGACTTGGCCATTCAAATGACCATTGTAACCATGACAATTTCGTCCAAGTCCACTAAGGGGGGGTGACACGTGTCGCCCTCCCATTCGTCGCAATATTTCATTTTCCGACAATTCCAAAATTCCGATAAATTTTTACTCGTCTCAAATCATAATATTTTTGGGTTCTTACTTTCGGTCTTATAAACATATCCTGAAATTCCGGGGTGTAACATTCTTCCCCCCTTAGAAACATTCGTCCCCGAATGTTCCTTTGGGAGTCAAACTTAAAGATAGCAACATAGTCTCCTTACAACCCCTACATGCCAATAATGCCACACGTGGCCACATAACAATGATCATACTAAAATGTCAACCTGAACCCCACGTGTCCACGCTTGCTATCTGCATAAAGCTTCACGACTCAGCTTACTCATAATCTTTCCTGGATAAGCTGCGCCTTATCCACAGCCCGCTGAATCAAGTCTGGATCAAATAACTGAACCTCGCCTATGTCGAACCAACTAACCGGCGATCTACACTTTCTTACATACAAGGCCTCATACAGGGCCATCTGAATACTGGAAGGGTATCTGTTATCGTACGTAACTAAACAAGAGGCAACTAACCCTCCCGGCTATTTCTGAAATCAGAACACAGCCCGCAACCTATCCTCGCGCTCGGATAGTACGCTCCGCTCGTCCGTCGGTCCGAGGTGTAATGCAACACTGAGACTCACATGTGTCCCTAAAACCCTTCTGAAAAACCTCCAGAAGTTATCTGTAATCGAGCTCATCTGTCTGACATCATAAACGTAGGAACCCCGTGCAGTCTCACAATCCCCCTGCTATAAAAGCTAGCACGAACCTCAGCCGAGTAAGTGGTCCTAACCGGAAGAACACGTCTGGTTTCGCAAATTTATTTACTATGACCCGGAGTCGCACTTCTCCGAGTACGATGCCACCCTGTAACAAGATCCATTTTAATTACCTCCCATGTATAAGTCGGGGTCTAAATCACCTGTAATAGCCCACTGGGCTTCTGGTGTTTAACCATGATCTGCTACTAATTCGGACACTAAGCAACAAACCCGGCTACATCCCTCTTCAGGCCATCTTACCAATACATACATCTGAGGCCATGATGCATCTTGGTCGACCCCGAACAAAATAAAGCAAGAAGCACCGCGCGCCTCCTAAAACTCCGGCAAGTCCTGCGGCATCGGTACACACAAACTTTTCATAACACAAGACTTATCCGTGCTACACAAATGTGCTTTTCTTGGAGAGCCGTATCTCGATATCATATCATAACTGGATCCTCATACTATCGCCTCTTTACCTCTTCGACGAAGAAAGACTCGGTAACCTCTCGGATCTAAAGCTCCATTAACCTTGGAACAAATAATCGAACCCCTAGGCTCGGTAACTGAAGAATCTCACAGACCACGCCCGCCTATCTCGCTGCCCATCTCGCATACTACCCTTAGATCCGCGACTAAGAGTATCTTTAATCGCTTCGCTTTCTCGGTGGTATAGGATATCGATATCACAATCCTTGAATAACTCTACCCACCGTCGCCGCAAATTCAATCGCTTCGTCGGAAGATATACTCGAGGCTCTTGTGGTCCGCACAAATATTCACATGAAGTCTATATATGTCATGCCCCAAATCTTCAAGGCACGATTTAATCGCCACTCTATATCGCGAGTGGCGTAATTTCTTTCGCTTCCCTAACTACCGGAAAACATAAGATCTATCATTATCGTCATACAAGACACAACCTAGCCCAACACCCAACGTGTTATCATAATAACCTAACCCTCTAGTCTTTCAGGAGGTGTTAGAACTGTAGTCGAGTCAACTTATCTTCTAATAACTGGAAGTCTTTCTCATCCCTGCGAAATATTCGGGTATCCTTAATCTCACTTATGGTTCTTGTTTCCCTTTCTCTGTTGCAACCAAACTTGGTCACTAAACTTAGATTTGATTCCTTTGCTTGCCTCCTGGCTAAGACTTCCTGTCAATCACAATTTAGGGGGGGAGGTTTTCCTTGATCTCATCAAGTAACAATCCTATTATTCTCTCCCAGCTCGTAGAGATAATAGCCAGGTGTTACCACATTTCCTCGAAATGTTCTTACTTCTCATTATTTACTAATGGTCTTTACACTGGTCTGGGTAGTCATAACTCGTGCAACTTACATAACCATAGTCGTATTCTCCTTTATCATTCTGGCCATATCCTTACCTTAGACTTATTATTAGCAAAAGTATTTCCATCTTGATTCATAATCGCATAGCCATACAAGCGCATAACCCGCATTTATATCTTTACGATACTTCGACCAATTGACATCGCTCTTAATTACCCTAACACAACACTTTTCCCACGGTTACCCACAATCAGAAACCTATGGCATGACGATACCAAACACCTTACCGGTCTCATATCCTCGCCTAACAAATACGGGTACACATAACCTCATAATACGCAAATCGTTCTTTTACGTGAGAGAACTTATCTCCCTTTATAAACTTTCCTCGAGTCACAACCCTAATCACAGGTCCTCATGCGTCCAAGAAATATCTAATCATCACGCACCGCCTTAAAGTCATGTAGATTTTCAAACCTACCAAAGATGCCCTCGCTTTCCGTCAAAGACTCAGACTTATTTTATTCTTGCCTTGTACATTTTCCCGAATTATCCTGGTCGTGGCCCTGACCTCCACACCGAACCAACTCCAAGTACCCATAAATTCCTTCAACTTCAATTATTACTTACTTTCTGCGTCAATTTACCTCAAGTAAACAAGTCACACAGACTTAAAAAAAGGAAAACAATGATGCCAAAGAAGGAAGGATAATTCACTGGTTACTACCACTTCTTCCTTTACACCGATAATCACCACTGTAAACCGAATCGCGCCAATCTCTCACGGCGGACAACGTTGTCATAACAAGAGGCCAACTAGCCCGTACGCATAATGACATCTATGTCTGTCATAACAGCTCTGCTAGGTCGGCTAGGGTCCAACGATCAGACGTTACCGCAATTATCTATCCGCCGCCTACCACCCAACACTCACGGTGTAGTCACCTCGAAAGGTCCTCATGGATTCGGGCTTTATTTCTTTACACTGGTTGCTCTCTTTTTCACCGGTCGTATTTCTTCCGTATTTCCAAACTTATACTAGCATACGACATACATTCCATACTAATTTCGCCTCCACTTTGGAGTTACAAAATTAAACAATATAAGGCCCATTCCGGCTCACAACCTGAACTCCGGAACACGCCCACGAACCCAGAAACAATTAACTAGACTCTGCTTGTACTGCGGACTCGCCACGAATGACTACTATCAACTGACCCCACCCCATAAACGGGTACACTAACTTCTCATATACTATAATCGGGTTGTCTTGTCCACAACAACCATACTTACTCCATACGGATCTCACCCGTACCATTCTCGAAATCCCACTACGTAGCTCAATCTATTAACATAGTCTTCCATTAAGTCCCTTAATTAACCTCTTAAGGGTCCATTACATTCTCACACAACTCATCATCACCTAATTATCTCAAATTAGCACGTAAAACTTTGATGAGAGTTCCTTAACTGTTCATACCTTCCCGGTATTTATTTAGTCCTTACCAAATCCTGGTAATCTAAAATCATTATAGGCAACACATATGTGACCCCCATAAATAAATATGTATAGTTGTATGTCCCAATACCAACTATACTACAAACATTACCAACCTGGATACGCAATCCACATAATCTTTCCTGGGTCACTGCTGCATTTCTCGTAGCTGCAAACAATCAATACTTGTTAGGGAGAGACAACTCTAACCATACAGCTCTATCGCACGATCTTAGAGTGAGAAGAATGGAAATCAATCCTAATCGCCCCGCACTCCTCGATTATAGACGTGGTGCACAACACACCGATAATCAAGACTCTACTAGACATGGTCCTGTAGACACTTTCCGAGACTAATCGCTCGATACCACTTTTGTCACGACCGACCCTCGCTCGCGATCGTGCCCTACCCGGGCACCCTCGTATACATCAGAATAGCAATGAACATACACAATCGATAAAAATGCATAACATAAAATAACAACAGCTAGCCGATAAGGCCACCTTCCGTAAGCTATACAAATAAAACAAGACATTTTTTCCTTCTTTACAACCCAAACCACAATGTGACTACGCACTTAAGAATAACTCAAGTGACAGGCCCCGCCATACCCCAATGTACAACAACCGACAATACTAGGGATAAGCCTCCAAATAAAGCGAGCTTTCTCAACACCAACAAAGGATCCTAAGAGCGAGGATCAGAATCAGATTTACTCTATGCGTGAACTCACTTCTCGAAAGAGGTCAAGACAACATGTACCAAATATGTGAAATCAGCATCAGAATGAAATCATAAGTCTAAATTAAAACTGGAGACAGGTATGATAACTCAATTAACAGTACACAGTGTCTTACTAACAATGAGAGTAAATAGTAGTATACTTACAATATAAAATAGGAAGCTCACGATCAAAGCAGGACCACCCGCCTGCAGTATCATTAAGCAATCCTACACCTGGGACTATTTCACCCGCATAGGTCGCGTGGACCCGCATGAGGTATTCATCGCATGGGACTATTTCACCCGCATAAGCCCTTACGGACTCGCATGAGGTATTCCTCGTATAGGTTGTATCCGCCCGCATGGGACTATTTCACCCGCATAAGCCCTTGCGGACTCGCATGAGGTATTCCTCCCATCGCGGGTAGCAAATCCACGGAATATGCAAATGCCACAAACCCGGAATGACTCAAATGAATAATATACCACTAGCACAAACCGCTATCATACATAACATAAGCACTACCGGCTTATCACACAATATATAAGCAAGTTAAGAATCCCCTAACTTCTTATTATTCTTGTTCACATACACTCTCATTTTAGTTTACTTAAGGCACTAACATGTCTTTTATAAAGATCCGGGAATTTAACCCAAGTACTACATACTTCTACTCTTTAAAACAAATGACTTTTTTTAGTATAACACTTCCAAGATACTATTAACCATAGTATCAAGTCGCAATTACGTTTCAAGACAAGTCACAATACCTTTAGAAATAAAGTTAGGTTTCTAAATCAAGTGACTCCTTTTCTTATAAAACCTTAGGCAATTGATGCCTTAAAATCAAATTGCCTTTCATTAAAACAAGTCATTTATCATACTTAATTTACTTAGAGTAAACCACTCTTTTTAACTTTCCATAAAGCTATTTTAACCAACTTCCCATAAAGCCGTTATACTAGCTTTATACATTAGCAACTTACATACTTTTTTACAACCGAGAGACTTAAACTTTCCAACAAAACAAGTATCAATAATACTTTCAACATATTTAAAGTCTCTTAACTTTTGAAAGCCAAGATATCTTTAATATTTAACAAGTGAGTTAATTCCCTAACTCAATCAACTTGGTCATTCTTAAAATAAGCCAAGGATATCAAATGGACCTAGATTGTCAAAATCTCAGACGCTCACCGTACTATACATTTACAACCTATTCATGCTCAAGAGATAAGAAAGTTCCACATACCTCTTCGTTTAATCCACCGCTAAGTCCAATTCATTTGACGTATTATGTTAACCTATAATGACCATAAGACGCCTATTAACATCTTACTTCAAACGTAGAATATTATAAGTGTAAAGTCTCTAAATTCTACGGAAAATCGACATCACCTCCTTTGTTTCTACTCACTTGCCACCTTTTCAAGGCCGAATTCAATAACCAAACACGCCACATTTAAGGCCCAATCAATGCAATTAACAATAGGGATTACACGCCTACTAGGCGTGTAAAATTCGCCCCACAAAAGATACCAAACTAATACAAACTACTAGTCCAATTCGGCCACATTGAGATGCAACAATACCAATTCTTATCCAATTTCCATTTCAATCCAAGTTGTTAGCATAACATGATATCAAGTCGCAATCGATTATAACTACTATAATCTTCAAGTAAGTAACATGCGACGATTCTAATAAACAACCAAATTGTAATCCAACTTCACATGGCTTAAATGACAATTCGGATTTAAGGCTACAATCAATCCATAATACTTATAAAACATCAACACATAAACTTCATGCTAGCAACATGTAAAGCTAACAACAATATAAATAATCTTGTAACACTTTTAAGAGACAAGATTATTACCTCAACGAATCTTAATCCAACTCCAAATACGAAGTCGCTCCTTAGCAACTTAGAGCCTCTTCAAGACACTTCAATCCGCCACTTGAGACCCTTAGAACAACACCAACCAATTTACTTCAATCTTCCAAACAAAACCTAGAAAAACAACTAGGTTTTCACCTTGCGACTAATACGAAAACTATCTTTTTCCGGGATTTTTCTATTGAGATACACTTAAAATACCCTTAGGTATCTTGGTTTAAAGTATGGAGCTTATTGGACAAAAATTGAAAAAAATTTCTTCTTGGAACCCCCATTGCCGTGAGCCCTCTTTGTGAGCAAGAACAAGTTTCCAAAATTTTCTAAGTGTTGAGAATGACAAAGTCTTGCACTACTAGTGTACATATATAACATAATGGAGTGTCTAGATTAGTACATATGGATGGCTTGGATGAGTTTCACATGGATCAAGCCAAGTGGCCCTTTGACAAGTCAACAATGTCAAGCTCTTTGTCTTTGCAAGACTTGGCCATTTAAATTATGGTCAAATGACCATTGTAACCATGACAATTTCGTCCAAGTCCACTAAGGGGGGGGGGGGGGGTGACACGTTTCGCCCTCCCATTCATCGCAATATTTCATTTTCCGACAATTCCAAAATTCCGATAAATTTTTACTCGTCTCAAATCATAATATTTTTGGGTTCTTACTTTCGATCTTATAAACATATCCTGAAATTCCGGGGTGTAACAGATCAGTCGGGTCATTCAGAGCGGTCGTGGCTCGAGACTTCGTTTCGGAAGGCAGATCGTCACCGCTCGAGACCACCCGCATCGCGGTGTGCTCGATGCGGTAGATCTCACCCAGGCGAGTGTCATGGTCCTCCAGGAGCTTGTTACTCTTGTGACGCGAGGCCATTTGAAGAGAGATTGTCCGTAGAGGCGCATGGGTGGTATGGTTCACCGAGATCGATTCTTTGGTCTTCCTCTTCTTCTGTGGTTATGCGCCCCGGAGGGTAGGGTGTTCACGGACCGCAGCCGTGGCGCAGGTCGTGGAGGTCCCGATACAGCGTCTACGTAACCGCATATATTCCTTAGCCACCGCCAGATCGTGAGGCTTCCACGCCGTCCACAGTACATTATTGATTTCATGCTGTGACGTTTATGCTTTGATAGATCCAGGTTCTACCTTGTCCTATGTCTCCCTTTTTATTGCTGGTAGAATCGGGATAGAGCCGGTGTCGATAGAGCCTTTTGAGGTAGCTACGCCAGTGGGTGATTCGGTGTTAGCCGGGTGTACAAAGGTTGCCCTGTTTATTTACAGTCCGACTTAGCACTTGATAGAGTTGGAGATGACAGATTTTGACGTCATTATGGGTATTGACTGGTTGGCTTCTTGTTATGCCAACGTTGACTGTAGAGACAGGTTGGTCCGGTTCCAGTTTCCTGGTGAGCCAGTTATCGAGTGGAAGGGCAACACGCCGCCGTAGGGTAGGTTTATTTCTTACCTCAGGCCGGGAAGATGGTGCGAGCGGTACATCTATCATCCGTTCGGTATTCGATACGCAGGCCGAGGTGCGATTCTTGATCGATGCCGCGGTTAGGAGTTTCCGGATGTGTTCCCGCACGATCTCCTGTATCCTCCCGAGAGGAGATTGAGTTTTGTATTGATATGTTGCCGCACACTCGACCTATATCTATTCCGCCATACGAGGGCACTCTTGAGTTGAGGAGTGAAGGACCACCAAAGATTTCTTTGGAAAAGGCTTTATCGGGCCTAGTGTTTCTCCCGGGAGCGCCGGTTTTGTTTGTGAAGAAGGATGGACGCTGCAGATGTGTGTTGATTACAGTGAATAAGGTAACCATCAAGAATAGATACCCTCCCGTGATTGATGATTTGTTTGACCAGTTGCAGGGTGCGAGGTGTTTCTCCAAGATAAACCTGCGATCTGGTTATCATCAGGTGCGAGTTCGAGAGGCAGATATCCCAAAGACTGTATTCAGGACCTGGTATGGGCATTATGAGTTCATGGTGATGTCTTTCGGTTTGACCAACGCTCCAGCGGTATTTATGGATTTGATGAACCGGGTGTTCAAGACATTTTTGGATACATTTGTTATAGTATTCATTGATGACATCCTGGTTTATTCGTGTACAGAGCAGGAGCATGCATATCACTTGAGGACGGTACTTGGGGTCCTCCGGAGCCGGCAGTTGTTCGCCAAGTTCTCCAAGTGTGAGTTTTGGTTGGCCTCGCAGCATTCCCGGGCACATTATCAGCGATGGTGTTCAGGTGGATACGACAAAGATTGAGGCGGTCAAGTCTTGGCCGAGACCTACTACTCCTACCGAGGTGCGCAGTTTCTTAGGGCTAGCAGGTTATTATCGTAGGTTTATGGAGCAGTTTGCTCCGATATCAGCACCGTTGACTAGGCTGACTCGTAGCGGCTAAGTTCCGGCGACGTGCTTGTGAGAAGGGCTTCCATTCATCAAGGAAAAGTCGACGACGGCTCCGCTTACTCTTCCCGGCGGGTTAGAGGATACGTGATTTATTGTGATGCCTCGTATTGGGCTAGGGTGCGTATTGATGCGGCAAAGACGCGAGTTATAGCCTATGCTTCCCGGCAGTTACGGAAGCATGAGGGGAATTACCCTACCCACGACTTAGAGTTGGCCGCAGTTATTCATGCCTTGAAGATTTGGAGACATTATTTATATGGGGTTCATGTGGATATCTATACATACCATAAGAGCCTCCAGTATATCTTCAGGCAGAGGGAGCTGAACTTGCGGCAGAGGCGGTGGTTAGAATTGTTGAAGGATTATGATGTTGATATTCTATACCATCCGGGGAAAGCCAACGTGGTTGCAGATGCCATGAGTCGTAGATCGATGGGGAGTCTGTCAGAGGTACAGCCAGAGAGACAGGACATGGTCCGTCAGATCCATCAGCTAGCGAGCCTTGGGGTTCGATTGATCGATACCGATGATAGTGGGGTACGGGTTTGTGAGATTGCAGAGTCTTCCATCGTTGATGAGGTGAAGAGGCGACAGTATGAGGACCCAGTGTTGGTACGGTATAGAGATGCAGCTCTTCGGGAGGAAAAGAGTCTATTCGAGGTAGCGCCTGGTGGGGTGCTAAGATTTGAGGGCCGGTTGTGTGTTCCCGATGTGGTAGGACTTCGTCAGCAGATTCTGGGGGAGGCACACAGTGCTCGTTATTCTATTTATCCGGGGTCGACTAAGATGTACCATGACCTCAGATATATGTATTGGTGGGATGGCCTGAAGAGGGACGTGGCAGGTTTTGTTGCACAGTGTCCTAATTGCCAGCAGGTCAAGGTTGAGCACCAGAGGCCTAGTGGACTATTGCAGGCTATTGATATTCCGACATGGAAGTGGGAGGTGATCAACATGGACTTTGTTACAGGGTTACCTCGTACTCAGAGGAAGTATGACTCCATCTGGGTTATTGTTGTGATCGACGAAATCAGCCCACTTTCTTCCCGACTACGATTCACCGAGGATTATGCCAGATTGTATATCAGGGAGATTGTGAGACTGTACGGAGTCCCTATATCAATTATATCAGACAGAGGAGCCCAGTTTACGGCTAACTTCTGGAGGTCTTTCCAGAAGGGGCTAGGGACACAGGTGAATCTCAGTACCGCGTTTCATCCTCAGACTGACGGGCAGGCAGAGCGTACTATCCAGACACTTGAGGATATGCTGCGAGCCTGCGTGATTGATTTCAGGGGTAGCTGGGAGGATCATTTGCCTCTTGTGGAGTTTTCTTATAACAACAGCTACCATTCTAGTATACAGATGGCGCCATATGAGGCTTTGTATGGGCGAAAATGTAGGTCGCCGATTGGTTGGTTCGACGTGGACGAGGTGCAGTTAGTTGGCCCAGACTTGATTCAGCAGGCTGTGGATAAGGTGAAGCTTATCCAGGATAGACTGTTAGCAGCTCAGAGTCGGCAGAAGTCTTATGCAGATAATCGGCGTCGACATTTGGAGTTTCAGGTAGACGATTGGGTCTTCTTGAAGGTATCTCCCATGAAGGGTGTGATGAGATTCAGAAAGAATGGGAAACTGTTATACCCCGTATTTCCTGAGTATGTACGTGAGGACGTACGTACAAAAGTTTAGCCTTAGTTGACACTTTGGACGAAAATATTGTGCACAACACTCGAAAAGAATCGTTTTCCGACGAAACGTTTTCCAAACTTCGCGAAGGGAAAATTCCGGCTATGTCATTTTTTATTTTTGCGGATTTTTCCGAGAGATGAAATATTTTGAACCAACGGGAGGGTGACACTTGTCACCCTCAATGGACGGCAACTTGGGCCAAGGTTGCACGTTTTTTGTGCCTTTGCACAAAGTCAAGGAGTTGGTAGGATATTTGTGTAGTAGATGGATAAGGACACTTGGGTGAATCTCCACCCTACACTTGCCTTGCACTTGGCTTCATCTTGGCGTTGGTTGGCCATTGGTTGGCCTATAAATACTCCCTAACTTGAAGGTTTTCTTCATCCACAAATCACTCTCCAAGTCTTGAAAATCCTCCTCTCACTTGTGAGCTTTTCGTCCAAGCCTTCTCCCCTCGAGTGAAGCTTAGCGAAACAACCCTCTTCCCCTCTAGCCCTGGCCAAACACCCCCTTGGTAGATAGTTGTCTTCCAAATACCCTAGCCCAATTCCTTATAGTATTTAAGTAGAAGTTGTTGGAAACTTCTACGGTTTCTTGGAGCTATCGGAGCGTACAAATTAGGAGCTAAACCTTGCTCAGGATCGACGTTATACTTGGATAATTTTGGGCTTATCGAGGTAAATACTCTCGTCCTTCTATTGTAATTGGATATTACATATAAGATAGCTAAGACTTGAGTATAAGATACTTAGAGGGTATTACAATAGAATTGAATGTTATCACAGTAGAAGGTTTAAAAGAAGAATAATTGAACCGCATTTACATAGGACTATTTTCACGATGAGACTTGAGTAGCTTGTGGTAGGGAAGTGCTGCCCAATTTTCCGTAGAATAGAGAACCCTCTCGCTTAGAAGTTTCTGGATAGTCTAGACGTTGATAGACGTATTTGACTATTATAGGTCGATTCTCGCGCGACATATCCGACTTGGCGGTGGATTTCGCCGGAAGGTATGTGATCCTTCCTATACTCTTGAGCATGATATTTTAAAGTATATGTATATAGTACGGTAGACGTGCGTGTGTTAAGCGAGCGTAGTTATCTCAAATGTCTTTTGACTTAAGCTGAATAATAAGAACTTGAAATATTTTGTCACGACCGTTCGCCTGGCGGATCGTGCTTACCCGCACCCAAGTAGTCATACATCGTAGTAATCACGAACATAAGACAAGACAGAAACATTATAAAAATAGAAAGCAGTTTATCGATGAAAAGCTTGCCTTTCTAATATATATATAACCCAAGTTTTGCGATACATCCCAAATGTACAATAGGACTACAAACTCTAAAGAAGTAACCACTATGGCGGACGGGCCCGCCATACCGAATGTACAAAACTATCTACAATACAGGAGATCATACCCAAAAGTAGAGCCTCGGAGAAGATGGAGCTCGACACCAAAGCAAGATCCTAAGGATGTGGATCTAGCACCTTGCCTCTTACTGCGGCATGAACGCAGCCCCAAGGAGGTCGATACAGTACCAAGTATGTGAAACTTTAAAGTACTTAAATGAAATCATATCACTTTAAAACCAAATTTACAAATATGCACTAAACAACCAATGAATCGCACATAGTGCCACATCATAAACAAGAGCAACAATAGGTAAACTGTAAAGTCTTTTCTAGTCGCGAATGATCGAGCAGGCCACTCGCCCATATTATCATTCCGCAAGCCTAATCTCGACTCCGTAGTCCGTGATAAGCCACTCATGTAGGCCCGTAGGTTGTAACGACACGCCCGGCCCGCATCGTGCCTTATCCGGGCACCCTAGTGATACAATCATCGAGAAAACCAAATGGAAAATAAAACTTTAAACAAGAAACAAGATATATGATCATAAAACGTGCCAACCCAACTGTTACCTTCCAATAATATATATAATTACAACTCTTTCAAAACAGCTTTAATCCTTTTTACAAACCACGCCCACAACAAGATTACTGCACCTCTAAGATTTACAACAACTATGACGGACAGGGGCCCGCCATACCCCGAATGTACAAGAACCTACAACTCAGGAACACATACCAAAAGATAAGCCTCCGGAGAAACGGAGCTTCCCAATACGCTGAACTGAGATCCTAAGAGCGAGGATCCACGACCGATGTACCTAAACCTGCGGCATGAACGCAGCCTCGAAGGAGGTCGATAACAGTACCAAGTATGTGAAATCAAAAATATCGTAATGAAATCATACTAGTCTATATAAAGCAGAGACATGTATGATAACCAAACTACGCCACAACATAAAAGCTATGTCTCGAGGGACTCACGCCTGTCATCACTCAAATATAACTATGGGTCTCACGCCACAACATCAATCATGTTCGCGATCACGGCCGCATGCCCCTAATTCGTGACGGTGCAGACATGTACGATGCAACAATAATACCAATGCCCCATGGCCACATGCCCCGAATTCTACCTCGGTGTAGACACGCCCATGTGACATCAACAATAATATACCGGTGATCAACCGCCACGCCACATGCCCCCGGAATTCTACCTCGGTGTAGACATGTCCATGTAACCACAATAACAATATATCGGGTAATCAACCCGACCGCAAGGCCGCATGCCCCCGGAATCAGACGTGCAGATACGCGTATCCACGTGACATCAACAACAAGACAAGTAATCAAAATGGAAACATACCCGTGGAATTCTCCATCACTGCCAGCAAGTCAAAGTAAGTTCTCAAAAAGTTGACCTGCCCTCTATCGAGAGACGGGGTAACACAAAAATACAACACTTGCACAACAAAGGCTATCATCACAAGCATAGGCAAGTTTCACAACAACAAGCATAGGCAAGTTTCACAACAACAAGCATAGAAGTTTCACACAACTCAAAGTACTTTCATTTTATGCCAAAGTCCGGTTTTTAACCCCAAAGTACTACATACGTTAAGTTCTTTTTAAAAGAGATCCATTACTTTTATAAAAGTCACCCTATACCCGTAGTATTAGAATGACCAACCCACATTCCTTTTCAAAATCAAGTAACAACATTCTTTCCTAAGTTCCGGTTGCCTAGTTTCAATTACTCAAGCTTCTCATTTTCAAATGATTTCATAGTTCCCAAACTTAATCACTTGATTCCTTTTAGAACAATTGAGTAACATATGTCATATATGTGAGTAGTTTATTCTTGTTTATAACGATCTTATTACAAAGACCATGATCTAGAAAATGTAATATCATTTTGTCTCATCTAGCTTCTATGCGGATGGAGGTTTCTCCGGTTTTAATACAAATACATCATTATTCAATACATTTTCCTTTATTAACGCCGCAGTTGGTCCTGTCGATACACATTCTGATTTCAAATCAAGAAACATTATCCCTTTAAAACCAAGTACTCATTACTCACGAATGAGGTTTCACACAACATCCACATTAAAACAAATAAGTTAAGTCTCTTATCTTATAAGATCAAGTCTCTTAACTTCTAACATCAAGAAACCATTTTCACTACATAAGGTCGTTATAACTAACTTCCCATAAAGCTATTATAACACCCATGTTTTAAACCAACCAAATCACTTAGCACATGTACGCTCACCGTACTACATAGTTCACAAACAATCATGCTAGAAAAGATAGGAAGAGGTTCACATACCTCGCGACGATTTATCGACAATAAGCAAAATGCTCCAAGTACTACAACCTTGCTAGCCCTTTCCACCTCGAGTAGAATACGCTACTCTTAGTACTTTCACCTATAAAGGTCACAAACGCCTATTAACCCCAAAACACAAGTTTCTATCTTTCTATAGAAAATTCGCAAGACTTCCCGCAATAACAGAAATCTCCTCTCTATCGAGGCCTACCAAGCCAACCGGGGTTTACACGCCTAACCGACGTGTACAATTCTACTCGAATACTACACAAGTCTACCGCAATACACCCCATGTAAATACAAGTAGTTCTGCTTTATTCTTCAGCTTAAGTCAAAAGACATTGCGAATACTAAGTATAGTTCCATATATAGTATACTTCAACTATATATTCTAACAAACATGTAATTTCCAATTACAATAGAGGGACAAGATAATTACCTCGATAAGCCCAAAATTATCCAAGTTATAATGTCGATCCTGAGCAAGGTTTAGCTCCTACTCCGTGCGCTCCAATCAACCCTTAGAAGTTCTAACCAACTTCTACTCAAATACTTCAACCAACTATGAAGATTTCCTTAGGGTTTCGGTTTGAGACTAAAAGGACAAAAGGTAGTATTTCCGACTCTACGAAAGAGGTATCTTTGGAATACTACAAGGTACAAAGCTAAGGTATTTTGGGCATTATAACAATACTAGAGAAGTATTTCAATACCACAAGGAGGGTATTATCCGAAACAACTAGGCTAGTGGGGTACCCCTACCATTAGCACCACAAAGGGGGGAGGGGGACCCTTCTCGGCCAACGGCCACAAGGAGGAGGGAGGGGGGAGGCTCTCGGCTAAGAGCTCACAAAGGGGGAGGAGAGGGTTTCAAGACTTGGAAGTTTTTGGAATGGATGAAGTCTTCGCACTTAGGGGGGTATTTATAGCAAAACCAAAGGCCAACCAAGGGCGAAGATCCTTCCAAGTGTATAGCAAGTGTAAGGGCAAGATTAAGCCAAGTGCACCCTAAACCCCTACTCCTTAAAACCTCACAAATATCTTGCCCAACCTTATCTCCCAATCGTCCACGTCGCCCACGCCACTCCAATGAGAGGTGCGTGCCGCCTCTCGTTGGTCCAAAATGTTCCGCCTCTAAAAATCCGCAAAAATACTAAATGACATAGCCGGAATTTTCCTTCGCAGTTATGTAAAACGCTTCGCCAAAACGACTCTAACAAGGTGTTGTGCACAAATGTAAATTCGCCAAGGTGCCACATGGGGTGACACGTGTCGCCCGGTTCGCCGAATATTTCGCTCTAGCGAAAATATCCAAAATACCTAAATCTCAAAAACAAAGCGGGCTACAAAACCAGAATTTCTCCCGTGGCCCCACGTGACCATTTCCAAAATAAAATCTCAAAATTCTAATATAATCTATGAAGTCCAAATACCAAACTGGGAATCCAATTCCCATTAACGAACTTTTTCTTCACAAATAACCTAAACTTTTCCACGAAACTCACATCTTTCTTTCTTTTCAAAATTTCGCACTCGCACGCACGTCCTCACATACATACCCCGCAACTACGGGGTATAACATTCTCCTCCTTAGAAACATTCGTCCCGAATGTTCCTTCTCAAGTCGGATAACGATAAAGTTCTTCTAACAAGTGCCAACGCCACACCGCCACGAAATAACACACGCCCTCTTCTTTCCTTACTCGTCGGCCCTTCTCGAACACTTGAACTCTCCCAAGACGCACCATACTTCGCCATTACCTGCCTCGAAAATCTGGAGTCACTACCTCCAAACTTGGTCATCTTACTAACCTCAAACTTCCTTAAGGCCATTCCCGCTTTACGAACCGCTTCGTCGAACGCGCCCACGAACTCATACGATGGTCACACAAACTTGGGCCTAGCATCCTCGTGACCCTACCACCGGGACCATCAGAACTGACCCACCCCAAACCGGTTACGGGTTGACCCGCAAATGGTCCTCAACCCGACCCCCAATCGCTAAACTCTTGTTCCCGATCCTAACAATCTTACTAATTCACATCATGAAAGCTACCACTTCCATCTCACACTACCCACTGACTTATCACACAAATAAAACCCACGTATACTACTACTGCGATAAGGGTCAAAAATAAATCTTTAACTCAAGACGACCTTACCCCTAAGGTCTCGCCGTGACATAATCTAAGGTTCACACTTACCATGCCCCCATCGTATCCTCCCAACTAAGCATGTTTTCTAACTCACAATTAACACAACGCTATTCGCATATAGCACATAATAATGAGACCATCATAACAAGCATACCAAAACTCTAGAGGGTTAAGGATATACCCGGCTACCGCTTCCACTCTAATCATAGGCCACTGCAGGCGCATAATCAGTAGGCGCGATGAACCAGCCACCGATCCGTGGCCGAGTCGCAACATCCGTATACCCTTGGTGACAGTTCCGCAAATGGCCCCGCTGGCCGCAAAATAACAAGCTCCCCGCACCACGACACTTCCGAAATGCGTCTACCACATCGACCACACCGAGGTGGTGACCGATCCGCCAACACCCTTACTTCCTCGAAACTCAACCTCGAGCCCCGACTGCTCCGAATACTCAAGGTTGTAGAGGACCACTCTGCATCGGGCGGAGGTACAAAACTAGTATCTCCGAGGCGTCCGCCTCGAAAGTCACCAGGACCTCGTTGCTCGCCTCTTCTGCTGATCTTGGTCATTCCGTCGACCTCTCCGTGCCTCACATCCCAGTGCATGAGCCTGCATGCGGGCAATGTCCATGCCCGGCTGAAGAGCTACTCCTGAACATGCCTCTGACATGTAATCATCGAGCCCTGAAACATATCGGTGCACTCGATCCTCCATACTAGCTACCAACGCTGGGACGTACCGGGCCAATGAGTCGAACTCCACATTGTACTCCCGAACCGTACGCCCGCCTGCCTAAGCATCAAAAATCTGTCGCCCGTGCCTCCTCATCCGCGGAGGCAAGAAGTGCGTGAGGAAAGCCTCAAAACTCATCCCATACCTTTGAGGTATGCTCTCCCGAAAGCTCCTATGAATCAAACCAATCGATCATGCGGTATCACGTAGCCGTCACGAACCAAAGGTCACAGACTCGGTCTCTGAAGCCTTGATCACCCGCATGATCCGCTGTAACTGCCGGATGAACTCCTGCGGATCATCCTCAGGCCTCGACCCATAAAACTCTGGCGGGCTACAACTCAGAAAGTCCCGTAGCCTCAAACTATCTGCTCGGGTGAACCATCGTGCTCGAATCGGAATCTGCGATCCAATTTATCCTCATATCTCGCCACGACTCGCCAAGAATCGCCATCTCCTTGTAACCCATCTCTCTCGCCCCTGCATCGGGACCGAGGCTCGTGTATCGGGTCTCGGCAGCCATTGCCGCGCTCTAACCTCTCGCTGGGCCGGCGGCGCCACAAAACCCGGGCCGCTCAAGCACAACCTCGTGTACTTATGCGGGCTCGCGCCTCGCACTTCTCTCAGATCTCACTAGCGGTTCCTCGGCTGTCTTGCCCTTCGTGGCTCTGGTTGCCTTGGCGGAGGCATAATGTAAAACGACACGCCGGAGGGTCCAACTTACAACAGACTCTAAGGCACGATCTCGTAATGAGAAGAATGGAAACCAATCCTAAATGTCCTGCAGCCTCACGATTATAGATGTGGTGCACAACACACCGATAATCAAGACTCTACTAGACACGGTTCAGACACTTTCCGAGGATTAATCGCTCGATACCACTTTTGTAACGACCCGCCCGGCTCGCATCGTGCCTTATCCTGCACCCTAGTGATACAATCATCAGAGAAAACCAGCTAAAAATAAAACTTTAAAAAATAAACAAGATATATGATCATAAACAAAGCCAACCCAACGGTTACCTTCCAATAATATATATAATTACAACTCTTTCAAAACGAATACTTAATCCTTTTTTACAAACCCCGCCACAACAAGATTTCTGCACTTAAGATTTACAACAACTATGACAGACGGGGCCTTCGCCATACCCCAATGTACAAGAACCTACAACTCAGGAACACATACCAAAAGATAAGACTCCGAGAAACGGGCTTCCCAAAACGCTGAATCGAGATCCTAAGAGCGAGGATCCACGACCGATGTACTCTACTGCGGCATGAACGCACTTCAAGGAGGTCAAGATAACAGTACCAAGTATGTGAAATCGTAAATATCGTAATGAAATCATACTAGTCTATATAAAGCGAGAGACATGTATGATAACCAAACTACTGCTCACAACATAAAAACAAATATGTCGAGCCGTGACTCACGCCTCAAGTCATCACTCAAATATAACTATGGGTCTCACGCCCACAACATCAATCATGTTCGCATCATGGCGCATGCCCCCGACTCGTGCACGGTGTAGACATGTCCATGATGCAACAATAATACCAATGCCCCACGGCCACATGCCCCTAATTCTACCTCGGTGTAGACACGCCCACGTGACATCAACAATAATATACCGTGATCAACCCGCCGCACGGCCACATGCCCCCGAATTCTACCGGTGTAGACATGTCCATGTAACCACAATAACAATATATCGGGTAATCAACCCGACCGCATGGCCGATGCCGAATCTGCATCGGTGTAGACATGTCCATGTGACATCAACAACAAGACAGTAATCAAAATGGAAACATACCCGTGGAATTCTCCATCACTGCCAGCACGTCCAAGTAAGTTCTCAACAAGTCGACCGGCCCTCTATCGAGAGACGCGGTAACACAGAAATACCACACTTGCACAACAAAGGCTATCATCACAAGCATAGGAAGTTTCACAACAACAAGCATAGGCAAGTTTCACAACAACAAGCATAGGCAAGTTTCACACAACTCAAAGTACTTTCATTTTATGCCAAAGTCCGGGTTTTAACCCCAAAGTACTACATACGTTAAGTTCTTTTAAAAGAGATCCATTACTTTTATAAAAGTCACCCTATACCCGTAGTATTAGAATGACCAACCCACATTCCTTTTCAAAATCAAGTAACAACATTCTTTTCCTAAGTTCCAGTTTGCCTAGTTTCAATTACTCAAGCTTCTCATTTTCAAATGATTTCATAGTTCCCAAACTTAATCACTTGATTCCTTTTAGAACAATTGAGTAACATATGTCATATATGTGAGTAGTTTATTCTTGTTTATAACGATCTTATTACAGCAGCCATGATCTAGAAAATGTAATATCATTTTGTCTCATCTTAGCTTCTATGCAGATGGAGGTTTCTACTGGTTTTAATACAACACATCATTATTCAATACATTTTCCTTTATTAACGCTGCAGTGGTCCTGCCGATACACATTCCGATTTCCAAATCAAGAAACATTATCCCTTTAAAAACCAAGTACTCATTACTCACGAATGAGGTTTCACACAACATCCACATTAAAACAAATAAGTTAAGTCTCTTATCTTATAAGATCAAGTCTCTTAACTTCTAACATCAGTAAACCATTTTCACCTACATAAGGTCGTTATAACTAACTTCCCATAAAGCTATTATAACACCCTATGTTTTAAACCAACCAAATCACTTAGCACATGTATGCTCATCGCTACATAGTTCACAACAATCATGCTAGAAAGATAGGAAGAGGTTCACATACCTCGCGACGATTTATCGACAATAAGCAAAATGCTCCAAGTACTACAACCTTGCTAGCCCTTTCCACTCCTCGAGTAGAATACGCTACTCTTAGTACTTTCACCTATAAAGGTCACAAACGTCTATTAACCCCAAAACACAAGTTTCTATCTTTCTATAGAAAATTGTGCACCTCCCCGCAACAGAAATCTCCTCCTCATCGAGGCTGCTACCAAGCCAACCGTGGGGTTTACACGTCTAACCGGACGTGTACAATTCTACTCAGTAATACTACACAAGTCTACTGCAATACAGTCCTATGTAAATACAAGAAGTTCTGCTTTCTTCTTCAGGCTTAAGTCAAAAGACATTGCCGAATACTAAGTATAGTTCCATATATAGTATACTTCAACTATATATTCTAACAAACATGTAATTTCCAATTACAATAGAGGGACAAGATAATTACCTCGATAAGCCCAAAATTATCCAAGTTATAATGTCGATCCTGAGCAAGGTTTAGCTCCTACTCCGTGCGCTCCAAACAACCCTTAGAAGTTCTAACCAACTTATACTCAAATACTTCAACCAACTATGAAGATTTCCTTAGGGTTTCGGTTTGAGACTAAAAAGGACAAAAGGTAGTATTTCCGGACTCTACGTAAAGAGGTATCTTTGGAATACTACAAGGTACAAAGCTAAGGTATTTTGGGCATTATAATCATATACCGTATTTTGAGTATGCGTAAGGGCACGTAGAAAATTTGAGTTTGTGCCTTAAAGTGCTTGGCCGAATTTTATTTGTGCATAACACCGGGTTAGAGTCATTTTTCGACGAAACGTTTTCACAGCTTTCGTAGGGGAATTTCCGGCTATGTCATTTTTAATTTTTTGCGGATTTTTCCGAGAGACGTAACATTTCGGACCAACGAGAGGGCGACACTTGGCACCCTCTCATTGGTGGACCTTGGGGCGGTAAAGCTTGGACGATTGGGGTTGGTTTTTGTCAAGTAGTAGGTAGGATATTTTGTGTGCAAGTTGGCTAGGTACACATGCCCTAATCTTGGCCTTACACTTGCCTAGCTCTTGGCTAAATCTTGGCCATTGGTTGGCCTTCACTTGACCTATAAATACCCTCTCCTTGATGAACTTCTTCATCCAAAATCTCTTAAGTCTTGAAAGCTTCTTCCTCCCCTTTGTGTAGTGTAGTGGCGAGCCTCCCTCCCCTGGCCGAGAGCCCTTCCTCCTAGTAGTGTGGCCGTGGGTACCCTAGCCTAGTTGCTTTCTTATAATACCCCCCCTCTCTTGGTAGAAATACTCTCAAAAGTATTGTTATAATGCCCAAATTACCTTAGCCTTATACCTTGTTGTATTCTAAGGTTATACCTATACGAAAAGCCCAGAAATACTATTATACTTACCGTCAGTCACCAAACCGAAACCCTAGGAAAATCTCCATAGTCAGTTGGAGTATTGTTTAGAAGTTTGTTAGAACTTCTATGGGTTGTTTAGAGCTGGTTGGAGCGCTCGGAGTTGGAGCTAAACGATTGCCCAGGATCGACTTTATACTTGGATAATTATGGGCTTATTGAGGTAAATATCTTGTCCCTCTATTGTAATTGGAAATTACATATTGTAGAATATATAGTTGAAGTATACTATATATAGAACTGAACGTAGTTATCGGCAATGTCTTTTGACTTAAGCCTAAATAATACTTACGGCAATGTCTTGACTTAAGCCCAATTTAAAGAAGAATCGAATCAGTAATTACATAGGGTTGTATTACAAAGAGACTTGTAGTAGTACCGTGGAGTAGAATTGTACCTAGGGTGGTTGTATAACCCCGGTTGGCTTGGTGGCCGCCTCGATAGGAGGAGATTTACGCTGCATGGGGAGGTGGTGTCGAATTTTCGTAGAATGTGCTACGGCGGATCTAGAAACTAATAAGCCCCTTGTTGCCTTATAGGTTGAATTACTACGTGTGGCGCGATCTACTTGGCAAGGAGTAGTCGACGGTTGGAAGTACTGAGCGTTTGCTATTAGTCGATACTCGTCGCGAGGTATGTGAACCTCTTCCTATCTCTTCTAGCATGATATGTGTGAACTATGTAGTACGGTAGACGTACATGTGCTAAACGTATTTGGTTGATTTAAAACATAAAGTGTTATAACGGCTTTATGGGAAGTTGGTTATAATAGCTTTATGTTGGTAAGAAAATACTTGTGGTCTTTAAAAGGTAACTGATTTGAACTATAACTGGCTTGTTATGTGTTAATAAAGAACTTGAAGTATTTCAAAAGATTTTTTTGAATCATTTTGAAAGAAGAAGTAATATACTTGGTTTTTGAAAAACTTAAGAGTTATACTAGCTTTATGGGAAGTTAGGTATAACGGCTTAAGAATGTTTTACTGATTTCGGAAATCAGAATGTGTATCGACAAACCATCGCAAATGTTAAAAGGAAATGTTTTGACTGATTAAGTATTATTAAAACCAGAGAAACTTCCATCCGCAGAAGCTAAGATGAGACAAAATGATATTTCCTAGATCATGACTGCTGTAATAAGATTGTTATAAACAAGAATATCCTACTCACATATAAGACTTATGTTTCTCAGATAGTTTTAAGGAGAATTATATTCTCAAATGAATAAGACTATGAACTACGAAACCTTTCTAAAATGAGAAACTTGAACATTGGAAATTAGGCAAACTTGATCATTGGAAAAGAATGTTGCTACTTGATTTTACAAAGAGAAGTAATTGATTTACTTTAAAAGGATAGTCACTATTTTTATACTACGTATTGTGTGACATCAGAAAGTAACGTATCTTTAAAGAGTTGATGTATGAAGTACTTTGGGGATAAAAACCCGATTTTGTTAATCATATAGTAGAAGGTACTTGTGTGAACAACTTGATTGTATTGGTTTGTGATAGCCTTGTAATACTTTCTTGATTGCGTTGATAAGTAAACGTGTTGGGATGCTACGTGTGTTAGTATCTTGTGATGTTTGTGTGAAGGGTTTCCTTGATTGTGCTTATTAACTATCGATCGTTATGATAGTATTGTGGCATTCATCTCTTGAGATGATTCCGGTTGTTAAGCCCTCCGACGCGGGTAGACTCGGTGGTCGATGGACCTATGATTCGAGAATACCTCACGCAGTCCCGGCCTATGCGGAACTACGAGTTCCGTGTTAGTGTACGTCCCTTATGGGCATGCGTCCTCGGCTACGCGGATCGAAGTCGGGGCGATGCCGGAGTAGCTACCCTCGATGCGGGAATGCCTCATGCGGGCGATGAGATTGGCCTATCGCGAGTCGCGGGAGTTCCGAGGTTAGACGCGTACGTGATATCTGCGCGCAAGTGGCGGCTTTGATCATGTGACGCAGAGATCTTATGATACGCTCATGACCTTGTTGGTACTGCGGGTTTTTAGTAGTCGGCTATGCCTTCGCATTTACTACCGCATGCTTTATTATGACACGTGGGACACGGTGTTCGTGTGTTCCTTGGTGCTTTATATCATAGATCGCCGGAGAAGGTATCCACGCATGATTGATGTTGTGGGCACGAGACCCGTTGTTATACTTGAGTTATGACTTGAGGGCGTGAGTCCGTAATTTGAGATGACTGCTTTGTTGTAAACTGTAGTTTGGTTATCATACATGTCTCCTGCTTTATATGACCGCTATGATTTCATTTACGTGATGTATTTGTTTCACATACTCGCATGCGTTATCGACTCCTCCGGGCCGTTCATGCCGCAGTTGAGGTACACCGATCGTTGATCCTAGCTCGTGGTCACGCTTTCAGCGTTTGGGAAGCTCCGTTTCTCCGAGGCTTATCAGTGGTATAGTCCCCGTCGTAAGTGTTTACATTCGGGGTTTGGCGGCCCCGCCCGCCATTGTTGTCGTATCATTCTTAGAGGCAATCTTATCCGTTGGCAGGTGGTTTGTAAAAAGGATTAAACTGCTCATGTTGAAAAAGTTGCTATTTATATATATACTTTGAAGGTAACTGCTTTTGGTTAGCTTTCTTATTTCACCGTCTTATTACACTGTTTCATGTATTGTCTTTATGTTCCAATGATTACTCGATGTCTACTTGGGTGCCCGTAGGCACTACCACGCAGGTTGGTCGTGACAATAACAATACTAGAGAAGTATTTCAATACCACAAGGAGGGTATTATACGAAACAACTAGGCTAGGGTACCTACGGCTAGCACCACAAAGGGGAGGGGACCTTCTCGCCAAAGGCCACAAGGAGGAGGGAGGGGAGGCTCTCGCCAAGAGCTCACAAAGAGGAGAGTGTTTCAAGACTTGGAAGTTTTTGGAATGGATGAAGTCTTCACACTTGGTGGGCATTTATAGCAAAACCAAAGGCCAACCAAGGGCCAAGATCCTTCCAAGTGTATAGCAAGTGTAAGGGCAAGATTAAGCCAAGTGCACCCTAAACCCCTACTCCTTAAAACCCTCACAAATATCTTGCCCAACCTTATCTCCCAATCGTCCCATGTGCCGCCCACCTTGCCCACCAATGAGAGGGTGCCAAGTGCCGCCCTCTCGTTGGTCCAAAATGTTCCGTCTCTCGGAAAAATCCGCAAAAATACTAAATGACATAGCCGGAATTTTCCCTTCGCAAGTTATGTAAAACGTTTCGTCGAAAAACGACTCTAACCGGGTGTTGTGCACAAATGTAAATTCGGCCAAGGGTGCCACATGGGGGTGACACGTGTCGCCTCGCTGAATATTTCGTCTTAGAAAATATCCAAAATACCGAAATCTCAAAACAAAGCGGGCCACAAAACCGTAGAATTTCTCCCGTGGGCCCCACGTGACCATTTCAGAAAATAAAATCTCAAAATTCTAATATAATCTATGAAGTCCAATACCAAATCGAATCCAATTCCCATTAACGAACCTTTTTCTTCACAAATAACCGGAAACTTTTCCGTCGAAAACTCACATCTTTCTTTCTTTTCAAAATTTCTGCCGTACTCTCGTACGTACGTCCTCACATACATACCCTGCAACTACGGGGTATAACAGAGGTATAACCCCGCATCGAGGGTAGCTACTCCTCGGCATCGTCCTGGACTCGTTGTCCGCATGGCCACATCGACGCGTAGAGGCATAACCCGACACTAACCCGAATCAGCTCGCATAGCCCTAGACCCGCATGAGGTATTCTCGAATCATGGTCCTGCATCACCGAGTCTACCCCGTCGGAGGGCGCCTAACCCCTATCATCTCAAGAGGTGAGTGATATAGTACTAACATAATGACTTATAGTTTAAACAACATAAGCATAAGTAATCGACCTCTTTACACAAACGTTACAAGATACTAACACATAGCATCACAATATGTCTACTCATCAAAACCATCTTATTATACCTTTCTAAATCAATACAAGTCTTTTATAAACACATAAAACGTTCCTTTTATAAAACTTAAGCCGTTATACTTAACTTCCCATAAAGCTAGTATAACCCTTAAGCTTCTTGTTTTAAAAACAAATATTCTTCTTCTTTCAAAACTGTTTTATAATTCTCTTGAAAGACTTTTTAAGATCTTTATTATTCAGGCTTAAGTCGCAAGACATTGCCGTAAGTATTATTTAGGCTTAAGTCAAAAGACATTGCCGTAGTTATTATTCAGTTAACACACGTACGTCTACCGTACTATATATATATTTAAAATATCATGCTCAAGAGTATAGGAAGAATCACATACCTTCTTGGCGAAATCCACCTGCCAAGTCGAATATGTCGCGCGCAGAGAATCAGCCTATAATAGTCACAGACATCTATCAAAGTCTAGACTACTCTGTAGGTCATTCTAAACAGAGGGTTCTCAATTCTATTGAAAGTCGGGCAGCACTTCCTTACCCGGTGAGCTATATAGTCTACTGTAAAAACAGTCTTATGTGAGTACAGTTCAATTATTCTTCTTTTAAACCCTTCTAATGTGTTAACAGTTCAATTCTATTCTGTAATATCCTTCTAAGTATTTAATACTTAATCCTATACTTCTACAGTATGTATTCTCTAATTTACAAAAGAAGGATAAGTTTATTTACCTCGATAAGCCCAAAATTATCCAAGTATAAACGTCGCTCCTGAGCAAGGTTTAGCTCCTAATTTGTACGCTCCGATAGCTCCAAGAACCCTTAGAAGTTCTTCACAACTTCTACTAAGTACTAAGGGATTTGGGCTAGGGTAGTTTGGGCCTTATAACAATCCGAGAAGGCAACTATTCTACATAGGGAGGGGGGGTAGGTTTCTAGGCTAGGTGGGGTTGCCTCGGCCAAACTTCACAAGGAGGGGAAGTGTTTGGACGAAAAGGCTTACAAGGGAGAGGGAAGGATTTTAGACTTGGAAAGTTTGTTTGTGGATGAAGAACTCTTCATCTTAAGAGGGGTATTTATAGGTCAAGGGATGGCCAACCAATGGCCAAGATTTAGCCAAGTGCTAGGCAAGTGTAAGGTCAAGATTAGGCAAGTGTACTTATCCAACTATCACACAAAATATCCTACCAACTCCATGACAAAATAGCCACTCCATTCGCCCTATTGCCGTCCCACATCCATCAATGAGAGGGTGACAAGTGTCGCCTCTCGTTGGTCCAAAATGTTTTGTCTCTCGGAAAAATCCGCAAAAATTAGAAATGACATAGCCGAATTTATCCTACGAGTCTTGTTAAACGCTTCGTCGAAAACGATTCTTTTAGTGAGTTGTGCACAAACTTTTTCATCCAAGGTCTTTAACTTAGGCTAACTTTTGCATTACCCTCAATGCATATACTGAAATACGGTATAACATATTTCAAAGAATTATGAATCATTTTAAAAGAAGAGTAATATGGATTTTTAAATGAAAGCTTAAGAGTTATACTAGCTTTGGGAAGTCGTATAACGACTTAAAAAGATAAAAGGCGGTTTTACTTGTTTGTTTATGAAAATCTTGTATTGACTTCTGCAAAGTATAGTAAGATGGTTTGATAAGTAAATATGTTATGATACTACGTGTGTTAGTGTCTTGTGATGTTATTCTTGTTGTACTTACGTTGTTAAACGTTAAGACCGTTGTACTGTTATTATATCACATACCCCCTTGACTTGTTATACCGAGGTCACACCTTGATGCGGGTCTATACGGCTATGCATCAGTGTGACTATGCGGAATCGCGGAGTTCCAGATTGATCATTCGGTGTTTTATCCCGACGCGGGATGCCCTATGCGGTGCGTGTGACTATGCGGTCTATTGAGACTATGCGGATCGCGAGTCCGTGAGGTACCGGTTAGCTACCCCGATGCGAGGAATACCTCACGCGGTGCAGGTGACCTATGCGGACTACGGGAGTCCAGGATTAGGCACGCATAATGATACTATGGGCGATTGGCCTTGCTTCGATCATTCGCGGCCTAGAAAAGACCTGTTACAGTTTACCTATTATTGTTCTTGTTTGTGATATGGCACTATGTGCAATTGAACTGATTGTATTTGCAAATGGTTTTAAATACTTTGATTTCATTTAAGTACCTTATAGTTTCACATACTTGGTACCTGTTGTCGACTCCTCGGGGCCCGGAGTGCGTTCATGCCGCAGTGGGGCAGCAAGGTGCTAGATCCACATCCTTAGGATCTTTTGCTTTGGTGTCGTGAGCTCCATCTTCTCCGAGGCTCGACTTTGGTATGATCTCCTGTTGTTGTATATAGTTTTGTACATTCAGGTATGGCGGGCCCCGTCCCGCCTTAGTTTTTTATCTTCTTAGAGGTGCAGAGTCCTATTGTACATGGGATGTAATCGCAAAACTATGTTTATATATATATGACCAAAGTCGACATTTTCTCACATAAAAATGTGTCTCAGTTTACAACTGTTTGATGTATTGTTTTTATATTCCACGATTACTGATGTATGACTACTTGGTGCCCGTAAGGCACGATCCACGCCCAGACGGTCGTGAAAAAGTGGTATCGAGTAGTTAATCCTCGGAAAGTGTCTACGCATCGTATCTAGTAGAGTCTTGATTATCGGTGTGTTGTGCACCACACCAATAATCAGGAGGCTATAGGATATTTAGGATTGGTTTCCATTCTTCTCATTCCGAGATCGTTCCTTAGAGTTGTGTTATATGTTGGACCCCTCTAACGTATTCTTTTCTCATACGATTATGCCTCCACGTAAGGCAACCCGCAGCGGCAAGGCACCGAGGAGCCGCTAGTAGGACACCGAGAGTCACGAGGCTCGAGCCCGCCTATACCCGATGGCGAGTTCCATGACGCCCGGCCCCAAAGAGACCACAAGACGCACCTCCCGCCCCACAACCCGGGCGGAGGAGTTAGGTACAAGGAGATGGCCTATTGCCGTGATCGTGGCTGACATGAGGACAGTGGATGCAGCAGCTCAGCCTGATTCCAGAGTACCCGGTTCACCCGAGGCGTATAGTTTGAGGCTACGGGATTTCCTGAGTTGTAGCCCGCCAGAGTTTTACGGGTCGAGGCCGGAGGATGATCCACAAGAGTTCATCCGTCAGTTACAGAGGATCATGCGGGTGATCAAGGCTTCAGAGACCGAGTCCGTGACATTCGGTTCGCATCGGCTGCGTGATACCGCGATGATCGTTCGATTGGGAGCTTTCCTGGAGAGCATGCGCTCCAAAGCAGTATGGGACGAAGTTTTGAGGCTTTTCTCACGCACTTCTGCCTCCGCAGATGAGGAGGCACGGCCGGCAGATTTTTATTCTTTGAGACGAGGGCCGCCAGGGAGTACAACGTCGAGTTCGATTCATTGGCTCGATATGTCCCTGCGCTAGTAGCAGATATGAGGACCGAGTGCCGACACGCCACCGGCTAGATGATTACATGGCCGAAGTCTTGTGCGGTGTGGCTCTTCACCGAGCATGGACATTACCCGTATGCGAGCTCATGCACTTGGATGCGAGGCGTAGAGACCGACGGTCGGCAGATATCAGCAGCAGGTTACGCCAAGACGGCCGGCTTCTTTGGTAGTTCTCGGGCGGCCTCGAGACGTCTAGATTTGCACCACAGCCATCTCAGAGCACTCCTACATCATTTTCGGTACAGCCAGAGCATTCGGGGGCAGGTCAGGGCCCCAGGACTTCGGACTTCCAGGGTAGCAATGGTGCTAACCGATCGAGGTCTTCTCAGTGTGTCCGTTGTGGTAGATTCCATTCAGGGAGTTGTAGTACTACTTCGGGAGCTTGCTATACTTGTGGCCAGCAGGGTCATTATACGAGAGTCTGTCCGACTAGAGGCGCTGCAGGTAGGGTCATGCTTGTGTCCGCGTCTTCATCCCTTCGCCACTCGCCCCGAGGGCGTGGTACTCATGGACCAGCAGGTCGCGCAGGTCGTGGCGCTGGTCCAGCTTCTAGCGGTCCTCAGAACCGCATTTATGCCTTGTCCAGCCGGCAGGATCAGGAGGCCTCACCTGATGTCGTCACAGGTACCTTATCAGTTTCTGGATTCGATGTGTATGCCTTGATAGATCCGGGTTCTACTCTGTAATATATATCTCCCCTTATTGCTAGTAGGATAGGGATAGAGCCTGAGTCCATAGACCCTTTCGAGGTAGCTACGTCAGTGGGTGATTCGGTGGTAGCTCGGCGGGTATATAGGGCTTGTCCAGTGACCATATACAATCGTCAGACCCTAGCCGACTTGATAGAGTTGGAAATGACTGATTTCGATGTGATCATAGGTATGGATTGGCTAGCTTCTAGCTACGCCCATGTAGGGGAGAGAGTAGTAAGGTTCCAGTTTCCTGAGGAGCCGGTTGTCGTGTGGGAGGAACATCAGACGCCGAGGTAGGTTTATTTCCTACCTCGAGCTGGAAGATGGTGCGAAGGGTACATCTACCATCTCGTCGTGTTTGATACCGAGGCCAGTGCCAGATTTTCGGGCCAGAGTCGAGTTCCCAGACGTGTTTCCAGACGACCTCCCGGGTATCCCTCCTAAGAGGGAGATAGAGTTTTGTATCGATGTGCTGCCAGACACTCGACCTATTTCCATTCCGCCATACAGAATGGCACCTGCCGAGTTGAGAGAGTTGAAGGATCAGCTTAGAGATTTTATGGAGAAGGGCTTCATCAGGCCTAGTGTTTCTCTCTGGGGAGCGCCGGTATTGTTCGTGAAGAAGAAGGACGGGACGCTGCGCATGTGTGTTGATTACAGGCAGCTGAACAAGGTGACCATTAAGAACATATACCCCTTTCCCAGGATTGATGATTTGTTCGACCAGTTGCAGGGTGCGAGATGTTTCTCCAAGATTGATCTGCGATCGGGCTATCATCAGCTACGAGTCAGAGAGGAGGATGTCCCTAGATCGCATTCCGACCCAGACGCATTATGAGTTCGTGGTCATGTCTTTCGGTTGACCAATGCTCGCCGGTATTCATGGATTTGATGAACCGAGTGTTCAAGCCATTTTTGGACACGTTTGTGATAGTGTTCATTGATGACATCTTGGTTTATTCTCGCTCAGAGCAGGAGCATGCAGAGCATTTGAGGATCTTGAGAGTTCTCCAGACTGGCAGCTATACGCCAAGTTTTCCAAATGTGAGTTTTGTTGGCTTTTGGCTTTTCTTGGGCATATTGTCGGCCGATGGTATTCGGTGGATACGCCAAGATCGAAGCGATCAGAGTTGGCCTAGACCTAATACTCCGGCAGAGGTTCGCAGCTGGGCCTTGCGAGTTATTATCGCGTTCGTAGAAGTTTGCTTCTATCTCGCACCGTTGACTAGGCCGACTCGAGCAGCTAAGTTTGATGGACTGATGCGTGAGCAGGGTTTCCGCCATCGGAAGGAGATCGACGACCGCCTTCTTACTCTTCCGGAGGGTCCAGACGGCTATGTCGTATTGTGATCGCCGCATCGGGTTGGGATGTGTGTTGATGCAGGGCAAGGTTATAGTGTACGCATCCCGACGCTTAAGAAGCATGAGGAACTACCCCACCCATGATTTGGAGTCAAGCGCGATTCGCGCCAAGATCCGAGGCACTATTTATATGGGGTTCATGGATATTTATACGCACCACAAGAGCCTCCAAAGATATCTTCAAGAAGAGGGAGAACTTACGGCAGACGGTGGTTAGAGTTGCTTAAGGATTATGATGTAGATATCCTGTACCACCCGGGGAAGGCCAATGTTGTGGCAGATGCCCTTAGTCGTAGGTCGATGGGTAGCCTATCAGATGTGCAGCCGGAGAGGAGGGGCATGGTTCGCGAGTTACATCAGTTAGCGAGCCTTGGAGTCCGACTGATTGATTCTGATAGCAGTGGGGTTCGAGTTCGAGAGGTTGCCAAGTCTTCCATCGTCGAGGAGGTGAAGAGGCAACAGTTTGAGGATCCGGTTTGACGCGACCGTGATACGGCTCTTCGTGAAGGAAGCGGTCCTTGAGGTAGCACGATGGGGTGCTAAGGTTCGAGGGCGTGTTGTGTTCCGGATATTGCACGACTTCGACAGCAGGTTCTAGGGGAAGCACACAGCGCGCGTTACTCTATCCATCCGGGGTCGACCAAGATGTACCACGACCTCAGTTCTGTGTATTGGTGGGATGGTTTGAAGAGGGACGTTGCAGAGTTTGTGGCTCGATGCCGTGTTGTCGCAGTGAAGGTAGAGCACCGCAGGCACGGTGGTTTGCGCAGCGATTGAGATCCCGACCGGAAGTGGGAGGTGATCAACATGGACTTCATCACAGATTACCTCGCACTCGGAGGAGACATCATTCTATATGGGTTATCGACAAGTGACGAAATCAGCCCACTTTCTTCCCGTCAGACGACTTTTTCCGAGGATTATGCCGACTTTACATCAGAGATCGTCGATCGCATGGAGTCCCTATTTCGATCATATCGCATGCAGGAGCCCGGTTCGCTAACTTCGAGGTCCTTCCGTAAGGGTTTAGGACGCAGTGAGCACGAGCATCGCATTCCATCCACGCAGACGGTGACAGAAGCGCACTATCCGGACTCGAGGATATCCGCGAGTCCGTTATTGACTTCGGTAGGCGGGAGGATCATTTGCCTCTAGTTGAGTTTGCATATAATAATAGCTACCACTAAGATTCGGATGGCGCCTTATGAGGCCTTGTATGGGAGGAAGTGCGATCGATAGCTGGTTCGATGTGGGCGAGGTGCGATTAGTGGGACCAGATTTGGTGCAGCAGCGATGGATAAGTGAAGCTTATCCAGAGCGGTTTGCGACTCGAAGTCGATGGTCGATGCAGATCATCGTCGTGCATCCAGAGTTCGAGGTTGATGATTGGGTTTTCTGAAGGTGTCACCCGGCGGTGTGATGAGATTCGGGAAGAAAGGAAACTCACCAAAGTACATTGGGCCGACAGATTGTCCGCAGGGTAGGCAAGGTTGCCTATGAGTTGGATCTGCCGTCCGATCTGGAGGCAGTGCATCCGGTGTTTCATGTTTCTATGCTGAGGAGATGTATCGGGGATTCATCTAGGGTTCATCCGATTGACGATGTCCAGGTGACCGAGGGGTTATCGTATGAGGAGATTCCCATAGCGATAATCGATCGTCAGGTTAGGCGTCATGACCAAGGACGCGCTTCCACAAAGTCTTGTGGCGGAACGAGCTCGAGGAGGAGATGACGTGGGAAGCAGAGGAGGACATGAGGCGAGGTATCTCACTTATTCCCACACCTCCGTAACTTACTTTCCTACTTGCTGGTTTTTAATTATCGTATTTGCCTAAGTGTTGTTTGTGGCCGATGTGGCATTTGCAACCGTTTAGTTATGAAGAACCTTATTGTTATCTGTCTTGGGAAGGAACATTCGGGACGAATGTTTCTAAGGAGGGGAGAATGTTATACCCCGTATTTCCTGAGTATGTACGTGAGGACGTACGTACAAAAGTTTAGCCTTAGTTGACACTTGGACGAAAATATTGTGCACAACACTCGAAAAGAATCGTTTTCCGACGAAACGTTTTCCAAACTTCGCGAAGGGAAAATTCCGGCTATGTCATTTTTTATTTTTGCGGATTTTTCCGAGAGATGAAATATTTTGGACCAACGGGAGGGTAACAAGTGTCAATGGACGGCAACTTGGGCCAAGGTTGCACGTTTTTTGTGCCTTTGCACAAAGTCAAGGAGTTGGTAGGATATTTGTGTAGTAGATGGATAAGGACACTTGGGTGAATCTCCACCCTACACTTGCCTTGCACTTGGCTTCATCTTGGCCATTGGTTGGCCTATAAATACTCCCCTAACTTGAAGGTTTTCTTCATCCACAAATCACTCTCCAAGTCTTGAAAATCCTCCCCTCTCCCTTGTGAGCTTTTCGTCCAAGCCTTCTCTCCCCCCCTTGAGTGAAGCTTAGCCGAAACAACCCTCTTCCCCCTCTAGCCCTAGCCGAAACACCCCCCCCCCTTGGTAGATAGTTGTCTTCCAAATACCCTAGCCCAATTCCCTTATAGTATTTAAGTAGAAGTTGTTGGAAACTTCTAAGGGTTCTTGAGCTATCTGAGCGTACAAATTAGAGCTAAACCTTGCTCAGGATCGACGTTATACTTGGATAATTTTGGGCTTATCGAGGTAAATACTCTCGTCCTTCTATTGTAATTGGATATTACATATAAGATAGCTAAGACTTGAGTATAAGATACTTAGAAAGGTATTACGTAATAGAATTGAAGTATTATCATAGTAGAAAGGTTTAAAAGAAGAATAATTGAACTCAGATTTACATGGATTGTTTTCCTGATGAGACTTGAGTAGCTTGACGGGTAGGGAAGTGCTGCCCAATTTTCCGTAGAATAGAGAACCCTCTGTTTAGAACTGTTTACAGGATAGTCTAGACGTTGATAGACGTATTTGTCTATTATAGGCTGATTCTCTGCGCGCGACATATCCGACTTGGCAGGTGGATTTCGCCGAGAAGGTATGTGATCCTTCATATACTCTTGAGCATGATATTTTAAAGTATATGTATATAGTATGGTAGACGTACGTGTGTTAACTGAACGTAGTTATACGGCAATGTCTTTTGACTTAAGCCTGAATAATAAGAACGTTGAAATATTTCAAAAGAATTATGAATCATTTTTAAAAGAAGAGTATCTTTGGATTTTTAAACAGAAAGCTTAAGAGTTATACTAGCTTTATGGGAAGTCAGGTATAACGACTTAAGAAAGATAAAAGGAACGGTTTTACTTGTTTGTTTATGAAAATCTTGTATTGACTTCTGCAAAGTATAGTAAGATGGTTTGATAAGTAAACATGTTATGATACTACGTGTGTTAGTGTCTTGTGATGTTATTCTTGTTGTACTTACGTTGTTAAACGTTAAGACCAGATCTTTATTATTATATCACATACCCGACTTGTTATACCGAGGGCTTGCCACCCTTGATGCGGATCTATACGGCCTATGCAGTCTGTGTGACTATGTGGAACTGCGGGAGTTCCAGGATTGATCATTCCGGGTGTTTTATCCCGATGGGGATTCCTATGCGGTGCGTGTGACTATGCGGTCTATTGAGACTATGCGACCGCGAGTCCGCGAGGCACCGGTTAGCTACCCCGATGCGAGAATACCTCATGCGTCTGTGTGACCTATGCGGACTACGGGAGTCCAGGATTAGGCACGCATAATGATACTATGGGCGATTGGCCTTGCTTCGATCATTCGCGGCCTAGAAAAGACCTGTTATAGTTTACCTATTATTGTTCTTGTTTGTGATATGGCACTATGTGCAATTGAACTGATTGTATTTGCAAATGGTTTTAAATACTTTGATTTCATTTAAGTACCTTATAGTTTCACATACTTGGTACCTGTTGTACTGACCTCCTTCGGGGGGCTGCGTTCATGCCGCATGTAAGGACAAGCAAGTGCTAGATCCACATCCTTAGGATCTTTTTGCTTTGGTGTCAGGAGCTCCATCTTCTCCGGAGGCTCGACTTTTGGGTATGATCTCCCTGTTGTTGTATATAGTTTTGTACATTCAGGGTATGGCGGGGCCCTGTCCCGCCATAGTTGTTTATCTTCTTAGAGGTTTGTAGTCCTATTGTACAGTTGGGATGTAACTGCAAAACTATGTTTATATATATATGCCGAAAGGCGACATTTTCTCACATAAAACTGTGTCTCATTTTACAACTGTTTCTTGTCTTGTTTTTATATTCCGCTGATTACTCTGATGTATGACTACTTGGGTGCCCGGGTAAGGCACCACGGCCCCGAACAGTCGTGATAAACTTAGCCCAAGGTACATTGGGCCACTGCATCATCCAGAGTAGGCAAGGTTGCCTATGAGTTGGATCTGCCATCGAGTTAGAGGAGGTATGTCACGACCACTCGGGCATGAGGGCCTTACCCCGGGCACCCTAGTGATAATACATTAGAGAAAATCAGCGGAAATAAAAACTCAAGGATATGAACAATATGCAATACGAAACAGGCTAACCAAAATGGTCACCTTTCTGTATATATAAAAACCGAACAGTTACATCTTTTACAAACCACGCCTACAAAAGATTCTGCACTCTAAGAGTTTTATAACAACTATGGCGGACAGGCCGCCATACCGAATGTACAAGTACGCATAATAGGGACTATACCAAAAGATAAGCCTCCGAGAAACGGAGCTTCCCAAGACGCGTAACTGATCCTATGAGTGAGGATCAACAACCGTGTACCTCTTACTGCTGCATGAACGCAACCCCAAGGAGGTCGATAACAGTACCAAGTATGTGAATCGAAAATATCAGAATGAAATCAATACATTATATATAAAACAGGAGACATGTATGATAACCAAACTACAGTACACCATATACCAACAGTCATGTCAGGTCAGGGACTCACGCCCTCAAAGTCATCACTCATGCCCGTGGAACTCCTACTCATCACGCAGCATGACAGAATCATAATCATGACGCGTCGTGGCATCCTACCTCACCGTCGCGCATACATATACAATACATATATATACCTCCCGCGTGGAATCCTTCATCATCGCGGCAGTAGGTGTAACATATAACCATGTGACGCGCCCGTGGCATCCTACCTTACTGTTGGCGTACACATAAACGATACATAATCGTACATAACGTGCCCCCGACATCCCTCATCGTGGGTACAGGTCTTCATGGGGAGCTAGCCCATGGAGTAATATACATGCCCGGAATCCTCATCGTGGTACATGTCTTCATGGGGAGCTAGCCCTTGGAGTAAGAATATAACATGGTCGCATGCCCCGGCATCCCTCATCGTATAAGCATGGCCATGGAGTAATAAAACGTCCGGGCATCTAACCCGCACCCTGGTCGCATGCCCGCATCCTCATCGATAAGCGTGGCGAAGATCGATCAAAATGGAAGCATACTGGAATCCTCCGTCACCGCCGACGTCCAAGTAAATTCACAACAAGTCAGGCCCTCCAACCGAGAGACGCGGTAACATAGTAATACCACCAAAGGCTATCACAACTAGCATAGACAAGTTAAAGATATTCTTAGACTTTCATTTTATGACAACAAATCCGGGTTTTAACCCCAAGGTACTACGTACTTAAATCCTTTCAAAAAGATCCATTTCTCTTACAAAAGTCACACGATACCCGTAGTATCAAGATAGAGTAACTATCATTTTAAGTAAACCAAAACAATTTCCATACCTTCTTTTTAAACCGACTTAAGACAAAACCATGCCTTCCTTTTTAAACCAATAAAACATTTCAAATTCTCAAGTCTCTATTCTTTTAGAAATCCAGTTCCTTACTTTGAAAATTTAAGAAAATCAATACTTGTTTATAACGATCTTATTAAGGCAGCCATGATCTAGAAAATATAATACAATTTTGTCTTATCTTAGCTTCTATGCAGATGGAAGATTCTACTTGTTTTAATATAATTATTTGTCATTACATTTTCCTTTATTAACGCTGCAATGGCTTGTTCGATAGTTATTCCCATTTCCGAAATCAAATAAAACTTTATTCTTTTAAAGACCAAGTACTCATTACTCACGAATGAGGTTTCACCACTTTTTAACACAATTCAGGTCAATTATAAGTCAAGTCTCTTATCTTTTAAAATCAACAAACCATTCTTTTACCTACATAAAGTCGTTATAACCAACTTTCCATAAAGCCATTATAACACTTTATGTTTTAAACCAACCAAATTCATTTAGCACACGTACGTCTACCGTACTACATAGTTCACAACAATCATGCTAGGAAGGATAGGAAGAGGTTCACATACCTCACGACGATTATCGACAATTAGCAAAATGCTCCAAAGTACTATAACCTTGCTAGCCTTTTCCACCCTTCAAGTAGAATACGCTACTCGTAGTACTTCAACCTATAATGGCCATAAAACGTCTATTAACTTCTAGATCTCTTCGTAGAATATTCTAAGTACAAGGTTCCTTATTCTGAGTAAAATTGAGCAGCACCTCCCCTCGCAACCACATAAAGATCCTCCTATATCAAGGCCCGCTACCAAGCCAACAACTCCAAGGGGATTACACGCCCCACACTAATACTACAAGTCTATTGTAAATACAGTCCAATGTAAATACAGTTCAATTCTTTTTAATCATCCTTCCATATATCTTATACTAAATTATAAACCACTACAACATGTAATATCCAATTACAATCGAAGGACTAAGATCATTACCTCGGTAAGCCCAAAACTATCCAAGATTTATAAGTAGATCCTGAGCAACGTTTAGCTCCAAATCCTTACGTTCCAAACCTCTCCAAGCAACCCTTAGACGCTCATAACCAACCCTCTTCAAGATCTAACTCCAAAAAGTGAAGAACACTTTAGACTAAAATTTGGCAAGTTTCGGCCAAGGCAAGGTTTCAAGGCTAGGGGTGTGAAATCTTTTCCAACTCTTGGTACACAATCTTCCTAACACCCTAAGGAAGAACACTTAAAAGTTTAAGAATTTTTGGACAAATTTAGCTCCTAAAATCAGCCCATGGCCGAGAGCTACACTCAAGAGAGAGGGAGTATTTTGCCTTGGAAATTATCTCAAGTGTGGATGAAGTCTTCACTACAAAGGGGGTATTTATAGGGAAATCAAGGGCTAGTATGTGAGCAAGTGTGTGGTCTAGATTGAGACATGTGTGTATGGGTCCCACCCACCACATGGCCAACAAAATTAAGAGACAAATGGCAAGGCCATTTCGGCCAAGCATGGACAAGTGGCTAGCCACTTGTCCCACCCATTTCGGCCTACATGGCCACCTAAGAGGGTGACACGTGTCTCCCTCCTATTCGTCCAAAATATTTCATCTTCCGAAAATATCCACAATGTCCAAAATCTCGAAAAAAAAGTGGGCCCCGCAAAATCGTAAATTTCTCCCGTGGGCCCCACGTGACCATTTTCGGAAAATAAAATCCATAATTTTATTATAATCCAAGAAGTCCAAATACCAAATCTGGGAATCCAATTCCCATTTTCGAACCTTTTCCCTTCACAAAATTCGGAAACTTTTCCGTCGAAAAATCACATCTTTCTTCCTTTCCAATCTTAATGTCGTATTCTCATACGTACGTCCTCACATACATACCCTGGAACTACGGCGTGTAACACGGTACATCCGGTCTTCCATGTTTCTATGTTGCGGAAGTGTATCGGAGATCCATCGAGAGTTTTCCCAGCTAGCGAGGTCCAGGTGACAGAGGGGTTATCGTATGAGGAGAGTCCCATAGCGATACTCGATCGCCATGTCAGGCGACTGCGGACCAAGGATGTGGCTTCTGTCAAAGTCTTGTGGAGGAATGATAACAGGGAGGAGATGACGTGGGAAGCGGAGGAGGACATGTTGAGAAAGTATCCTCACTTATTCCCTACACCTTCAGGTAATTCATTTTCCCTTACTTGTCAAGTTTTAATTGAAGTATTTTGCTTAAGTGCTATTATGTGGCCATGTGTGGCATTATTGGTATGTCGGGGTTGTAAAAGGAAACTATGTCGCTAATTATAAGTTTGACTCCGAAAGAACATTCGGGGACGAAGGTTTCTAAGGGGGGAAGAATGTTATACCCCGTAATTACAGGACATGTTTTAAAGAACGTACGTAAGAATCCCAAATATTAAGATTTGAGACTAGTAAAAATTTATCGGAATTATGGAATTGTCGGAAAATGAAATATTGTGACAAATGGGAGGGTGACACGTGTCACCCCCTTAAGTGGTCTTGGACGAAAATAACATGGGTAAAAGGGTCATTTGACCATTATTAAGATGACCAAGTCTTGCTAAGTCTTGTAGCTTGATATAATTGACTTAGTCAATGGGGCCACTTGGCTTGATATTTAAGAGAATTTCATCCAAGCCACACATATGTGCAAATCTTGACCCTCCATGTTACTATATAGTAGTACTAGTAGTGAGACAAGCTTCCACACTTAGAAAATTTTTCAAGAAATTTGGATGAACTTGAGGGAGGCTCTCGGGTTCAAGAACTTCAAAAGAGAAAAAATTTGTTTGTTGTCCAATAATCTCCCCACTTTAAACCAAGGTTTATAAGGGTATTGTAAGGGTATCTCAATAGAAAGATCCCGGAAAAGTATAGTTTTCGTATTAGTCGCAAGGGGAAAACCTAGTTGCTTTCCTAGGTTTTGATTGGAAGATTAAAGTAAAGTTGTTTGTGATATTCTAAGGGTCTCAAGTGGAGGATTGAAGTGTCAAGGAGAGGCTCTAAGTTGCTAGGGAGCTACTTCGGATCTTGAAGTTGGATAAGGCTCGTTGAGGTAACAATCTTGTTCTCTTAAAGTGTTATAAGATTTCATATTGTTGTAGCCTTACATTTTAACTAGCATAAAGTATATTGTGTTGAATATTTTTTATTAAGTGTTATGGATAGTTGAAGCCTAGAATCCGAAATGACATTCTAGCCATTTGAAGTTGGAATACAATTTGGTCGTTTATTAGAATCGTCGCATGTAACTTACTTGAGGATTGTAGTAGTTGTAATCAATTGTGGCTTGATACGATGTTATACTAAACAACTTGGATTGAAAAGGAATTGGATAAGAATTTGTGTTGATCATATCTCAAGTTGCCGAATTGGCCTTGTAGTTGGTACTAGTTTGATATCAATTGTGGGGCGGAATTTTACACGTCTTGTAGGCGTGTAATCCCCTATTGTTAACTACATTGTTGAGCCTTAAATGTGGCATGTTTGGCTATTGTATTCGGGCCTTGAAAAAGGTGGTAAAGTATGTAGAAACAAAGGAAGTGCTGTCCGATTTTCCGTAGAATTTAGTGACTTTGCACTTATTATATTCTACGTTTGAAGTAAGAAGTTAATAGACGTATTATGGTCATTATAAGTTGACATACTACGTGCGGTATATTGGACTTAGCGAGTGGTTTAACCCGAAGAGGTATGTGGAACTTTCTTATCTCTTGAGCATGAATAGTTGTACCTATATAGTACGGTAGACGTACAAGACTTTGATGTCCTTTACTTGTTTTAAGAATGTCCATGTTACACCCCGGAATTCCAGGATATGTTTTTAAGGACGTACGTAAGAACTCAAAATGTTAAGATTAGAGACTTGTAAAAATTTATCGGAATTACGGAATTGTCGGAAAACGTAATATTGTGACGAATAGGAGGGCGACACGTGTCACACCCCCCCCCTTATGTTTCCTTGGACGAAATTAGGCATGGGAAAAAGGGTCATTTGACCATTGTTAGGAAGACAAGTCTTGCAAGTAGTAAAGCTTGACAATGTTGACTTAGTCAATGGGACCACATGTCTTGATATTTAAAAGAAATTCATCCAAGCCACACATTTGTGCACATCTTGACCCTCCATTGTGCTATATAGTAGTACTAGTAGTGAGACAAGCTCCACACTTAGCCAAATTTTCAAGAAAATTGGATGAACAATACAAGGTGCTCTCGGGTTCATCAAGTTTGAAAAGGAAAAAAATTTGTTTGTTGTCCAATAATCTCCCCACTTTAAACCAATGTTCCTAAGTGTATTGTAAGGGTATCTCAATAGAAAAATCCCGGAAAAAGATAGTTTTCGTATTAGTCGCAATATGAAAACCTAGTTGCTTTTCTAGGTTTTGTTGGGAAGATTGAAGGAAATTTGTTTGTGTTATTCTAAGGGTCTCAAGTAGCGGATTGAAGTGTAAAGAAGAGGCTCTAAGTTGCTAGGGAGCGACTTCGAATTTGAAGTTGGACTAAGACTCGTTGAGGTAATAATCTTGTCTCTTAAAAGTGTTACAAGATTATATATTGTTGTTAGCCTTACATGTTTGCTAGCATGAAGTATATGTGTTGAAGTTTTATAAGTGTTATGGATTGTTGTAGCCTAAAATCCGAAATGTCATATAAGCCATTTGAAGTTGGTGTTATACCCCGTATTCTCAGGGTATGTATGCGAGGACGTACGTACGAGAGCACGACAGAAAGATTGGAAAGGAAGAAAGAGGTGATTTTTTCCACGGAAAAAGTTTCCGGTTTTTGTAAAGAAAAATGTTCGTTGATGGGAATTGGGTTCCCAGATTTGGAATTTGGGCTTCTTAAATTATATTAGGATTTTGAGATTTTATTTTCGGAAATGGTCACGTGGGGCCCACGGGAGAAATTTACGGTTTTGTGGGGCCCGCTTTGATTTTGAGATTTTGGCCATTTTGGATATTTTCGGAAGATGAGTTATTTTGGACAAGTAGGAGGGCGACACGTGTCACCCCCCTTGGTGGCTTGGCCGAAGTTACCTTTGTGCACAACACCCGGTTAGAGTCGTTTTTAGACGAAACCTTTTTCGTAAATTGCGAAGGGAAAAATACGGCTATTTGGTTTTGTATTTTTTCGGATTTTTTCGAGCGGCGGAACAATTTTGACCAACGGGAGGGTGACAAGTGTCACCTCACATTGAAACAAGGCGGCAACCTCGACGAGTTCACGCGTTTTCTTGGCGATTGGCTCCTTGTTTTGGCCTTGTTTTGTGGCTTGTTTGGTGCCATGTTTTGTGCATTGTTTTGTGGAGTAGGGGCTAGGGTGCACTTGGCTTGATCAAGGCCTTACACTTGCCTTGCACATGGCTTGATCTTGGCCATTGGTTGGCTTTTGGTTTTGCTATAAATACCACTGGCAGAAGACTTCATTCATCCAAAACTTCCACTTCTTGAAACCCTCTCCTCCCCCTTTTGTGAGCTCTTAGCCGAGAGCCTTCCCCCTCCCCCTTTTCGTGTGGCCTTTGGCCGAGGGGTTCCCCTTCCCCCCTTTGTGGTGCTAGCCGTGGGGTACCCCCCCCCCCCTAGCCTAGTTGTTTTCGTATAATACCCCTCCCTTGTGGTATTGAAATACTTCTCCTAGTATTGTTATTGTTATACCCCGTATTTCCCAAGTATGTACGTAAGGACGTACGTAGAAAATTTGAAACTTGTAATTAAGGCTTGGCCGAATTAATTTTGTTCACAACACCCGTTTAGAGTCGTTTTTAGACGAAACATTTTCCACGACTTTCGTAGGGAATTTCCGGCTATGTCATTTTTAATTTTTGCGGATTTTTCCGATATACGAAAAATTTTGGACCAACGGGAGGCGACACTTGTCACCTCAAATTGATGGATGTGAGGCGTTATTGTGGCCGATTGGAATGGCTTTAGTTGGTAGGATATTTGTGTGTTAGTTGGTTAAGGGGCACTTGGCAAGATCTTGGCCCTACACTTGCCTTGCACTTGGCAAGATCTTGGCCATTGGTTGGCCATTGGTTGGCCTATAAATACCACCCTATGTTGAAGACTTTCTTCATCCTAAAATCTTCTAAGTGTTAAAATCCTCTCCTTCTCGTGGTTCTCGTCCAAAAGCCTTCCCTCCCCTTGGCAGAGTTCCCCTACAGTGGGTAGCCGAGGGTATACACCCTCTCCTTGGGTGCTAGCCGTGGTACCCCTAGCCTCGTTGTTTTCGTATAATACCCCCCCTCGTGGTAGAAATACTCTCAAAAGGATTGTGATAAGGCACAAATTACCTTAGCCATATACCATGTTGTATTCTAACGCTATACCTATACGCAAAGCCCAGAAATACTCTTAGAATTACCGTAAGTCACCACACCGAAACCCTAAGGAAAATCTCCATGGTTAGTAGGAGGAGTATGTAGAAGTTGGTTAGAACTTAAGGGTAGTTTGGAGCGGTTGAGCGCGAGTTGGAGCTAAACGATTGCCCAGATCGACTTTATACTTGGATAATTATGGGCTTATCGAGGTAAATATCTTGTCCTCTATTGTAATTGGAAATTACATGTTGTTAGAATATATAGTTGAAGTATACTATATATAGAATCAACGTAGTTATCGTGCAATGTCTTTTGACTTAAGCCTGAATAATACTTACGCAATGTCTTGCGACTTAAGCTGAATTTAAAGAAGAATCGAATCAGTAATTACATAGGCTGTATTACAGAGACTTGTGTAGTAGTAGTGGAGTAGAATTGTACCGTTAGGGTTAGACGTATAACCCCCGTTGGCTTGGTAGCCTCGATAGAGAGGAGATTTACGCTGTTGCGGGAGGTAGTCGAATTTTCGTAGAATGTTCTCGAAGGGATCTAAATGTTAATAAGCGCCTTGTGGCCTTATAGGTTGAAGTACTACGTGGTGCGATCACGTGGCTTAAGGAGTAGCCAGTTGGAAGTACTTGAGCGTTTTGCTATTAGTCGATACTCGTCGCGGTATGTGAACCTCTTCCTATTTCTTCTAGCATGATATGTGTGAACTATGTAGTACGGTAGACGTACATGTGCTAAATGTATTTGATTGGTGTAAAACATAAAGTGTTATAACGACTTTATGGGAAGTTGGTTATAACAGCTTTATGTTGGTTAGAAAATACATGTGGTTTTTAAAAGGTAACTGATTTGAACTATAACTGGCTTGTTATGTGTTAATAAAGAACTTGAAGTATTTCAAGAGATTTTTGAATCATTTTGAAAGAAGAAGTAATACTTGGTTTTTGAAAAAACTTAAGAGTTATACTAGCTTTATGGGAAGTTAGGTATAACGGCTTAAGAATGTTTTACTGATTTCGGAAATCAGAATGTGTATCGACAAACCACTGCAGCGTTAATAAAAGGAAATGTTTTGACTAATTAAGTACTAATAAAACCAGTAGAAACCTCCATCTGCATAGAAGCTAAGATGAGACAAAATGATATTTCCTAGATCATGGCTGCCGTAATAAGATTGTAATAAACAAGAATATCCTACTCACATATAAGGCTTAGGTTTCTCAGATTGTTTAAAGGAGAATTATATTCTTAAATGAATAAGACTATGAACTACGAAACTTTTCTAAAATGAGAAACTTGAACATTGGAAATTAGGCAAACTTGAACATTGGAAAAGAATGTTGCTACTTGATTTTACAAGGAGAAGTAATTGATTTACTTTAAAAGGATAATCACTCTATTTTCATATACTATGGGTATTGCGAAGTAACGATCTTTAAAGAGTTAATGTATGAAGTACTTTGGGGATAAAAACCCGATCTTGTTAATCATATAGTAGAAAGTACCTTGTGTGAACAACTTGATTGTATTGGTTTATGATAGCCTTGTGATACTTTCTTGATTGCTTTGATAAGTAAACGTGTTAGGATGCTACGTGTGTTAGTATCTTGTGATGTTTGTGTAAAGGGGTTTCCTTGATTGTGCTTATTAACTATCGATCGTTATGATAGTATTGTGGCATTCATCTCGAGATGATTCCGGGTTAAGCTGCCTCCGACGCGGGTAGACTCAGCGGTCGATGGACCTATGATTCGAGAATACCTCACGCAGTCCTGTGGGCCTATGCGGAGCTACGAGAGTTCCGTGTTAGTGTCGTCCTTTATGGGCATGCGGTCCATGGCCATGCGGATCGCGTCGTGACGATGCCGGAGTAGCTACCTCGATGCGGGAATACCTCATGCGGCGATGAGATTGGCCTATGCGAGTCGCGGAAGTTCCGAGGACTAGACACGCGACATTAGATACCGGGCAAGTGGCCGCCTTTGATCATGTGACGGTGCCAGACAGATCTTATGATACGATTCATGACCTTGTTGGTACCGTGGTGTTAGTAGCGGCTATGCCTTCGCACTTACCCCGTCACGGTGTTATTATGGCACGTGGACCTGGTGTTCATATGTGTTCCTTGGTGCTTTTATATCATAAATGCTAGCGGTGAGGAAGGTATTCCACGCATGATTGATGTTGTGGGCGTGAGACCCATTGTTATATTTGAGTGATGACTTTGAGGCGTGAGTCCACGACTTGATATGATTGCTTGTTTATCAGGAATCGTAGTTTTGTTATCATACATGTCTCCCGCTTTATATAGACTTCTATGATTCCATTTACGATTTATTTTCGCCACATACTCGCACTGTTAGATCGACCTCCTTCGGGGCTGCGTTCATGCCGCAGTAAAGGTACACCGTCATTGATCCTCGCTCTTAGGGTCACAACCAAAGATTCGGGAAAGCCCGTTTCTCCGAGGCTTATCGATGGTATAGTCCCTGTTGTTGTAGGTGTTTACATTCGCGGTATGGCGGCCCCGCCCCGCCATTGTTGTCGTATCATTTCTTAGGTCTGTAGATCTTGCTGTAAGCGTGGTTTTGTAAAAGGATTAAACTGCTCATGTTGAAAAAGTTGTTGTTTATATATATGCCGGGCGTAACCGCTTTTGGTTAGCCTGCTTTCTTATTTCATTGTTTATACTTCATCATTTCATGTGTTGTCTTTATGTTCCACGATTTACTCGATGTTGGATCATCGTGCCCGGTAAGGCACGATCACGGCCCGAATCGGTCGTGACAAAAGTGGTATCGAGCGATTAATCTCGGAAAGTGTCTACGCATCGATCCGAAGTCTTGATTATCGGTGTGTTGTGCACCACACCAATAATCGTGAGGCTATAGGATATTTTAGGATTGGTTTCTATTCTTCTCACTCTGAGATCGTGTCTTAGAGCTGTGTTGTAAGTTGGACCCTCTAACGTATTTCTTTCCCGTACCGTTATGCCTCCGCGTAGGGCAACCCGCCTGTGAGGGCAAGGCAGCGGAGTCGCGAGTAGAGTACAGAGGTTACGTGGCACAGTGCCCAAACATCACCGTGGTGCTTCATTAGGGAGTTTTGCGACGTCACTAGCCCCAGCAGAGTTTAGCACGGCGAGCTCCTCTGCGCCATGACATTTGAACCTTCGCCCACGACATCGAACAGAATTTAGATTGCAAAGAGGCGACCCTATTACTAGCTATAGATTTGGCTACCAGAGAGTATACCGATGTACCGCGAGTCTTGAGGACTATCTAAAAGAGGGTTGTGCAAGAGTAATTCTTCAGTTGGGCTTGAGCATGGCCTGTGTACGGGCTTATGCGCAGCAGGCCGAGAAGCGTAGGGATCGACGGGTTAAACGAAGGACAGCAGAGGAGGGCCAGAGCAGCAAGGTCCTTTGGTAACTTTCGAGGCGAGTCGCCTCACCAGCAGATTTGATATGCACCTCCGCCAGTGCAGAGTGGTCTTCCACGGATATCGTGATGTTCGAGTACGCAGGAGTTGGTCGAACTCCGTGGCTTCCGCTCATTACAGATGCACGCCATCCCGGGGAATGTCATCTTTTAGTTAGTACTTGTTGTACCTACGACCGTCAGGGTCTGATGTCGATAGAGTGTCCTTGTAGGAGGACTTAGCCTTCAGGATCGGTGGGTAGTTCGTCATCTTCCCTAGCTATGCGCCCTACGGGGCAGTTTGATTAGAACGACTAAGTGAAAGCGAAGAGATATAGATATATCTTTAACCTCTGAGATCGATGTGTGATAAGGTGAGTATACCTTAAGTGCTATGTTCGATAGCGGTGTGTTAGTTGTGTTTAGAAATCATGGTGGGTTAACCGAGTAAGATTTTGGGGATAGATAAGGTGTGAGCCTTAGAATGTTTTACGAAAGACCTTAGAGGTAAGGCCATCTCGAGTAAAGGTGTAGTGTTATGTTTGATCCTTATAGGAGTGCATAGTGCACGTGAGCTATGTTGTGGGATAAGTCCCCGAGTAGTGTGGAATGAAAGGGGTAGTTGAGCTAAGAAGACCGCTAGGTTTTCGAAACATGATTAGTGAGAGTTTTCCTTCGAGCTAGTATTGCGCGCGTTGCGTCAACCCGGTAGGTAGGTTGGTGCGGGTCAGTTGTGGTGGTCCCGCCTTATGTTAGGGTTGTGAGGTGTTAGGCCCAAGTTTAGTTAACCAGCATTAACTCGTGGATGCGTTCGACCGATGGTCGGGCGATGGGGCAGCCCATCGTGTTCTTCGGCCAGACCGCTTTACCGTGTTGAGTTATCGAAGGTTGTAAGGTCGCACGGTGCCTACCTTCACCTTATGTCGACAGTGAAGCCTGTGTCAGGCTATTTTCGCTTTCTAAAAGTTTTACCAGCAGGTTAAGAACTCGATGAGTCTCTCGACCGCATTCGCCCCGGGCGCTGGATTTCGAGGTAGTCGTGGGATTGTTGTCTCTGTGGAGGAGTGTTTAAGCTACCATTTCGGTGTTCGGATGTTGCCTTTTGAAGCCTCAGAGGGCGGAAGTGTAAATTGCCTACGATTGGTTCGATGTTGGCAAGGTTCGATTAGTTGGTTCAGCTTGTTCCACAGACCGTGGAGAGAGTAAAGCTTGTCTAGAAGAGGTTCCGCAGCTCGTAGAAATCGTATGATAATCGGCGACGACGCTTAGAGTTCAGTTGACGGTCGGTCTTCTTGAAAGTACCACCGGTTAGGGTGTGACGAGTTTTGGAAAGCAGAGGAAAACTTAGCCCGAGTTACTTTGGACCCTTTTGAGTTCATGTGAAGAATAGGCCAGGTTGCCTATATGTTAGCAATTGCCGTCCGACTTAGGAGGCAGTACGTCCGGTCTTTCGTATTGATATGATCGGGAAAGTATCGAGATCCATCCGCAGTGTTCCCGCTAATGATGACCACGTTAGGGATAGTAACCCGAGTTTTGGAACCGGCCGTGACGAATGTAGTAAGAGTTCGAGTGTACGACCTCCTCCGGGATCGCATGCAGCCCGGTACCATTCGTTGGGTCGCCGGAGTGACACCAGAACCTCGCGGCAAAGTGACAAAAGTGGTATCAGTGGTATCGCGAGCATAGATGTGATCATTTTCTTTTTGTAAAGTAGGGCGAAGAAGTATATTTTAGACCCCGGTGAGAGGTGTTATGGTGATGTTAGAGGTGTTTCCTCGTGGACTTGGATGTAAGCTTTTTGCGCAAGTTGTTTCTGTGGCCATGTGTGGCAAGGATTGTTCTCGTAAGTATAGTAGTGAAGACTATACTGGCGCGCGTTTGTTTTGAGACTTAGAAAGAACATTCGGGACGAATGTTTCTAAGGAGGGGAGAATGTTATACCCCGTATTTCCCAAGTATGTACGTAAGGACGTACGTAGAAAATTTGAAACTTGTAATTAAGGCTTGGCCGAATTAATTTTGTTCACAACACCGCTTAGAGTCGCTTTTTCGACGAAACGCTTTCACGCCTTTCGTAGGGAATTTCCGCTATGTCATTTTTAATTTTTATGATTTTTCCGAGAGACGAAACATTTTGGACCAACGGGAGGCGACACTTGTCACCTCCAATTGATGGATGTGAGGCGTTATTGTGGGCCGATTGGAATGGCTTTAGTTGGTAGGATATTTGTGTGTTAGTTGGTTAAGGGCACTTGGCAAGATCTTGCCCTACACTTGCCTTGCACTTGACAAGATCTTGGCCATTGGTCGCTATTGGTTGGCCTATAAATACCACCCTATGTCAAGACTTTCTTCATCCTAAAATCTTCTAAGTGTTAAAATCCCTCTCCCTTCTTGTGGTTCTCGTCCAAAAGCCTTCCCCCGCCCCCGTGGCCGAGAGTTCCCCAGTGGTAGGCCGAGGGTATACACCCCCTCCGGGTGCGAGCCGTGGGGTACCCCCCCCTAGCCTAGTTGTTTTCGTATAATACCCCCCTCTTGGTAGAAATACTCTCAAAAGTATTGTTATAATGCCCAAATTACCTTAGCCATATACCTTGTTGTATTCTAAGGCTATACCTATACGAAAAGCCCAGAAATACTATTATACTTACCGTCAGTCACCAAACCGAAACCCTAAGGAAAATCTCCATGGTTAGTTGGAGTAGTATGTAGAAGTTGGTTAGAACTTCTAAGGGTAGTTTGGAGCGGGTTGGAGCGCATGAGTCGAGCTAAACGATTGCCCGTGATCGACTTTATACTTGGATAATTATGGGCTTATCGAGGTAAATATCTTGTCCTCTATTGTAATTGGAAATTACATGTTGTTAGAATATATAGTTGAAGTATACTATATATAGAACTGAACGTAGTTATCGCAATGTCTTTTGACTTAAGCCCGAATAATACTTACTGCAATGTCTCGCGACTTAAGCCCAATTTAAAGAAGAATACCGAATCAGAATTACATAGGTCATTACAAGAGACTTGTGTAGTAGTACCGGAGTAGAATTGTACCGCAGGTTAGACGATAACCCCCGTTGGCTTGTAGCCTCGATAGAGAGGAGATTTACGCTGCCATGCGGGGAGGTGCCGAATTTTCTCAGAATGTTCTCAGGCGGATCTAAATGTTAATAAGCGCCGTGGCCTTATAGGTTGAAGTACTACGTGTGGTGCGATCTACGTGGCTTAAGGAGTAGCCGATTGGAAGTACTTGGGCGTTTGCTATTAGTCGATACTGTCGCGAGGTATGTGAACCTCTTCCTATTTCTTCTAGCATGATATGTGTGAACTATGTAGTACGCAGACGTCATACGTGCTAAATGTATTTGATTGGTGTAAAACATAAAGTGTTATAACGGCTTTATGGGAAGTTGGTTATAACGACTTTATGTTGGTTAGAAAATACATGTGGTTTTTAAAAGGTAATCGATTTGAACTATAATCGCTTGTTATGTGTTAATAAAGAACTTGAAGTATTTCAAGAGATTTTTGAATCATTTTGAAAGAAGAAGTAATACTTGGTTTTTGAAAACTTAAGAGTTATACTAGCTTTATGGGAAGTTAGGTATAACGGCTTAAGAATGTTTTCTTGATTTGAAATCGTAATGTATCGACAAACCATCGCGGCTAATAAAAGGAAATGTTTTGACTAATTAAGTACTAATAAAACAGAGAAACCTCCATCCGCATGTAAGCTAAGATGAGACAAAATGATATTTCCTAGATCATGGTCAGTAATAAGATTGTAATAAACAAGAATATCCTACTCACATATAAGGCTTAGGTTTCTCGATTGTTTAAAGGAGAATTATATTCTTAAATGAATAAGACTATGAACTACGAAACTTTCTAAAATGAGAAACTTGAACATTGGAAATTAGGCAAACTTGAACATTGGAAAAGAATGTTGCTACTTGATTTTACAAGGAGAAGTAATTGATTTACTTTAAAAGATAATCACTCTATTTTCATATACTATGGGTATCATAAGTAACGATCTTTTAAAGAGTTAATGTATGAAGTACTTTGGGGATAAAACCCGATCTTGTTAATCATATAGTAGAAAGTACCTTGTGTGAACAACTTGATTGTATTGGTTTGTGATAGCCTTGTGATACTTTCTTGATTGCTTTGATAAGTAAACGTGTTAGGATGCTACGTGTTAGTATCTTGTGATGTTTGTGTAAAGGGTTTCCTTGATTGTGCTTATTAACTATCGATCGTTATGATAGTATTGTGGCATTCATCTCGAGATGATTCCGGGTTAAGTCGCCTCCACGCGGGTAGACTCAGCGGTCGATGGACCTATGATTCGAGAATACCTCACGCAGTCCTGGGCCTATGCGAGCTACGAGTTCCAGTTAGTGTCGCCCTTTATGGGCATGCGGTCCATGTGGCCATGCGGATCGCGTCCGGGGCGATGCCGGAGTAGCTACCGACGCGGAATACCTCACGCGGCCGATGAGATTGGCCTACGCGAGTCGCGGAAGTTCGAGACTAGACGCGCACATTAGATATGCGGGCAAGTGGCCGCCTTTGATCATGTGACGGCAGACAGATCTTATGATACGATTCATGACCTTGTTGGTACCGTAGGTGTTAGTAGCTCGCTATGCCTTCGCATTTACCCCGCACGGTGTTATTATGGCACGTGGGACCCGTGTTCATATGTGTTCCTTGGTGCTTTTATATCATAAACCGGCGGTGCGAAGGTATTCCACGCATGATTGATATTGTGGCGTGAGACCCATTGTTATATTTGAGTGATGACTTTGAGGCGTGAGTCCACGACTTGATATGATCGCTTGTTTATCAGGAATCGTAGTTTTGTTATCATACATGTCTCCTGCTTTATATAGACCTCTATGATTCCATTTACGATTTATTTTCGCCACATACTCTGCACTTGTCATCGACCTCCTTCGGGCCGCTCATGCCGCAGTAAAGGTACACCCGCCATTGATCCTCGCTCTTAGGGTCACAGTCAAAGATTTGGGAAAGCTCCGTTTCTCCGGAGGCTTATCAGTGGTATAGTCCCCTGTTGTTGTAGGTGTTACATTCAGGGGTATGGCGGGGCCCTGTCCCGCCATTGTTGTCGTATCATTTCTTAGAGGTCTGTAGTACTGTTGTGGGCAGGGTTTTGTAAAAAGGATTAAACTGTTCATGTTGAAAAAGTTGTTGTTTATATATATGCTGAAGGTAACCGTTTTTGGTTAGCCTGTCTTCTTATTTCATTGTTTATACTTCTGTCATTTCATGCGTTGTCTTTATGTTCCGCTGATTTACTCTGATGTTGTATCACTAGGGTGCCCGGGGTAAGGCACCAGTCACGGGCCCGGAATCGGGTCGTGACAGTTATAATGCCCAAAATACCTTAGCCTTTACCTTGTTGTATTCCAAAAGTTACCTCTATACGTAGAGCCCGGAAATACTACCTTTTGTCCTTTTAGTCTCAAACCGAAACCCTAAGGAAATCTTCATAGTTGGTTGAAGTATTTGAGTAGAAGTTGGTTAGAACTTCTAAGGGTTGTTTGGAGCGGATTGGAGCGCACGGAGTAGGAGCTAAACCTTGCTCAGGATCGACATTATAACTTGGATAATTTTGGGCTTGTCGAGGTAGATATTCTTGTCCCCTTATTGTAATTGGAGATTACATGTTGTAGGAATATATAGTTGAGGTATACTATATATAGTACTGAACATTATTGTGCGGCAATGTCTTTTGACTTAAGCCTGAATTTAAAGAAAAGAACTGAACTGTAATTACATAGGACTGTATTGCAGTAGACTTGTGTAGCATTGTTGTGTAGTAGAATTGTATACGTCCGGTTAGACGTATAACCCCCCCCCCTGGTTGGCTTGATAGCCGGCCTCGCTAGAGGAGGAGATTTACGCTGTTGCGGGGGGGGGAGGTGCTGCCGAATTTTCTGTAGAACATGGAACCGTATGTTTAAAAGTTAATAGACGTTTGTGACCTTTTTAGGTGAAAGTACTAAGAGTAGCGTATTCTACTTGAGGAGTGGAAAGGGCTAGCAAGGTTGTAGTACTTGGAGCATTTTGCTTATTGTCGATACTCGTCGCGAGGTATGTGAACCTCTTCCTATCTTTTCTAGCATGATTGTTGTGAACTATGTAATGCGGTAGAGCGTCGTGTGCTAAGTGACTTGTTTGGTTTAAACATAAAGTGTTATAACGGCTTTATGGGAAGTTGGTTATATGACTTTATGTAGGTAAGAAAAATGGTTTACTGATGTTAGAAGTTAAGAGACTTGATCTAATAAGATAAGAGACTTAACTTATTTGTTTTAATGTGGATGTTTGTGTGAAACCTCATTCGTGAGTAATGAGTACTTGGTTTTTAAAGGGGATAATGTTTTACTGATTTCGAAAATCAGAATGTGTATCGACAGGACCAACTGCGGCGTAAAAAGGAAAATGTATTGAATAATGATGTGTTGTATTAAAACCGGTGAAACCTCCATCTGCATAGAAGCTAGATGAGACAAAATGATATTACATTTTCTAGATCATGTTTCTTTGTAATAAGATGTTATAAACAAGAATAAACTACTCACATGTATGGCATATGTTACTCAATTGTTTTAAAAGGATTAAGACTATGAGTTATAAAACCTTTCTAAAATGAGAAACTTGAGCACTTGAAATTAGGCAAACTTGAACGTTTGGAAATAATGTGGTTACTTGATTTTTGCAAAGGGAAGTATTTTGGTTTACTTAAAAAGATAGTCACTCTATTTTTATACTATGGGTATTGTGTGACTTATGGGAAAGTACTTTGAGTTGTGTGAAACTTGCCTATGCTTGTGATGATAGCCTTGGTTGTACAAGTGTTGTATTTACGTATTCTGCGTCTCGATAAGTAGGTTGACTTGTTGAGAACTTACTTGGGCGTCTTTGTGACGGAGAATGCCACGGGTATGTTTCCATTTTGATTCTTGTCTTGTTGTTGATGTCACGTGGACATGTCTACCGAGGTAGAATTCGGGCATGTGGCGTGCGGCGGGGTTGATTACCGATATCTGGTTATTGTGGTTACATGGACATGTCTACACCGAGGTAGAATTCCGGGGGCATGTGGCGTGCGGCGAGGTTGATCACCATATATTATTGTTGATGTCACATGGACATGTCTCACCGATGCGAATTCCAGGCGTGGCCGTGGGGCATTGGTATTATTGTTGCATCATGGACATCTGCGTCACCGATGCAGTCGGGGCATGCGGCCGTGATGCGAACATGATTGATGTTGTGGCGTGAGACCCATAGTTATATTTGAGTGATGACTTGAGGCGTGAGTCCACAGTCGACATATTTGCTTTTATGTTGTGAATCTTAGTTTGGTTATCACATGTCTCTGCTTTATATAGACTAGTATGATTTCATTTCTGATATTTCTGATTTCACATACTTGGTACTGTTATCTTGACCTCGCCCGAGGCTGCGTTCATGCCGCAGTAAGTACATCGATCGTGGATCCTCGCCATGGATCACGATTCGGCGTATTAGGAAGCTCCGTTTCTCCGGAGGCTTATCTTTTAGTATGTTTCCACTGAGTTGTAGGTTTTGTACATTCGGGGATATGGCGGGCCCTGTCCGTCATAGTCGTTGTAAATCTTAAGTGCATGTAATCTTTGTTGTGGCGGGTTGTAAAGGATTAAAGCTGTTCGAGTTTTATGTTTTCTTGAAGGCACCCGTTTTGGTTGCTTTGTTTATTATTATATCTCTTGTTTCATGACTCATGTTTTATTTTCCATTGGTTTTCTGATGTTGTATCACTAGGGTGCGGGGTAAGGCACGATGAACCCGGGCGGATCGTTCTGATTGGATTACAATTTGGTCGTCAATTAGAATCGCCGTGTTACTTACTTGAAGATTATAGTAGTTATAATCGATTGCGACTTGATATCATGTTATGCTAACAACTTGGATTGAAAAGGAAATTGGATAAGAATTGGAGTTATTGTATCTCAATGTTGCGAATTGGCCTAAGTAGTTTGTATTAGTTTGATATCATTTGTAGGCGGAATTTTACGTCTTGATTAGCGTGTAATCCTCATTATTAACTACTTTGTTGAGCCTTAAATGTGGCGTGTTTGGTTATTGAATTCGGCTTTGAAAAGGTGGCAAAGTATGTAGAAACAAAGTAAGTCTTTGTCCGATTTTCCGTAGAATTTAGTGACTTTGCACTTGGGATATTCTACGTTTGAAGTAAGAAGTTAATAGACGTATTATGGTCATTATAGGTTGACAGACTACGTACGGCGAATTGGACTTTGCAAGTGGATTAAACCGAAGAGGTATGTGGAACTTTCTTATCTCTTGAGCATGAATAAGTTATAAATGTATAGTGCAGTAGAGCGTCTGAGATTTTGACAATCTAGTCTATTTGATATCCTTGGCTTATTTTAAGAATGTCCAAGTTGGTTGAGTTAGGGAATTAACTCACTTGTTTAAATATTAAGGATATCTTGGTTTTCAAAAGTTAAGAGACTTTATGTATGTGGAAAGTATTGTTGATACTTGTTTTGTTGGAAAGTTTAAGTCTCTTTGTTATAAAGAAGTATGTAAGTTTCTAAAGTATAAAGCTAGTATAACGGCTTTATGGGAAGTTGGTTATAATAGCTTTATGGAAAGTTAAAAAGAGTGGTTTACTCTAAGTAATTTAAGTATGTTAAATGACTTGAAATAACGAAAGGCAAATTGATTTAAAGGCATCAATTGCTTAAGGTTTTAAAAGAAAGAAGTCACTTGATTTAGAAGCCTGAAAATGTATTTTTCTAAAAAGGTATTGTGACTTGTCTTGAAAAGTAGTTATGACTTGATACTATGGTTATTAGTATCTTGGAAGTTTTGTATGAAAAAGAGTCATTTTAAAAGATTAGAAGTACGTAGTACTTTGGGTTAAATTCCCGGATTTTTATAATGACACGTTAGTGCCTTAAGTAAACTAAAAATGAGAGTGTACATGTATAAGACTAATAAGAAGTTAGGGGATTTCTTAACTTGCTTATATATGGTATGATAAGGTAGTGCTTATGTTATGTATGATAAACGGTAGTGCTTATGTTATGTGATAATAGCCAGGTTTGTGCTAGTAATATGTTATTCATTACGGGTCATTCCGGGTTTGTAGCATTTGCATATTTCGTGGATTTGCTACCCGATGCGAGGAATACCTCGTGCGAGTCAGTAAGGGCTTATGCGGGTGAAATAGTCCCGTGCGGCGGATACAGCCTATGCGAGGAATACCTCATGCGGTCTACCACGACTATCACGGGTGAAATAGTCCCGTCACGAGGAATACCTCATGCGGGTCCACACGACCTATCTTTGGTGAAATAGTCCCAGGAGTAGGATTGCTTAATGATACTGCGGGCGGGTGGTCCTGCTTTGATCGTGAGTTTCCTATTTTTATGTTTTAAGTAGACTATTATTTACTCTCATTGTTAGTAAGGCACAGTGTACTGTTAATTGAGCTATCATACATGTCTCCAGTTTTATTATAGACTTGTGATTTCATTACAGTACTTTTAGTTCTACATATTTGGTACATGTTGTATTGACCTCCTCAGAAGCTGCGTTAAATGCAGTGAAGTACAATAGCTGATCCTCACTTTTAGGATCACTTTGTTGTTGGGAATCTCCATTTCTCCGGAGGCCTATCCCTGGTATGGTTGGTTGTTGTTTATTCAGGGGTATGGCGGGGCCCTGTCCCGTCACAGTTGTTATTCTCAGAGGTCTGTAGTCACATTGTGGATTGGGTTGTAAAGAAAAAAAAATTGTACTGTTTTATTTGTATAGTTTACGGAAGGTGGCCTTATCGGCTAGCCTGTTATTATTTTATGTTTAAGCATTTTTATCAGTTGTGTATGTTCATTGCTATTCTCGATGTATACTGAAAAGTGCCGGGTAGGGCACCGATGCGAGCTTGAGGTCGGTCGTGACAAAAGTGGTATCAGGCGATTAGTCTCGGAAAGTGTCTGACGAGTGTCTAGTAAGTCTTGATTATCGGTGTGTTGTACACCACATCTATAATCGTGAGGCTGCGGGACATTTAGGATTAGTTTCCATTCTTCTCACTCTAAGATCGTGCGATAGAGTGTGTGGTTAGGGTCGTCTCTCCCTAAGTTATGTTGTTTGCGTTCTGAGAAAGCGCGATGACCGGAAAGATGATGTGGATTGCGTATCCGGGTTGGTAATGTTGTAGTATAGTTGGTATTGGGACATACATATACGGATTTATGTATGAGGTCGGACGTGTTGCCTAGAATGGTTTTAGGTTACCAGGATTTGGTAAGGACTAAATAAATACCGGGAAGGTATGAAACAGTTTAAGGAATTCTCATCAAGGTTTTACGTACTAATTTGAGATAATTAGGAAATGATGAGCTGTCTGAGAAGAAAAGGGACCCTTAAGAAGTTTTTATTAAGGGAATTAATGGAAGACTATGTTAATAGATTGAGCTACGTAGTAGGATTTTGAGAATGGTACGGGTGAGATCCGTATGGAGTAAGTATGGTTGTTGTGGTCAAGACAACACGATTATGGTATTACGATAAGTTTTTGTACCCGTTTACGGGGGGGACTGATAAGGTAGGCATGGAGCATGGAAATTGTGAACCTAGGAATGTTGATAACCACTGAGACCTTAGATCTATAAGGCCTTCTCGGGTAGTAAAAGGTTAAGTCAGACCAAGGGTAAGAGTTAAGTACGACGCCGAGTCGGGTTGAGGACCTATTAAGGGTCGCCCCATAGCTTGAAATGGAATGTGATCAGTTGGTAGTAGTCCCGCTATGTGACAGGGTCACGAGGGTGCAAGGCCCAAGTTTAGTTAATCATTTTACGGGTTCGTAGACGCGTTCCACCGGAACCAGGTTGAGAGAGCCGGAAATGGCCTTAAGTTGTTTAGAATAGTAACTCCAAAGATTGGAGGCCCGAATCAGTATGAAGGCTATGTACGTATGCTACAATAAGTTTGGAAATGCGGAAGAAATGCGACCCGAAGAAAGAGAGAAACCAAGTGTAAAGAAATGGAACTGAATCCATGAGGACGCTTTCGGTGACTACACGTGAGTGTTGGGTGGTAGCCGGCGGGTAGATAATAATTACCGTAACGATACGATCGTTGGACCCTGCGTACCTAGCAGTATTATGACAGACGTTGAGGTCCTTATGAGTACGGGCTAGTTGGCCTCTTGTTATGTCAACGTTGACTGCAGAGAGAGATTGGCTCAATGCCAGTTTTCTGGTAAGCTGATTATCCAGTATAAAGGAAGAGAAGTGGTAGTAACCAGTGAATTATCCTTCCTTCTTTGACATTGATGATTTTAATAAGTTTGTGTGACTTGTTCATGAGAGGTAAATTGACGCAGAAAGTAGGTAATAATTGAATTTGAAGGACTTTATGTTAAGTGCCCTTGGAGGTACTTGGAGTTGGTTTGGTGTGGCGGTCAGGGCCACGACCTTCCGGATAATTTCAGGAAAATGTGCAAGGCAAAAATAAGTGCAGTCTTTGTGGCGGAAAAGTGAGGCATCTTTGGTAGGTTTTGAAAAATCTACATGACTTTAAGGCGGTGCGTGATGATTAGATATTTACTGGACCGCAAGAGGACCCTGTGATAAGTTCTCTCCCCCACGTAAGGACAGTTTTACGTATTATGGGGTTATGTGTACCCATGTTGTTGTTGCGAAGGATATGAGACTGGTAAGGTCCTCGGTATCGTCATGACGTAGGTTACAGTTGTAGATAACCGGGTGTGGGGTAATTAAGAACGACGTACGAATTGGTCGAGGAAATATCGTAAAGATATAAATGCAGGTTGTACGCTTGTATGAAAGCATCGATTGTGAATCAAGATAGGAATACTTTTGCTAATAATAAGCATAAGGTAAGGTTATGACGAGAATGATAAAAGAGAATCGACTATGGTTATGTAAGTTGCACGAGATATGACTACCCCGGACTAGTGTAAGGACCATTAGTAAATAATGGCAATAAGAACACCTCGAGGAAGGTGGTAGCATCTATCTTGCGAGAAATATTGTAAGAAATACGGAGGGTAAGGGACCCGTGATAACTTGAAATGAATGATAAAGGAAAGTCGATTAGACTCTCTATAGATAAGAAATTTTGACAAGTCATTGGATTATGTAATACCATGAATTGAGGTTGAACACTGATTTGCAAGCTATGAAATGGGAGAAAATAATCGGGTTACTACTTGACGAGATCAAGAAATCCCACTAAATGGTGTTTGACGGGAAGTTTTAGCGAAGGCAAGCAAAGGAATCAAATCTAAGTTAATGACCAAGTTTGGTTGCAAGAGAAAAGGAAGCAGGAACCATGGTGAGATTAATGACACCGAATATTTCGCAAGAATGTGAAAGGTTTCCGATTATTGGAAGATAAGTTGGACTGACTACGTTCTAACTCCTCGAAAGACTAGTGTCACGACCCGTTCGTGGCGTCGTGCCTTACCGGGGCACCCAAGTAGTCATACATCAGAGTAATCAGCGGAAATATAAAGCAAGACATGAAACAATTTATAAAATAAGACACAGTTTATGTGAGAAAACATCGCCTTTCGGCATATATATATAAACATGGTTTAGCAGTTACATCCGAAATCGCATAACATGACTACAAACCTCTAAGAAATATACAACTATGGCGGGACAGGACCCGCCATACCGATCAGACAAAACTATCTACAACAGGGAGATCATACCCAAAAGTAGAGCCTCCGGAAAAGATGGAGCTCCCGACACCAACGTAGAGATCCTAAGAATGTGGATCTAGCACCTGCTTGCCCTTACCTGCGGCATGAACGCAGCCCCCCGAAGGAGGTCAGTACAACAGGTACTAAGTATGTGAAACTGTAAAGTACTTAAATGAAATCATAACACTTTTTAAAACCAGTTTACAAATATGTATGAAGCAATCAAGGGAACCGCACATAGTGCCACATCACAAACAAGAGCAACAATAGGTAAACTGTAATAGGTCTTTTCTAGGCTGCGAATGATTCGAAGCAGGGCCACTCGCCCGTATTATCACTCTGCAAGCCTAATCCTGGACTCCCGGAGTCCGCATAGGCCACTCACATGGGCCCGCATCGAGGGTAGCTACTCCTCGGCATCGTCCTGGACTCGTTGTCCGCATGGCCACATAGACCGCATGAGGCATAACCCCGCATACTAACCTGGAACTCTCGTAGCTCCGCATAGGCCCCCTGGACCCGCATGAGGTATTCTCGAATCATGGTCCCGCATCAGCGAAGTCTACCCGCGTCGGAGGGCAACTTAACCCCGATCATCTCAAGAGGTGAGTGATAGTACACTAACATAATGACTTATCTTTAAACAACATAAGCACAACAAGGATACTCTCTTATACAAACGTTACAAGATACTAACACACATAGCATCATAACATGTCTACTTATCAAACCATCTTATTATTCTTTTCACAATTCAACATAAGTCTGTTATAAACACATAGGCAAACTTGTTTCTTTTATCAATCTTAAGTGGTTATACTTAACTTCCCATAAAGCTAGTATAACTCTTAAGCTTCTGTTTTAAAAACCAGTTAGTTCTTTTACATTAAAAATGATTGAGATTCTTATGAAATGCTTTGAGATCTTTATTATTCGGGCTTAAGCGTGAGGCATCACGTAAGTGTTATTCGAGCTTAAGCGTGGCATTCTGTAAGTGTTATTCAGGCTTAAGTCAAAGACATTGCCGTAGTTATTATTCAGTTAACACATGTACGTCTACCGTACTATATATATTGTAAAATATCATGCTTTAGGAAGAATCACATACCTTCTCAGCGAAAACCACCTGCCAAGTTGAATATGTCGCGCGTAGAGTCACTCTATAATAGTCACGCACATCTATCAAAGACTACTCAAGGTCATTCTAAAGCGGGGTTCACAATTCTATGGAAAGTTGGGCGACTTCCCTACCCGGTGAGCTATATAAGTCTTGTGAAACATCCTATGTAAATCTGATTTGATTATTCTTCTTTAAACCCTTCTCTGCTGTGGTAATTCAATTCTATTCGTGATATTCTTCTAAGTATTTAATACTTATTCTAATACTACAACAAGAAGTATTCTCTAATTCAAAGAGGGTTAGGATTTGTTACCTCAGTAAGCCCAATAATATCCTAGATAAAGTCGCTTTGAGCAAGGTTTAGCTCCTAAGTTATGCGCTCGGTAGCTCTAAGAAACCTTAGAAGTTCTTCACAACTTCTACTAAGTACTAAGGGATTTGGGCTAGGGTATTTTGGGCATTATAACAATACTAGAAGACAACTTTTCTACCAAGGAGGGTAGATTTTTGGCTAGGCTGGGGGCCTCGGCCAAACTACTAGGCTAGAGGGAGTATTCGGCCAAGGGCCTTCACAAGGGAGGGGAGGTGTTGGGAAAAGGCTACAAAGGGAGAGGAGAGGATTTTCAAGACTTGGAAAGATTTGTGGATGAAGAACTCTTCATCTCTAAGGGGTATTTATAGGTCAAGTGGCCAACCAATGGCCAAGATTAAGACAAGTGCAAGGCAAGTGTAGGTGAGGATTAACTATACACAAATATCCTACCAACTCCTTGACTTGTACAAGGCACAAAACGTGCCAATGGTCTTCAATTCGTCCAATGGACGATTTCAAGTCCACAAATTGGAGGTGTCAAGTGTCGCCCTCCGTTGGTCCAAAATGTTTCATCTCTCGGAAAAATCCATAAAAATTAGAAATGGCATGGCGGAATTTACCCTACGAAAAGTGGAAAGCGTTTGTCGGAAAACTATTCGTTTTGTGAGTTGTGCCCAAAAAAAACGTTTTGCCTAAACTTTAAGGCTAGACTTTTTGTACGTATTCCCTTACGTACATACTCTGGAAATACGGGGTATAACAACTAGAGGGTTAGGTTATTATGTTAACACGTTGGGTGTTGGGCTAGGTTGTGTGCTGACGCAACCCGATAAGGATAGAGCCTATGTTTTCCCGGTAGTTAGGGAAGCAGGAAAGAATTACGCCACTCCGATTTAGAAGTGGCAGTTAAATCATGCCTTGAAGATTTGGGGGCATGACGTATATATAGACTTCATGTGGATATTTGTGCAGACCACAAAAGCCTCCGGTATATCTGCAGACTGAGGCAGAAAAATTTGCGACAGCGACGGTGGTTAGAGTTATTCAAGGATTGTGTTATCGATATCCTATACCACCTGTGGGAAAGCCAAGACAGTTAAAGATACTCTTAGTCGTGGATCTAAGGGTAGTATGTCAGATGGGCAGCCAGATAGACAGGACGTGGTCCGTGAGATTCATCAACTACCGAGCCGAGGGGTTCGTGTAATTTGTTTCCAAGGTTAATGAAGTTTAGATCCGAGGGGTTGTCGAGTCTTCCGTCGTTGTGGAGGTAAAGAGGCGACAATATGAGGATCTAGTTATGATACGGTATCTGTTATACCCCGTATTTCCAGAGTATGTACGTAAGGGCGTACGTACAAAAGTTTAGCCTTAGTTAGGCACTATGGACGAAAAACTTGTGCACAACCCACGAAAAGAATCGTTTTCCGACGAAACGTTTTCCAAAACTTGCGTAGGGAAAATTACGGCTATGTCATTTATATTTTTTGCGGATTTTTCCGAGAGATGAAATATTTTGGACCAACGAAAGGGTGACACTTGTCACCCTCAAGTGGACGGCAACATGGGCAAGGTTGGACGATTTTGTGGCCTTGCATTAGTCAAGGTTAGGTAGGATATTTGTGTGTAGTAGATGGATAAGGGCACATGGGTGAATCCCCACCCTCCACTTGCCCCCCCACTTGGCTTCATCTTGGCCCTTGAAAGCCCTATAAATACCCCCCCTTATTTGATGAATTCTTCATCCACAAAATTATCTTCCAAGTCTCAAACACTCCCCTCTCCCTTGTGAGCTTCTCGTCCAAGCCTCACTTTTCCCCCTCCTCTAGAGAGCCTAGCCAAAACACCCCTCTCCCCCCCCCTTTCCTAGAAGTCTCGGCTAAAGCCCTCCCCCTCTTGGTAGAAATACTCTCCAAGTATTGTTACTATCCCCAAAATACCTTAGCCAATCCCTTATAGTATTTCCAAAGTTACCTCTATACGTAGAGTCCGGAAATACTACCTTATATTCCTATAGTCACTAAACGGAACCCTAAGAGTAACTTCAGAGTTGGTTGAAGTAGAAAGTAGAAGTTGTGTCGAAACTTCTAAGGGTTTCTTGGAGCGGATTGGAGCGTACAGATTAGGAGCTAAACCTCGCTCAGGATCGACTTATATCTTGGATAATATTGGGCTTATCGAGGTAAATAATCTTATCCTTCTATTGTAATTGGAGAATACATACAGTAGAAGTATAGAAATAAGTATAAAACACATAGAAGGATATTAAAGAAGATAATTGAACTATAATTACACTGAAGGATATTACAGAAGAGTATTGAACTGAAATCACATCAGAAGAATAATAAAGAAGATTGAACTGTACTTACATAGGACTGTATTTACAGTAGACTTGTGTAGCTTGACGGGTAGGAAGTCTTGCCCAATTTTCCGTAGAATAGAGAACCTGCTTAGAATAGGCTACGAGTAGTCTAGACATTGATAGACGTGTCGACTATTATAGGTTGATTCTGTGGCGACATATTCGACTTGGCGGTGGATTTCGCCATGAGGTATGTGATTCTTCCTATACTCTTGAGCATGATATTTTAAAATATATATATATAGTACGGTGAGCGTCGTGTGTTAAGCTAACATGGTTTTACTTGACGTCTTTTGACTTGAGTCTAAATAATAAGAATCTTGAAGTCTTTCAAAAGAATTATAAATCATTTTGAAAGAAGAAGAATATTTGTTTGTAAAACAAAAGCTTAAGAGTTATACTAGCTTTATGGGAAGTTAGGTATAACGACTTAAGAAAGAGAAAAGAACAGTTTACTTATGTGTTTATGAAAGACTTGTATTGATTTACGGAAAGTATAATAAGATGGTTTGATGAGTAGACATGTTATGATGCTATGTGTGTTAGTGTCTTATAACGTTTGTATAAGAGGTATTCTTGTTGTGCTTATGTTGTTTAATGATAAGATGTTATGTTAGTATTATATCACTCACCTCTTGACGTGATCTGGGGTTAAGTCGCCTCCGATGCGGGTAGACTCGGTGATGCAGGACCGTGATTCGAGAATACCTCATGCGGGTCGAGAGGACCTATCACGAGCTACGAGTTCGGAGTTAGTGTCACGGCCTTTATGGTCATGCGATCTATGTGGCCATGCGGACTACGAGTCGGGGCGATGCAGAGTAGCTAGCCTCGATGCGGGAATACCTCATGCGGGCTATGTGAGTGGCTATGCGGACTGCGGAGTCGTGATTAGGCATGCATAATGATACTATGGGCGATTAGCCTTGCCCGATCATTCGCGGCCTAGAAAAGACACATTACGATTTACCTATTGCTCTTGTTTGTGATGTGGCACTATGTGCGGTTACCTTGGTGGTTTTGTACATATTTGTAAAATTGGTTTTAAAATGATATGATTTCATTAAGTACTTTACAGTTTCACATACTTGGTACTGTTATGCGACCTCCTTGAAGCTGCGTTCACGCCACAGTAAGGAAAGCAGTGCTAGATCTGCATCCTTAGGATCTTTTGCTTTGGTGTCGGGAGCTCCATGTATAGGAGGCTCGACTTTTGGGTATGATCTCACTGTTGTTGTAGATAGTTTGCATTCGGGGTATGGCGGGGCCACTGTCCGCCATAGTTGTTATCTTCTTAAGTGCAGTAGTCTATTATACAGTTGGGATGTAATCGCGATTTTGGTTATATATATATATATATGCGAAAGCAACCCTTTTGAGATAAAGCGTGTCTCATTTACAATTGTTTCATGTCTTGTGTATTTATATTCGATTACTCGATGTATGACTACTTGGGTGCGGGTAAGGCACGATCCACGAGCCGGGCAGAGTCGTGACAAAAGTGGTATCGAGCGATTAATCCTCGGAAAGTGTCTACTGAGCCGTATCTAGTAAGTGCTTGATTATCGGTGTATTGTGCACCACACCAATAATCGTGAGGCTATAGGATATTTAGGATTGGTTTCATTCTTCTCACTCGAGATCGTGCCTTAGAGTGTGTTATAAGTTGGACCCTCTAACGTATTTCCTTTCTTTACGATTATGCCTCCGTAAGCAACCCGCCCGAGAAGGCAAAGCGTGGAGGCGCTAGTAGGACACCGAAGTCACGAGGGCTCGTGCCGAGCTATACCCGAGACGGCGAGTTCCACGACGCGCCGGCCCAAAGATTTAGGAGCCCGCCGATGGTGATGAGACCACGATACTGCACCTCCAGTCCACCGCTGGAGCGAGATGAGACGGGTTCTGAGAGATGGCGATTCATCGCGAGATCGTGGCGAACTTGAGATAAATTTGAATCTGGATTCGATTCAGCGGTGCACGTGGTTCACCAGAGATTAGATAGTTTGAGGCTACGAGATTTTCTCGAGCTGTAGCACTTGAGTTCTGGTCGAGGCACGAGGATGATCCGCCGAGTTCATCCGTCGATTCTGCAGAGATCATGCGAGTGATCAAGAACTGAGACCGAGTCGTGATCTTGGTTCACATAGGCTGCGTGATACGCAATCGATTAGTTTGATTCGTGGAGTTATCAGGGGAGAACGATCCTCACTTGGGACGAGTTCTCGGAGGCTTTCTCACTCACTTCTTGCTTCCACGGATGAGGAGGGCGCGGCAGATTTTATTCTTTGAGGCAGAGGACGCCTGATTAGGAGTACAACATTGAGTTCGATTTGTTGGCTCGATATGTCCCTGCGTTGGTAGCAGATATGGAGGACAGAGTGCATCGCTACGTCACCGAGCTAGATGATTATATGGCCGAGTCTTGTGCGGGTGTGGCTCTTCAGCCAGGCATGGACATAACCCGCATGCAGGCTCATGCACTTGGATGCGAGGCGTAAGGCGGCGGGTTGTGAGCAAGAAGAAGGACGGGGCGCGGTCTTTTGGTAGCTATCGGGGTGGAGCGGCCAAGGCAGCGATCTAGATTTGCACCACAGCCGGCTCGAGCACTCCTACACCGCCCTCGGGGCGGCGGGATATTCGAGGGTAGACGTGGCCCCGTGACTTGACGCGTCGAGTAGCGAGTCTTTGGCGATCGGGACCACCGCCGGTGTGGCCGACGGTAGATCCCATTACGGAATTGTGGTTGCTCGGGAGTTTGTTCTGATTGCGCCAGCGGTCACTTTGCGAGCCCGTCCGGCGGCAACGCAGGGTAAGTCGCCTACGTGGTCTTTCGCGGTCTTCTTCATCTCCTATAGTTACTCGCCCGGGCGGAGCACTCATGGGCGGCGTGTCGCGCAGAGGTCGTGGCGCTGGTCCCGGTTCTAGCGGTCCTCGTAATCGCGTATATGCCTTGTCCAGGCCGGCGGGACCGTGAGGCCTCACGATGTATCACAGTACTTTATCGGTTTCGTGTTGTGGCGTGTATGCCTTGATAGATCCGGTTCTACTGGCCCTATATATCTCCCCTTGTTGCTAGTAGGATAGGGATAGATCCTGAGTCCATAGACCCTTTCGAGATAGCTACGCCAGTGGGTGATTCGGTGGTAGCTCGACGGGTATATAGGGCTTGTCCAGTGACCTTATGCAGTCGTCAGACCCTAGCCGACTTGATAGAGTTGGACATGACCGATTTCGATGTGATCACGGGCACGGATTGGTTACCGCTACGCCCGGTGTAGACCGCGAGGAGAGAGTGGTACGGTTCCGGTTTCTGAGGCCGGTTATTGAGTGGGAGAACACCGTGTCGCCGAGGTAGGTTTATTTCTTACCTCAAGGCTAGGAAGATGGTGCGAAGGGTATATCTACCATCTCATTCGGGTGTTTACATCGAGGCCGCGGTACCAGATTTTGATCGATTCGATGAGTCGAGAGTTCCCGCATGTGTTTCGCACGACCTCCGGGTATCCTCCCAAGAGGAGATAGAGTTTTGTATCGATGTCTTTGCGGACACTCGGCCTATTTCCATTCCGCCATCTGAGAACGGCACCGCCGAGTTGAGAGAGTTGAAGGACCAGGTGAGAGATTTCTTTGGAGAAAGGCTTCATAAGGCCTAGTGTTTCTCCCCGGGAGCCGTATTGTTCGTGAAGAAGAAGGGCGGGGCAGCTGCGCATGTGTTGATCTGACGGTGAACAAGGTGACCATTAAGAACGAATACCCCTTCCCGTGATTGATGATTTGTTCGATCGGTTGCGAGTGCGAGATGTTTCTCCAAGATTGATCTGCGATCGGCTATCATCAGTGCGTGTTAGAGAGGCGGATGTCCCTAGGATCGCATTCCGACCCGTACGCACTATGAGTTCGTGGTTATGTCTTTCGGTTGACAATGCTCGGCGGTATTTATGGATTTGATGAACCGAGTGTTCAAGCCATTTTTGGACACGTTTGTGATAGTGTTCATTAATGATATCTTAGTTTATTCTCGCTCAGAGCAGGAGCATGCGGAGCATTTGAGGACTGTACTGAGAGTTCTCCAGAACCAGCAGTTATATGCCAAGTTTTTCAAATGTGAGTTTTGGTTGGCTTCGGTGGCTTTTCTTGGGCATATTGTGGCCGACGGTATTCGGTGGATACGGCCAAGATCGAGCGATCGAGGAGTTGGCCTAGACCTACTACTCCGGCGAGGTGCGCGGCTTCCGGGCCTTGCGAGTTACTATCGGCGGTTCGTAGAGAAGTTTGCTTATCTCTGCACCGTTGACTAGGTGACTCGAGCGGCTAAGTTCCATGGTCGATGTTTGTGGCGGGGTTTCCGATTCGAAGGAGAGGCTGACGACCGCCCTCGTTCTTACTCTTCCATAGGGTCCAGACGGTTATGTAGTGTATTGTGATCGTGTCGGGCTCGGATGTGTGTTGATGCAGTGTAAGGTTATAGCGTCGCATCCCGACAAGAAGCATGATAGAACTACCCCACCCATGATTTGGAGTCGCGCGGTGATTCACGCCTTGAAGATCTGGAGGCACTATTTGTATGGGGTTCATGGATATTTATACGCACCACAAGAGCCTCCGTATATCTTCACGAGGAGCTTAACTTACGACATGAGACGGTTGTTAGAGTCGCTCAGGATTACGATGTCGACATCCTGTACCACGGGGAAGGCCAATGTTGTGGCGAATGCCCAGTCGTAGGTCGATGGGTAGCCTATCGATGTGCAGCAGAGGAGAGGCATGGTTCGCGATTTACATCGATTAGCGAGCCTTGGAGTCCGATTGATTGGTTCCGATAGCGATGGGGTTCGAGTTCGTGAGGTTGCGAGTCTTCCATCGTCGAGAGGTGAAGAGGCAACAATTGAGGATCCGTTTTGACGCAGGTATCGTGATACCGCTCTTCGTGAGGAAGGGTCCTTTTGAGGTAGCACTGATGGGGTGCTAAGGTTTGAGCGAGTGTGTGTTCGGATATTGCGAGGACTTCGCAGAGGTTCTGGGAAGCCTGCACAGACGTTACTTTATCCATCCGGTCGACTAAGATGTACCACGACCTTAGATCTGTATTGGTGGGATGGCGAAGAGGACGTTGCGAGTTTGTAGCTCGGTGCGTGTTGTCGGCAGTGAAGATAGAGCACGAGGCCTGGTGGATTATTGCACACGATAGAGATCCCGACCTGGAAGTGGGAGGTGATCAACATGGACTTTATCACCGGATTACCTCGCACTCAGAGGAAACATGATTCTATCTGGGTTATCGCCGATAGGTGAAATCAGCCCACTTTCTTCCGTCGGGACGACTTTCTCGGTGAGGATTATGCGGACTTTACATCCGAGAGATCGTGAGATCGCATGAGTCCCTATTTCGATCATATCTCACCGAGGAGCCAGTTCTGCCTAACTTCGATGTCTTTCCGAAGGGTCTAGACGCAGTGAGCTCGAGTCTGCATTCCATCCTCGCATGCAGACAGCAGAGTGCACTATCCGCACTCTTGAGGATATGTGCGAGCCCGTGTTATCGACGAGGTAGTGGGAGGATCATTTGCCTCTAGTTGAGTTTGCGTATAATAATAGCTACCACTCCGATTCGGATGGCACCTTATGAGGCCTTGTGGGAGGAAGTGCGGATCGCCGATAGGCTGGTTTGATGTGGCGAGGTGCGATTAGTGGGACCAGTTGGTGCGAGCGATGGATAAGGTGAAGCTTATCCAGAGGCGGTTCTTGGCAACTGAGTCGACCAAGTCATATGCAGATCATCGCCGTCGGCATCCGAGTTCGAGGTTGATGATTGGGTTTTCTGAAGGTGCCACCCATGAAGGTGTGATGAGATTCGAAGAAAGGAAACTTCGGCGTACATTGGGCCTATCGATTGTCGCAGGTAGGCGGGTTACTACGAGTTGGATCTGCCGTCCGTCTGGAGGCGGTGCATCCGGTTTTTCATGTTTCTATCTTTGAGAGATGCACGGATCCATCTAGAGTGCATCCGATTGACGATGTCAGTGATCAGGGGTTATCGTATGAGAGATTCCATAGCGATAATCGATCGTCGTTAGGCGCTCATGACGGGGCGTGGCTTCCGTCAAAGTCTTGTGGCGAACGAGCTCGTGAGGAGATGACGTGGGAAGCCGAGGAGGACATGAGGCGAAGTATCCTCACCTATTCCCACACCTCCAGTAACTCACTTTCCTACTTGTAAATTTTCATTGTCATATATGCCTAAGTGTTGTTTTGTGGTCAGATGTGGCATTTGTAAACCGCTTAAGTTATGAGGAACCTTATCGTTATATCTGTCTTGGGAAGGAACATTCGACGAATGTTTCTAGGAGAGGATAATGTTATACCCGTATTTCAGTATATGCGTAAGGCGTGCGTACAAAAGTTTAGCCTTAGTTAGGCACTATGGACAAAAACTTGTACAACCCACTAAAAGAATCGTTTCACGTAAACGCTTTCCAAAACATTCGTAGGGAAAATTACGGCTATTTCATTTATATTTTTGCGGATTTTTCTCGGAGATGAAATATTTTGGACCAACGAGACGGTGACACTTGTCACCCCAGTGGACGGCAACATGGGAAAGGTTGAACGATTTTGTGGCCTTGCATTAGTCAAGGTTAGGTAGGATATTTGTGTGTAGTAGATGGATAAGGGCACATGGGTGAATCCCCACCTCCACTTGCCCCACTCGCTTCATCTTCGCCCTTGAAAGCCCTATAAATACCCCCCCTTATTTGATGAATTCTCCATCCACAAAATTATCTTCCAAGTCTCAAACACTCCCCTCTCCCTTGTGAGCTTCTCGTCCAAGCCTCACTTTTCCCCCTCCTCTAAAGAGCCTAGCCAAAACACCCCTCTCCCCTTTCCTAGAAGTCTCGCCAAAGCCCTCCTCTTGGTAGAAATACTCTCCTAGTATTGTTACTATCCCCAAAATACCTTAGCCAATCCCTTATAGTATTTCCAAAGTTACCTCTATACGTAGAGTCCGGAAATACTACCTTATATTCCTATAGTCACTAAACGAAACCCTAAGAGTAACTTCAGAGTTGGTTGAAGTAGAAAGTAGAAGTTGTGTCGAAACTTCTAAGGGTTTCTTGGAGCGGATTGAGCATGTGATTAGAGCCAAACCTCGCCGAGATCGACTTATATCTTGGATAATATTGGGCTTATCGAGGTAAATAATCTTATCCTTCTATTGTAATTGGAGAATACATACTGTAGAAGTATAGAAATAAGTATAAAACACATAGAAGGATATTAAAGAAGAGAATTGAATCAGTAAATACATCAAGGATATTAAGTAAGAGTATTGAACTGAAATCACATCAGAAGAATAATAAAGAAGATTGAACTGTACTTACATAGGACTGTATTTACAGTAGACTTGTGTAGCTTGACGGGTAGGGAAGTGCTGCCCAATTTTCCGTAGAATAGAGAACCCTCTGCTTAGAATAGTCTACAGAGTAGTCTAGACATTGATAGACGTATCTGACTATTATAGGTTGATTCTCTGCGCGACATATCTCGACTTGGCGGTGGATTTCAATGAGGTATGTGATTCTTCCTATACTCTTGAGCATGATATTTTAAAATATATATATATATAATTAGACGACGTGTGTTAATCAACATGGTTTTACTTGACGTATTTTGACTTGAGTCTAAATAATAAGAATCTTGAAGTCTTTCAAAAGAATTATAAATCATTTTGAAAGAAGAAGAATATTTGTTTGTAAAACAAAAAGCTTAAGAGTTATACTAGCTTTATGGGAAGTTAGGTATAACGACTTAAGAAAGAGAAAAGGAACAGCTTTACTTATGTGTTTATGAAAGACTTGTATTGATTTCCGAAAGTATAATAAGATGGTTTGACGAGTAGACACGTTATGATGCTACGTGTGTTAGTGTCTTTATAACGCTTGTATAAGAGGTATTCTTGTTGTGCTTATGCTGTTTAATGATAAGATGTTATGTTAGTATTATATCACTCACCTCTTGACAGGATACCGAGGGTTGTCGCCTCCGATGCGGTAGACTCAGCGATGCGGGACCATGATTCGAGAATACCTCACGCGGGTCTAGGGACCTACGCGAGCTACGAGTTCCGTGTTAGTGTGCGGCCTTTACGGTCATGCGGTCTATGTGGCCACGCGGACTACGAGTCCGTGACGATGCCGAGAGTAGCTACCCGACGCGGGAATACCTCATGCGGGCCTGTGTGAGTGGCCTATGCATCGCGGAGTCCGTGATTAGGCATGCATAATGATACTATGGGCGATTGGCCTTTCGATCATTCGCACCTAGAAAAGACTCGTTATTTACCTATTATCGCTCTTGTTTGTGATGTACTATGCGCTACCTTGGTGGTTTTGTACATATTTGTAAATTGGTTTTAAAATGATATGATTTCATTTAAGTACTTTACGCTTCACATACTGTACTGTTGTCGACCTCCTTGGGACGTTTGTCACGACCAAACTGCTCGCGATCGTGCCTTACCGCACCCAAGTAGTCAAACAACATCAGAGAAAATCAGCGGAAATTAAAACTCATACATGATAACCAATGAAAAGAGAAAACAGGCTATCCAAACGGTTACCTTTTCTAAAAATAACTAACACCTGAACAGTTACAATCCCTGCCCACATCAGTACTACAGACCTCTAAGAATTTTTATAACATCTCTGACGGGACAGGGCCCCGCCATACCCCTGAATGTACCAAAGTTCTACAACTTCAGGGAACCGTACCAAATGACAAAGTCTCCGAATGAATGGAGCTTTCTGAGAACTGAACAGCGATCCAAAGGGTGCGGATCAACAAGCGATGTATCTCAACCTGCGGCATGAACGCAGCTCGGGCGGTCGATAACAGGTACCGAGTATGCGAAACAGAAAAATACTGTAAATGAAATCATAATAGTCTATAAGGAAAACAGGAGACATGTATGATAACCAAACTACAGTACACCACGTATATACAGATCAGTCAAATCAAACCACATCAAGTCAGGGACTCACGCCCGAAAGATCATTACTCAAAGTGGACGCATACCGCTGGCTACCCAACGTGTCAAGATGTCCAACCCAATAACAAGATAGTACTGTGGACGCATACTCGGCTACCCAACGCGTGTCGGCATGTCCCAACCAATAACAAGATAATACTCATGTGGACGATACTCGTGGGCTACCCAACGGTCCGTGATGTCCCAACCAATAACAAGATAATACTCATCGTGGACGCATACCTGGCTACCCAACGGTCAAGATGTCCCAACCAATCAATCAATATATCGGGCATACCGCGGCTACCCAACGTGTCGATATGTCCATCATACCACCCGATATCCGGCCTCCGTCGAGACTCGTGAGCACAAAGTCAAACACTTGCACAACAACAAAACTATCACCACAAGCGACGCATAAAGTTACACACAACTCAAAGTACCTTCGCTTAAGTCAACAAACCGGTTCCAACCCCAAAATACTACATTCTTTCCTACCTTCAAAGACCTCTCTTTACGTAGAAACCCATACGATACTATCACACATCGTATCACACACATTCATGTTTAGAACACGTACTTCAAACACAATTAACATAACGTCAAGTATACTTTTTAGAAGTCCAAGTAATTAACTCCTTTAAGGTCAAGTATTCCTACCCTTAAAACCAAGTCATTTACTTTTCCCCTAAGAAAAGTTCGATATTTGAAACAAGTGATTTATACTTTCAAACTCAAGTTACTTCTCTTTTCCAAAATCCAGTACATTATCCTTTACAATCCATTAAGTCTATTCTTTGGAATTTTAAGAAAAACCAGAACTTGTTGTCAATGATTCTCATTTAAGCAGCCATGATCTAGGAAATGTAATATCATTTTGTCTTATCTTAGTTTCTATGCAGATGGAGGTTTCTACTGGTTTTAGTATAATCAATTAGTCGAAACCATTTCCTTTATTAGCGCTGCAGTGGTGTGTTCGATACTTATTCCCACTTTCGAAATCCATTTCACATTCTTGTGCCGTTATACCTAACTTCCCATAAAGCTAGTATAACTCTTAAGTTTTCAAAAACCAAGTATTACTCATTACTCACTTAATGAGGTTTTACAACTTTTGAATGCATTACAAAACTTTCACAATTCTAAGTTAAGCTCTTATCTTACAAGATCAAGTCTCTTAACTTCTACCAATCAACAACCGTTTTACTCACATAAAGTTGTTATAACTAACTTCCCATAAAGCCGTTATAACCCCTTTATGTTTTAAACCAACCAATACCACATAAACATTTACGCAGACCAAGAGGGCTCATTCTTTCAGCACCGAGTGCCCATTACTAACGGATAAGACGTACTACTCTTACACATACCGAAGCCCTTTACACTTCATAACAAGTCAAGACACAATTTGGAAAATCAATTTCCTTTAGCACACGCAAGGCCAACCGCACTATATATTTCACAAATAGTCATGTCAAGAGGATAGAAGAATCACATACCTCGCGACGATTGCCGGCAAAAGCAAAACGCCCACGCATTGAACCCTTCATAGATACGCCACCGTAGCGCTCAATCCTATAAGTGGTCATAAGACATCTATTAACTTCTAGTTCCGAACGTAGAATAAGCTAAAAGCAAAGCCCCTGGTTCTACTAACTTACTACCTTTATCCAAGGTCGAAAACAGTAACCCATTCAAAACCCTTTTCAATACTCTTTCAATTCAAGTTTTAGGTTAACATGATGTCTAACCCTAAACATCTTCAACTACCACAATATCCCCTCTATACAACATGCAACGACTAACTTTGTCACCAAAAGGTAGTTACAATCTTAAGGCTAACATGCCCACTTCGGTTTTCCACAGGACAACAAGATCCAAAACTACACAAGCCTAATTATAATGATTTCTGCTCAAATCTAATTTCCAACAATAATATAATGTACCTTGGGCTCACTTCTAAACTCCAACAATGATATAACAGCTTGGGCTCACTTCTAAACTACTATCATAAGTAAAAACTCAAATCCAAGATATGGAAACTTTTACCTTTGGAAAAGCCCACAAGCCCTTTTCTTCCACTTCCTTTCCACAAACTCGTCCACCAAAGGCTTCCACAAGTTCACCAACACCTTTTTCCTCCTTGCCGCTCAACAGCTTCCTAGGCGTGTTTCTCAAAACCTGCAGAGGCGGAGAGTGGTTTTCTCGGGAGGGTTTGAATGAAATGGCCAAGTCTTCCAAGACTTGGCCCTAAAGAGGCTTCTATCGCTGGTCAAAGGATGGGAGGGACACTTGTCACCCTCCCATAGGCTCTTTATAAAAATATCCCCGATTTTTCTCCTTACCCGCAAAATCCCGCCAGCTTAAGCCGGCGCTGCTCTTCGTAAATAATTGCACGCGTATCACGCTGCCTCGCATTCGTGCGCGCGGCTTCAACACCCGCAGACCTCAAGATAATCAGCGCGCTGCCCGTTTCTCCGGCGCGCGGCTCCAACCCCGAATCAAGTCATCATGCATTGATCGCGCCAAACTTGAAACTTCCATAACTTTGACTCGCTGTCCAATCGACGAACAGTTGGTCGCGTTGGGACCTAGATTCAACGGACTACACACTAGGCCTTTTAAACACCTTACAATCCTTAACAACTGGGGTCCAACACTCAAGGTAAACTCAAAGTCCTTCCAACACATGTTTGCCAACTTATCTATCTTCTAGAATTTACGGGGTGTAACATTCTTCCCCCCTTAGAAACATTCGTCCCGAATGTTCCTTCCAAGTCTTCAGAACACATGCGCCGGTATAGTCTTCACTACTATACCTACCAAAACTCATTTGTGCCTCTCATGGCCATAATATAGAAATCACGCATCTCCAAATTCCATTCTTGGAAATCACCTCTACGCAAACATCACTATTTTCTCCTCCCTTGGTCTAAAGGATACTCTCCTTACTCAGCGCACCTTCCTTGTACACTCACACTCTCTAGCACACGCCCACAATCTACCAATGCTTCCGCTTTCTACCACCTTGAGTCACTACCTCCAACTCGTCCATCTTACTAATCCACGCCATGGAAGCTACCACTCCCATCACAAACTACTCACGGAATCATCACACAAAACTCCATGTATACCATACACTCCGACAAGGATTAACAAAGAAGGCTTCTACCCAAGACGGCCTTTACATCTAAGGTCTCAAAATTTTTCTCATTCCCAAACTTACCCTCTTTAATAACCATGCTTCCAAAACACATTATATACACTGCCTACCCGAACATAGCACTCAACACATCACCACAACATCAAAGCATACAATACTCTGTAGGTTAAGAACATACTGTAACTATTGCTTCACTTCCTTCTTGTCGCTTCTACTCATGTTCTTTCCAAGACGACGCACAAAGGAGAGGTGAATCGTCCATCGATCCCGGCCGAATCTCAACCTCGCGCTATCTCTGGTGGACAATTCCTTGCAAAATGGCCCGGTGGCGCATGTAAATGATTCCCTATTAGCACGACACTTCATCGTGGAGCCTACCACAATGGTCACAACGAGGTAAGGGTGGTCCCATCCGACTAACATCCCCGATCCCCAAAACTCAAACTCGAGCCCGACCGCCTCGAATTTTTCGAACGCCCCGACGATCGAGGTGGAGCACTCCGATCGGGCGGGCGCATAACTAACTCTTCCGTGAGGTCGTCACCGGCGTCACCAAAGGACCTCGCCTTGGCCCTACTCTGCCGATCTCGTCATTCCGTCGACTCCTACGTGCCTCACATCCAGCGCATGAGCTGCGTGCGCAATGTCCATGCCTACCAAGAGCTACTCCCGAGCAACTCTCGCTAAATAGTCATCAAGCCCTGACATAGCGGTGCACTCTGTCCTCCATGTCGGCTACTAACGGGGACGTATCGAGCTAGTGAGTTAAACTCCACGTTGTACTTCGAACCGTGACGCCGCTCGCCTCAACATCAAAAATCGCCGGCGAGTCCTCATATCCGCGAGGCAAGAAATGTGCAAGAAATGCCTCCGAGAACTTCGTCCCATCTCTGGAAGTGCATGCCCTCCCGACAGCCCACGAATCAAACGATCGGCGCGGTATCACGCGGCCGATGCGAACCTGGGACCACCGACTCGGTCTCCGATGCTCGATCACTCTCATGATCGCTATCGCCGGATGAACTCCTGCGATCATCCTCGTGCCTCGACCGGTAGAACTCTGGCGGGCCACAACTCGTAAAGTCCGCACCTCAAACTATCCGATCTCGTGAACGGCTGGTGCTCTTTGAACTGCTATGGCCCCTATCCTCGTGTCGCCACAACCGCCAATAATCGCCAACTCGCGTAACCCGTCTCCGCTCCGCATCGACCGAGGCTCAGTCTTGTGGTCTCTGTAGAGGCCGCCTTGCCTACTCGCAGCCTCCTCTGCTCTTGCCCTCGGGCCTCTGGTTGCCTTTCGCAGAGGCATAACTGGTAAAAACGAAACACGTCAGAGGGGTCCAACTTACAACACAGCTCTAAGGCACGATCTCAGAATGAGAAGAATAGAAACCAATCCTAAATGTCCTGACCTCCCGATTATAAATGTGGTGCACAACACATCGATAATCAAGACTCTACTAGACACGGTGCAGAGCACTTTCAGAGGACTAATCGCTCGATACCATACATTACGACCAAGCCGGGCGATCGTGCCTTACCGGCACCTAAGTAGTCAAACAACATCGTAGAAAATCAGCGGAAATTAAAACTCATACATGATAACCAATGAAAAGAAAACAAGCTATCCAAACGGTTACCTTTTCCGAAAATAACTTACACCGAACAGCCATAATCCCCGCCTACATCAAGATTTCTATGCACCTCTAAGAATTTTTATAACATCTCTCGACGGACGGGGCCCGCCATACCTCGAATGTACCAAAGTTCTACAACTTCAGGAACTGCATCAAATGACAAAGTCTCGAATGAATGGAGCTTTCCGAGAATCGAACAATGATCCAAAGGGTGCGGATCAACAAGCGATGATCTCAACTCGGCATTGAACGCACTTCAAGAAGTCGACAACAAAAGTGCAGAGTATGCGAATGTAAAAATACTGTAAATGAAATCATAATAGTCTATAAGGAAAACAGGAGACATGTATGATAACCAAACTACAGTACACCACGTATATACAGTTCAGCCAAATCAAACCACATCAAGTCGCGGACTCACGAAAGATCATTACTCAAAGTGGACGATACTGCGGGCTACCCAACGTGTCGCATGTCCAACCCAATAACAAGATAGTACTCACCGTGGACGATACCGGCTACCCAACGTGTCGGGATGTCCCAACCAATAACAAGATAATACTCATCGCGGACGATACTGCGGGCTACCCAACGTGTCAGTATGTCCCAACCAATAACAAGATAATACTCACTGTGGACGCATACTCGTGGGCTACCCAACGTGTCAGTATGTCCCAACCAATCAATATATTGGAAGCATACCCGTGGGCTACCCAACGTGTCGATATGTCCATCATACCACCCGATATCCGGCCCTCCGTCGAGAGACTCGGTAGCACAAAGTCAAACACTTGCACAACAACACACCTCTCACCACAAGCACACACAGGTTACACACACCTCAAAGTACCTTCGATTAAGGCACCACACCGGCTTCCAACCCCAAAATACTACATTCTTTCCTACCTTCAAAGACCTCTCTTTACGTAGAAACCATACGATACTATCACACATAGTATCACACACATTCATGTTTAGAACACGTACTTCAAACACAATTAACATAACGTCAAGTATACTTTTTAAAAGTCCAAGTAATTAACTCCTTTAAGGTCAAGTATTCCTACCTTTTAAAACCAAGTCATTTACTTTTCCCTAAGAAAAGTTCGATATTTGAAACAAGTGATTTATACTTTCAAACTCAAGTTACTTCTCTTTTCCAAAATCCAAAGACATTATCCTTTACAATCCATTAAGTTCATTCTTTGGAATTTTAAGAAAAACCGTAACTTGTTGTCAATGATTCTCATTTAAGCAACATGATCTAGAAATGTAATATCATTTTGTCTTATCTTAGTTTCTATGCAGATGGAGGTTTCATCGGTTTTAGTATAATCAATTAGTAAACCATTTCCTTTATTAGCGCTGCAAATGGTGTGTTCGATACTTATTCCCACTTTCAAATCCATTTCACATTCTTGTGCCGCTATACCTAACTTCCCATAAAGCTAGTATAACTCTTAAGTTTTCAAAACTAAGTATTACTCATTACTCACTTAATGAGGTTTTACAACTTTGAACGATTACAAAACTTTCACAATTCTAAGTTAAGCCTCTTATCTTACAAGATCAAGTCTCTTAACTTCTACCAATCAACAACCGTTTCTTTACTCACATAAAGTTGTTATAACTAACTTCCCATAAAGCCGTTATAACCCCTTTATGTTTTAAACCAACCAATACCACATAAACATTTACGAGACCAAGAGGGCTCATTCTTTAAGCACCGAGTGCCCATTACTAATCTGGATAAGACTTACTACTTTACACATAACGAAGCCCTTTACACTTCATAACAAGTCAAGACACAATTTGGAAAATCAATTTCTTAGCACACGCGTCAACCGCACTATATATTTCACAAATAGTCATGTCAAGAGGATAGGAAGAATCACATACCTCGCGATTGCCGACAAAAAGCAAAACGCCCACAACATTGAACCCTTCAGTAGGATACGCCACTGTAGCGCTCAATCCTATGGTGGTCATAAGACATCTATTAACTTCTAGTTCCGAACGTGAATAAGCTAAAAGCAAAGCCCCGGGTTCTACTTAACTTACTACCTTTATCCAAGGTCGAAAACAAGAACTCATTCAAAACCTTTTCAATACTCTTTCAATTCAAGTTTTAGGTTAACATGACGTCTAACCCTAAACATCTTCAACTACCACAATATCCTCTATACAACATGCAATCACTAACTTTGTCACCAAAAGGTAGTTACAATCTTAAGGCTAACATGCCCACTTCGGTTTTCCACAGACAACAAGATCCAAAACTACACAAGCCTAATTATAATAAACCTCTGCTCAAATCTAATTTCCAACAATAATATAACAGCCTTGGGCTCACTTCTAAACTCCAACAATGATATAACAGTCTGGGCTCACTTCTAAACTACTATCATAAGTAAAACTCAAATCCAAGAGGAAGGGAAACTTTACCTTTGGAAAAGCCCACAAGCCCTTTTCTTCCACTTCCTTTCCACAAACTCGGCCCACCGGCTTCCACAAGTTCACCAACACCTTTTCCTCCTTGCCGCTCAACAGCTCCCTAAGGCCGTGTTTCTCAAAACCTAGAGAAGGGAGAGGGTTTTCTGGGAGGGTTTGAATGAAATGGCCAAGTCTTCCAAGACTTCGCCCTAAAGTAGGCTTCTATCGCTGGTCAAAGGACGGGAGGACACTTGTCACCCTCCCATAGGCTTATAAAAATATCCCTGATTTTTCCTTACCCGCAAAATCCCGCCTGGCGCCGCGCCACCGGCGGCCACGCGCTAACTCTTAAAATAATTGCACGCTGCACGCGCCGCGCCTCGATTCGGCCGGCGCCAACACCGCAGACTCGCAGCAATCGGCCATGCCTCGCTTCTCCGGCGCCGCTCAACCCCGAATCAAGTCATCGCTTTACTTGATCAGCGCGCCAAACTTGAAACTTCCATAACTTTTGACTCATGTCCAATCGAACAGTTGGTCATTGGGACCTAGATTCAAATCTGACTACACACTAGGCCTTTTAAACACCTTTACAATCCTTAACAACTGGGGTCCAACACTCAAGGTAAACTCAAAGTCCTTCCAACACACGTTTGCCAACTTATCTATCTTCTAGAATTTACTTGGTGTAATGCTCATGCCAGCAGTAAGTGAAAGCAGTGCTAGATCCGCATCCTTGGATCTTTTGCTTTGCGTCGTGAGCTCCATCTTCTCCGAGGCTCGACTTTTGGGTATGATCTCCCGTTGTTGTAGATAGTTTGCATCGCATGTGGTGGCCCCATTCCGCCATAGTTGTTATCTTCTTAGGTCCAGAGTCCTACGCTAGCTTGGGATGAATCGCGATTTTGGTTATATATATATATGCCGAAAGGCAACCCTTTCTCGATAAACCTGGTCATTTACAATTGTTTCATGTCTTGTGTTTTTATATTCCGCTGATTATCATATACCGTAGTCCTGTGGTATGTATGCGAGGACGCATTGACGAGAATAATGCAAAGATTGGAAAGGAAGAAAGAGGCGATTTTTCCACTAAAAGTTTCCGTTTTTGTGAAGGAAAAAGGTTCGTTAATGGGAATCGATTCCCAGATTGGTATTCGACTTCCGGAATATTAGAGAATTATGGAATTTTATTTTCTGAATGGTCACTGGGGCCACGGAGAAATTTACTTTTATGGGGCCCACTTTGTTTTCGAGATTTTTGGCCATTGTGGATATTTTCTGAAGATGTTTTATTTTGGGCAATATGAGGGTGACACGTGTCACCCCGCCAGTGGCTTGGCCGATTGGCATTTGTGCACAACCCCTGCTAGAGTCGTTGACTAAACGCTCTACCTAACTTCATAAGGGAAAATTCCGCCATGTCTTTTCTTATTTTTATGGATTTTTCCGAGAGATCGAATTTTGGACCAACGAGAGGGCGCACTTGGCACCTCTCATCAGCGGGCAAGGTGGCGCATACGACAATCGTGAGGTCATGGTAGATATTTTGGTAGATATTTGTGGGTTTTAAGGAGTAGGGACCAGGGCACTTGGGCATATCTTGGCCCTACACTTGTGTAGCACTTGGCTCAATCTTGGCCATTGGTTGGCCTTGGCTTGCTATAAATACCCTCTCCCTTTGATGAATTCTTCATCCTTTCCTAAATGTTTCTAAGTGTTAAATCTTCTCCTCCCCAGTGTTGAGTTCGCCAAGAGGCCTCCTCCTAGAGGCCTTGGCCGGCACACCCTCCTAGTAGTGTGGCCTGGGGTACCCCAGCCAAGTTGCTTTGATAATACCCCTGTGGTGTAGAAATACTCTCTAAAGTATCGCTATAATGCCCAAATTACCTTAGCCGATACCTTGTAGTATTCTAAGGTTATACCTATACGAAAAGCCCTAAATACTATTATACTTCCCACCACAAAACCAAAACCCTAGGAAAATCTCCATACCGTGAGTATCGTGTGTAGGTTGGTTAGAACTTCTAAGGGTGGTTAGAGGGCCTGGAGCGCTGAGTTGAGCTAAACGATTGCCCAGATCGACTTTATACTTGGATAATTACGGGCTTATCGAGGTAAATATCTTGTCCTCTATTGTAATTGGAAATTACATGTTAGAATATATAGTTAAAGTATACTATATATGAACTGAACGTTAGTTGGCAATGTCTTTTGACTTAAAAGAACTCGAATCAATCTGATGAGACTCGGTAGTAGCCGCGGAGTAGAATTGTACCCGTCGGGTTAGATGTATAACCCCGTTGGCTTGGTAGCCACTGCTAGAGGAGGAGATTTACGCCGCCATGAGGCGCAATTTTCTCGTAGAATGTTCTACGATAAGATCTTAATGTTAATAAGCGCATGGCCTTATAGGTCAAGTACTACGTGGCGCGCTCTACTTGGCTTTAGGAGTAGCCGACTGGGAGTACTGAGCGTTTTGCTATTAGTCGATACTCGCGAGGTATGTGAACCTCTTCCTATCTTTTCTAGCATGATTGTTGTGAACTATGTAGTACCAGAGACGCATACGCTAAGTGATTTGGTTGGTTTAAAACATAGGTGTTATAATAGCTTTACGGGAAGTTAGTTATAACGACCTTACGTAAGTGAAAATGGTTTATCATGTTAGAAGTTAAGAGACTTGATCTTATAAGATAAGAGACTTAACTTATTTGTTTTAATGTGGATGTTTGTGAAACCTCATTCGTGAGTAATGAGTACTGGTTTTAAAGGGATAATGTTTTACCGATTTCGAATCGTAACGTATCGGCTGCATTACCGCAAATAATAAAAGGAAAATGTATTGAATAATGATGTGTTGTATTAAAACCAAGAGAAACCTCCATCCGCATGTAAGCTAAGATAAGACAAAATGATATTACATTTTCTAGATCATGGTCATGTAATAAGATCGTTATAAACAAGAATAAACTACTCACATATATGACATACGTTACTCAATTGTTCTAAAAAGGAATCAAGTGATTAAGTTTGGGGAACTATGAAACCATTTGAAAATGAGAAGCTTGAGTAATCAAACTAGGCAAACCGAACTTAGGAAAGAATGTTGTTACTTGGTTTTGAAAGGAAGGTGGGTTGGTCATTCTAATACTACGTATCGGGTGACTTTTATTAAAAGAAATGGATCTCTTTTAAAAGAACTTAACGTATGTAGTACTTTGGGGTTAAAACGACTTTGGCATAAAATGAAAGTACTTTGAGTTGTGAAACTTGCCTATGCTTGTTGTGAAACTTGCCTATGCTTGTTGTTGTGAAACTTGCCTACGCAGGATGATAGCCTTGTTGCAAGTGTGGTATTTCGCGTTACCGCGCTCGATGAGGCCGACTTGTCGGAACTTACTGACGTCCGGCAGTGATGGAGAATTCCACGTATGTTTCCATTTTGATTATCGCCTTGTTGTTGATGTCACATGGACATGTCTACACCGACGCAGATGCATGCGGCACGCGGTCGGGTTGATTACCCGATATATCATATTGTGGTTACATGGACATGTCTACACCGAGGTAGAATTCGGGGCATGCGCGTGGTTGATCACCCAAGATATTTGTTATACCCTCGTATTTCCAGAGTATGTACGTGTGGAATACGCACAAAAGGTTAGCCTTAAAAGTTAGGCTCGAAAATTATTGGGCACAACTCACAAAACGATTGGTTTTCCGACTAAACGCTTCCACTTTCAGGATAAATTCGCTATGTCATTTCTTATTTTTAAGGATTTTTCCGAGAGACGAACACTTGGACCAATGAGAGGCTTACACTTTCCACCCTCTCATTGGTGGACTTGTCACCAATAGGGCGATTGGATGACAATCCTTGTCATAAAGTTGATAGATATTTTGTGTGCAAGTTGGCTAGGTACACTTGCCCTAATCTCGACCTTACACTTGCCTAGCACTTGGCTAAATCTTGGCCATTGGTTGGCCATGTCTTGACCTATAAATACCTCTCTGAGATGAAGAGTTCTTCATCCACTAAAGCTTTCAAGTCTTGAAAATCCTCCTCTCCCTTGTGAGCAATTCGTCCAAACACCCTCCCCTTTGAGTGAAGTTTCGCCGAGGCCCTTCCCCTCTAGCCTAGCCGAAACCTACCCCCTCCCTTGGTAGGAAAGTTGCCTTCTAGTATTGTTATAATGCCCAATTTAACCTAGCCCAAATTCCTTAGTACTTAGTAGAAGTCATGGGAAACTTCTAAGGATTCTCGAGCGCTGAGCTTTGGATTGTGAGCTAAACCTCGCTCAGATCGACTTTTACTTGGATATTATTGGGCTTATCGAGGTATATAATCCTAACCTCTTTTGTAATTAGAGAATGCATACGTAGAAGTATTGAAATAAGTATAAATACTTAGGAGGTTATTAAGAATAGAATTGAACAGAACACCTTAGAAGGGTATAAAAGAAGATTATCGAATTGTACTTACATGGGATCGTTTCAAGAGACTTATATAGCTCACCGGTAGGGTCAGCCCACTTTCCGTAGAATCGAGGACCTCTGCTTAGAATGACCTACGTAATAGTCTAGACTTTGATAGATGTCCGTGACTATTATAGGTCGATTCTTCCACGCGACATACCGACTTGGCGGTGGATTTCAGAGAAGGTATGTGATTCTTCCTATACTCTTGAGCATGATATTTTATATATAGTACAGAGACGACATATGATAATCGGCAATGTCTTTTGACTTAAGCCCTAATAATAAGAACCTTGAAGTATGTCAAAAGAATAATGAATCATTTTAATGTAAGAGTAATATTTGGTTCTAAACAAAAGCTTAAGAGTTATACTAGCTTTATGGGAAGTTAGGTATAACAACTTAAGAATGATAAAAGGAACTGTTTACTGTTTGTTTATAAAAGCCTTGTATTGATTTCTCGTTAGGTGTAGTAAGATTGGTTGATAGGTAGACATACTATGATACTGCACGTGTTAATCGTGTAATGTGAAAAGTGGTCATTCTTGCAGGCTTACGCTGCTAACCTGAAGTCCGTTGATCGCTATTGTATCACCTACCCTCGACTTGTTATACCGAGGGCTTGCCACCCTGATGCGTCTATACGGCCCACGCGGTCTATGACTATGCGAGTCGCGTATGCTCGTGATTGATCATTCCGGTGTTTAGCCCGACGCGGATGCCTATGCGGTCCACGGGACTACGCGGTTCGAGGCTACGCGGATCGCGGAAGTCCGCGAGGGCACCGGCTAGCTACCCCGGCGCGGGAATACCTCACGGTCTGTGTGTGACCCATGCGGATCGCGAAGTCCGTGACTAGGCACGCAGAGTGATACTACGGGCGGTTGGCCTTGCTTCGATCATTCGCGCCTAGACTAGACTGATGCTTTCCTATTACTGTTATTGTTGTGATGTGGCACTATGTGCAATTGAACTGATTATATTTGTGAAAAGGTTTTAAATACCTTGATTTCATTTAAAGTACTTTATAGTTTCACATACTTGGTACCGTTGTAATCGACCTCCTGGGCCGCTCACGCCGCAGTTCTGTGAGGAAAGGGTGCTAGATCCACATCCCAGGATCTCTACATTTGGTGGAGCTCCACTCTCTCCGAGGCTCTACTTTGGGTACGATCTCCCTGTTGTAGAGATAGTTTTGTACAGACAGGTATGGCGGCCCCGTCCGTCATAGTTGTTATTTCCTTGAGGTTCAGAATCATGTTGCAGTTGGGATGAATCGCAAAACTTGATTTATGTATATATGCCGGAAGACAACCTTTTCATCGATAAAATGTTCTAGTTATATCATGTTTCATGTCTTGTTTTATATTCCGCGATTGTTCTCGATGTATGACTACTGGGTGCCCGTAAGGCACTACCACGGCCCCGAACGGTCGTGACAAAAGTGGTATCGTGAGCGCTTAATCCTCGGAAAGTGTCTGCATCGCATCTAGTAGAGTCTTGATTATCGGTGTTATGCACCACACCAATAATCGAGGCTATAGGATATTTAGGATTGGTTTCCATTCTTCTCACTCAGATCGTGCTTTAGAGCCGGTTATAGGATCGACCCTCTAACGATTCCTTTCACATAATGTATGCCTCCACGTAAGGCAACCCGCCCTGTATGGCAAGGCAAGGGAGGCTGCTAGTGTGACACCCAGAGTCACGAGGGCTCGTGCCCAGCTATACGAGACGGCGAGTTCTATGACACCGCCGCCCCAAAGCGAGACCGCAGCACCCACACCTCCCGCCCCCTCGGCCGAGCAGGAGTTGCAGTACAAGGAGATGGCCCGCTTACTAGCCAAGGTCGGGCCGATATGAGAGAGGTTTGAGGCGGCCATTCCAGCCTGGGGCCTAGCTCCAAAGTAGTACCCGTTGTTCACTGTAGGCGAGATAGCAGGCTACGGGACTTCCCGAAGTTGTAGCCCGCCGTAGTTTTACTTGTCTAGACCGTGAGGATGATCCAGGAGTTCATCCGTCGATTCGCAGAGGATTATCACGGGTGGTCAAGGCTTCGCAGGATCGAAGTCTGTGATATTCGGTTCGCATCGGCCGCGTGATACCGCAATGATTGGTTCGATTCATGGGAGCTTTCGGGAGAGCATGCACCTCAGCAGTATGGGATGAGTTTTGAGGCTTTTCTCACACACTTCTTGCCTCCGCGGATGAGGAGGGCACCGATGTGATTTTTGTTCGAGGCGGGAGGACGCGATTAGAGAGTACAATGTCGAGTTTGATTCATTGGCTCGATATGTTCCTGACCGGTGGCAGATATGGAGGACCGGTGCATCGCTACGCCACCGGCTAGACGACTATATGGCGAGTCTTGTGCGGGTGTGTCCTTCAAATGTGTATGGACATTACCGTATGCGAGCTCATGCATTGGGATGGCGAGCGTAGGGACCGCCGGGTACCGATATCGCTAGCAGAAGGCCGGGGCGGCTCTTTTGGTGGTTCTGTGGGGTGGGCAGCATCGTGAAGTCCGATTTGCACCACACGGCTCGAGCACTCCTACATCATTTTCAAGATACCAGAGCGCGGCGAGTCGTGGCCCGTGACTTGATTTCCGGTACAGGGCTAACCGTTCGAGGTCCTGCTCACTGCCGTCTGTGGTAGATTCCATTCGGGAGCCGTTATGCTACTACGAGGAACTTGCCATACTTGTGGCCAGCAGGTCATTTCGCGAGTTTGCCCGACCGGCGTGGCGGGGTAGGGCCCACAGTGGTTGCCGCTTCTTCATCCCCGACGCTACTCGTCCCCGGAAGCGCGGTGGTACTCGTGAGATCAGCAGGTCGCGCAGAGGTCGTGGCGTGTCCAGCCTAGCGGTCCTCGTAACCGCATTTATGCTTTGTCCACCGACAGATCGTGAGGCCTCACCGATGTCGCCACAGTACCTTATCGCCTGGTTTGATGTATATGCTTTGATAGATCCCGGTTCTACTCTGTCCTATATATCTCCCTTGTTGCTAGTAGGATAGGGATAGAGCCTGAGTCCATAGACCTTTCGAGGTAGCTACTCCGGTGGGGGATTCGGTGGTAGCTCGCGGGTATATAGAGCTTGTCCCGTGACCATTTACACCGCCGCGACTGCCGACTTGATAGAGTTGGAGATGATTGACTTCGACGTAATCATGGGGATGGATTGGCTAGCTTCTTGCTACGCCAATGTAGACCGCAGAGAGTAGTACGCCCGCTTTCACGAGGCCGGTTGTTGAGTGGGAAGGAGCACGTATCGCGAAAGGTAGGTTTATTTCCTACCTCGAGGCTAGAAGATGGTGCGAAGGGTATATCTACCATCTCGCTCGGGTGTTTGATATCGAGGTCATGTACCAGATTTTCGAGACAAGCCCAGAGTCCGAGAGTTCTCGGGCGTGTTTCAGGCGACCTCGGGTATTCCTCCGCAGAGGGAGATTGAAGTTTGTATAGATGTGTTGCGGACACTCGGCTTTATTCCATTCCGCCATACTGTGACGGCACTGCCAAAGTTAAGAGAGTTGAAGGAGCGGTGAGTGATTTGTTGGAGAAGGGTTTCATCAGACCTAGCGTTTCTCCCCGGGCGCGGTATTGTTCGTGAAGAAGAAAGACGACGCTCGCATGTGTGTTGACTACTGAGCGGTGAACAAGGTGACCATTAAACAGATACCCCTTCCCGTGATTGATGATTTGTTCGATCGGTTGCAGCGCGAGATGCTTTTCCAAGATTGATCTACGATCGGCTATCATCGTTCGAGTTAGAGAGGTGGATGTCCCTAGAATTTGCATTCGGACGATGCGGGCATTATGAGTTCGGTCATGTCTTTTGGGTTGACGATGCTCGCGGTATTCATGGATTTGATGAACCGAGTGTTCAAACCATTTTGGACACGCTTGTGATAGTGTTCATCGATGATATCTTGGTTTATTCTCGCCAGAGCGGGAGCATGCGAGCATTTGAGGCGCCGCCTTGTGCTTCTCCGGATCGCATTTGTATCGAAGTTTTCCAAATGTGAGTTTTGGTTGACCTCGGTGGCTTTTCTTGGGCACATTGTTCGGGTCGATGGCATTCGAGTGGATACGGCCAAGATCGGCGATCGGGACTTGGCCTGCACCTACTACTCCGGCGAGGTTCGCATTTTGGGCCTTGCAGATATTATCACGTTCGTGGAGAAGTTTGCTTCTATCTCGCACTATTGACTAGGTCACTCGTAAGGCAGCCAAGTTTCGATGGCGATGCTTGTGGCGAGGTTTCGATTGCTAAAAAGAAACCGACGACCGCCCGTTCTTACTTCCAGAGGGTCCAGATGGCTACGTGGTGTACTGTGATGCGTCATGCATTGGGTTGGGATGTGTGTTGATGCAGCAGGCGAGTTATAGCATCACACGCATCCCGAAGCGACTAAGATACGCAGAGAAACTACCCCCATGATTTGGAAGTGGCGCCGGTGATTCACGCTTTAAAGATGCGGAGGCACTATTTGTATGGGGTTCACGTGGATATTTATACTGACCACAAGCAGCCTCCGTATATCTTCACTTAGGAGGTGAACTTACGGCTGCAGACGGTGGTTAGAGTTGCTTAAGGATTATGATGTCGATATCTGTACCACGGGGAAGGCCAATGTTGTGGCGCATGCTCTTAGTCGTAGGTCACGGGAGTCTATCGCAGGTGCAAACAGAGGAGGGCATGGTTCGTGATTTGCATCGCCAGCGAGCCTTGGTGTCCGCTTGATTGATTCGATAGCGCTGGGGTTAGGGTTCGCGAGGTTGCGAGTCTTCCATCGCCGAGGAGGTGAAGAGGCAACATTCGAGGATCCGGTTTGGCACGTTATCGTGATACGCCTCTTCGTGAGGGCGCGGTCCTTTTGAGGTAGCACCCGGCGGCGCTAAGGTTTGAGGCGAGTTGTGTGTTCCGGATGTTTCGTGACTTGTGGGTTCTTAGGGGAAGCACACGCACAAGCATTTCTCCATCCGTGGTCGACCAAGATGTACCACGACCTTAGATCCGTATTGGTGGGACGGTTTGAAGAGGACGCTGCGAGTTCGTAGCTCGGGCGTGTTGCCGCAGTGAAGGTAGAGCACTGCAGGCCCCGTGGTTTGTTACGATGAGATCCCGACCGGAAGTGGGAGGTGATCAACATGGACTTCATCACGTGATTGCCTCGCACTCGTATGAGACATGATTCTATATGGGTTATCGCCGAGCAGATCTAAATCAGCCCACTTTCTTCCGTCGTGGACGACTTTCTGAGGATTATGCCGTGATCAGATATCCGAGAGATCGTCGACCGCATGGAGTCCCTATTTCGATCATATCGCATGGAGCCCGATTCTGGCTAACTTCCTGGAGGTCCTTCCAGAGGGGTTTAGGGGACGCAGAGCCTCGGAAGTCGTGCATTTCATCCAGCAGACACGGACAGCAGAGCGCACTATCGCACTCTTGAGGATATGCCGCGAGCCCGTTATTGACTTCGTGGTAGCCGAGGATCACTTACATGGTAGAGTTCACAGATAATAACGGCTACCACTCTAGCATTCGGATGGCGCCGTATGAGGCTTTGTATGGGAGGAAGTGCGATCGCCCGATAGCATGGTTCGATGCGGCGAGGTGCGCTTAGTGGGACCAGACGGTGCAAGCAGCAGGGATAAGGTGAAGCTTATCCGAGAGCGCTATTGATGCTCGTGAGTCGGCGTGGTCAGACGCAGATCATCGACGCCGACATCCGGAGTTCGCAGCTGATGATCGGGTTTTCTGAAGGTGTCACCCATGGCGGTGTGATGAGATTCGGAAGAAGGAAAACTCACCAAGGTACATTGGGCCGCTTCGCATTGTCCAGTGGTAGGCGCGTTGCACATGAGTTCGATCTCGCCGTCCGACCGAGGCGCTGCATCCGAGATTTCACGATCTATGCCGAGGAGATGTGGTCGGGATCCATCTGTGGTACACCCGATTGGCGATGTCCGTGACCGAGGGGTTATCGTGATGAGAGATTCCCATAGCGATAGTCGATCGCCGTGTTAGGCGCCCGCGACCAAGGACGCGGCTTCCGCCAAAGTCTTGTGGGCGAACGAGCTCGAGGAGGAGATGACGTGGGAAGCAGAGGAGGACACGAGGCGTAGATACCTCACCTATTCCCCACACCTGTAACCTACTTTCCTACTTATTGATTCAATTGACTTATGTGCTAAGTGTTTTTTTTCGCGAATCGCTTAGTTGTTAAGAACCTTATCTTTAATCGTCTTGGGAAGGAACATTCGACGAATGTTTCAAGCGAGGGGAGAATGTTATACCCGTATTTCTGCAGTATGTACGTAAGGGAATACGCAAAAGGTTAGCCTTAAAAGTTAGGCTTGGGACGAAAATTATTGGGCACAACTCACAAAACGATTGGTTTTCCGACGAAACGTTTCCACGCCTTTCATAGGATAAATTCGCCATGTCATTTCTTATTTTTGCGGATTTTTCCGAGAGACGTAACACTTTGGACCAATGAGAGGCGACACTTTCCACCCTCTCATTGGTGGACTTGTCACGCAATAGGGCGATTGGATGACAATCCTTGTCATAAAGTTGGATAGATATTTTGTGTGCAAGTTGGCTAGGTACACTTGCCCTAATCTCGACCTTACACTTGCCTAGCACTTGGCTAAATCTTGGCTACTGTCACCATGTCTTGACCTATAAATACCCTCTTGAGATGAAGAGTTCTTCATCCACTAAAGCTTTCAAGTCTTGAAAATCCTCCCTCTCCTTGTGAGCAATTCGCCCAAACACCCTCCCCTTCGAGCTAAGTTTTGGCGAGGCCCTTCCCCTCTAGCCTAGCAAACCTACCCCCTCTCCTTGGTAGGAAAGTTGCCTTCTAGTATTGTTATAATGCCCAATTTAACCTAGCCCAAATTCCTTAGTACTTAGTAGAAGTTGTGGGAAACTTCTATGATTCTTGAGCGCCTTGGAGCTTTGGATTGTGAGCTAAACCTCGCCAGATCGACTTTTTACTTGGATATTATTGGGCTTATCGAGGTATATAATCCTAACCCTCTTTTGTAATTAGAGAATGCATACCGTAGAAGTATTGAAATAAGTATAAATACTTAGAGGTTATTAAGAATAGAATTGAACTGTAACACCTGTAGCGGTATAAAAGAAGATTATACGAACTGTATTTACATGGTGATTTTCGTGACTTATATAGCTCACCGTAGGGTTGTGCTGCCCGACTTTCCGTAGAATCGAGGACCCTCTGCTTAGACGACCTACTGAATAGTCTAGACTTTGATAGATGTCTGTGACTATTATAGTCGATTCTCCGCGCGCTACATACCGACTTCGCGGTGGATTTCACGGAAGGTACGCGATTCTTCCTATACTCTCGAGCATGATATTTTAAGATATATAGTACGGTAGACGATATATGATAATCGGCAATGTCTTTTGACTTAAGCTGAATAATAAGAACCTTCAAGTATGCCAAAAGAATAATGAATCATTTTTAATGTAAGAGTAATATTTGGTTCTAAAACAAAAGTTTCAAGAGTTATACTAGCTTTACGGGAAGTTAGGTATAATAACTTAAGAATGATAAAAGGAACTGCTTACTTGTTTGTTTATAAAGCCTTGTATTGATTTCATAGCGTAGTAAGATTGGTCGATAGTAGACATACCATGATACCGCACGTGTTAATCGGGCTTGTAATGTCGCGGAAAGGGTCATTCTCTGTGCTTACGCTGTTAACCAGTAAGTCCGTTGTAATCATATTGTATCACCTACCCTCGACTTGTTATACCGGTGGCTTGCCACCTGACGCGCGGTCTATACGGCTACGCGGCCCATGACTACGCGAGTCAGCGTATGCTCCGTGATCGATCATTCCGGCGTTTAGCCCGACGCGGACGCCTACGGTCCATACCGGACTACGCGGTCTTTTGAGGCTACGCGGATCGCGAAGTCCGGAGGGTACCGGCTAGCTACCCCGACGCGGGAATACCTACGCGGTCTCAGCGTGACCTACGCGATCGCGGAAGTCGGTGACTAGGCACGCAGAATGATACTATGGGCGGTTGGCCTTGCTTCGATCATTCGCGGCCTAGACTAGACCTGTTACAGTTTTCCTATTACTGTTATTGTTGTGATGTGGCACTATGTGCAATTGAACTGATTATATTTGTGAAAAGGTTTTAAATACCTTGATTTCATTTAAAGTACTTTATAGTTTCACATACTGCAATTGCATCGACTCTCCTTGGGCCGCGTTCACGCCGCAGTGTTCTAGAGGAAGCAGTGCTAGATCCACATCCTTAGGATCTCTACATTGGTGTCGAGCTCCACTCTCTCCTGAGGCTCTACTTTTGGGTATGATCTCCCGTTGTAGATAGTTTTGCATGCAGACGTGGTATGGCCCCGTCCCACATAGTTGTTATTTCCAGAGGTCTCAGTAGTCATGTTGTGGGCTGGGATGTAAATCGCAAAACTTGGTTTATGTATATACGTAAAGGCAACCTTTTCATCAGATAAAATGTTCTAGTTATATCATGTTTCATGTCTTGTTTTATATTCCGCTGATTGTTCTCTGATGTATGACTACTTGGGTGCCCGGGTAAGGCACCAGTCACGGGCCCCGGAACGGGTCGTGACAATATTATTGTTGATGTCACATGGACGTGTCTACACCGAGGTAGAATTCCGGCACGTGGCTACGTGGCAGGGTGGTATGACAGCATCACGATACGCCTACACCGGCGAGAATTCCGCCGCATCGACCATGATGCGAACATGATTGATGTGTGGGCGTGAGACCCGTTGTTATATTCGAGTGATGACTTGAGGGCGTGGAGTCCAGCGATTTGACATGATCAAGTATTATTGCGGAATCAGTAGTTGGTTATCATACATGTCTCCTGCTCAGATGGGACTACTATGATTTCATTTACGTGATATTTATTTTTTTGTTTCATATACTCTGCATTTTTGTTATGCGACACTTCGATGAGGCTGCGTTACCATCCGCGGTAAAGGTACACCAGCCATCGATCGCATTTCTTAGGGTCACAAATAAATAAGCCAGGGAAAGCTCCGCTTTCCTGAGGCTTATCAGTGGTATATTCGCTGTTATTGTAGGTGTTTATATTCGGGGTATAAAGTGGCCCCGGCGCCATTGTTGTCATGTCATTTCTTAGGTCTCTCATGAAATCACGCAAGGGTAGGGTTTGTGAAAAGGATTAAACTGTTTCATTTTGTAAAAAAGTTGTTATTTATATATACGCCAGTACGCAAGTTTTTCGCATTATTGTTTCATATTTCATAATATGTCTTGTATCGCTTTATGTTCGCTGATTACTTCTGATGTTGTATCACTCAGGGTGCCCGGGTAGCGGCACGATCCACGGGCGGACCCGGTCGTGACAAAAGTGGTATCGTGAGCGCTAATCCTCGGAAAGTTGGTTCTACGTAATCAGATTCAAGAAAGTCTTGATTATCGCCATTGTGTTGTATGCATCACGCCTGGGCGATAATCAAGAGAAATTTATAGGTAGATATTTAGGATCGGGTTCTATTCTTTACCTCACTCCACGAGGTCGTGCCTTAGAGGAAATTTGTGTTTTTAAGTTGGACCTCTAAACGTATTTCTTTCCCGCTTACCGATTATGTCCTGCGCAGTGAAGCGGCCGGGCCTGTGAGGCAAATGGCGTAGGAGGCTGCGAGTAGAATACGGGGGTTGCGAGGGCACTGAGCCAACTCATTACCTGGTGGTTTCGTTACGGGATTTCTGCTGGCGTCGCTAGCCCCAAGAGTTTAGCACTACGGCCAGATTCCTCTTTACCGCTGGTCCATGATGCCCGAACCTCAGGTTCCACGGTAGACAAGGAATGTTGAATATAGATTGCAAAGAGTGCACCTCATGTTGACTAGTTATGGATTTGGCTACGGCAGATTATACCTCTGACAGTATCATGCGAGTCTTGATGTGACTACCTAAGATGCAGTTGTGCGAAGTAATTCTTGATTAAGCAGGAGCATGGCCCAGCTGTATGCGGGCTTATATGCAAAGCAGGCCGAAAAACGTGAGAGATCGACGGAGTTAACAACTGGGCGAGATGTTAAGAGGCGAGCGTGCGCGTTGTCCTTTCTGAGAACTTTCGCGGTAAGTATACAGCTTAAAAGTGCTATGTTACGATAGCGGTGTGTTAGTTGTGATTAGAAATCAGCGGTGGAGTTAGCCGAGGGTAAGATTTTGGAGGATGCAGTAAAGTGTGAGCCTTAGAGCTTTATCACGCAAAGACCTTAGAGGTAAGCGCCGTCTCGCAGAGGCGTGTGTTTATGTTTGACCACTTATAGGAGTGCAGGTACGTAAGTAAGACGTGAAGTGCGTGGTTTGGGATAGGTCCACTAAGTAGTGTGAAATGTAAGAGGGTGAAGGTTGAGCTAAGAAGACCATTTAGGTTTTAAGTAACGTGATTGAAGTGAGATTGTTAGATCGGGAGCTAGTATTGTGCGGCGTTGCGGGTCGGGTTGAGGCCGCGTTGCGGGTCAGCCAGCGGCATGTATGGCGGTGGGGTCTGGTTGTGGTGGTCGCCTTGTGGTAGGGTCGCGAGGTGCTAGGCCCAAGTTTGGTTAACCAGCGTGCGAGTTC
>JAQGDG010000337.1:0-182258 GCA_029844215.1 Przewalskia tangutica
GCATTATACCCGTAGTTCCGGGTATATAGGTGAGGATATGCGTGCGAGAATCTGACAAATTTTGGAAAAGAAAGAAAGATGTGATTTTTCGACTAAAAGTTTAGTTTGTGAAGGAAAAGGTTCGTTGATGGGAATTGGATTCCCTGATTTGGTATTTGGGCTTTGAATTATATTAGAATTATGGAATTTTATTTAGAATTGGTCACGTGGGGCCACGAGAAATTCTGATTTTGTGGGGCCCACTTTGTTTTGAGATTTTGCCTTTATGGATATTTTCGAAGATGAAATATTTTGGGCGATTAGGAGGCGACACGTGTCACCCCTAGGTGGACTCATGGCCGAAATTTGCTAACAAGTGGCAAGAAGTGGCCTTGTCTTGCTAGATATTTAATGTGGACAAGTGGCCCAAGTCTTGCTAGATATTTTGTGTGGACAAGTGGCTTGTGGGACCCACACACACTTGTCCCCAATCTCAACCACACTTGCCTTCATCCACAGCCCTTGGTTGTCCTATATATGCACCCTTAGTTGATGAAAACTTCCACTTAACCATTTTCAAGACAAGAAATTCCCTCCTTCTCCTTGACCTTGCTCGTTTTGAGCCCATTTCTTGACCTAAATTTGTCCAACAATTCTTAAACTCTCAAGTGTTCTTCCCACAGGTGTTAGGAAGATTGTGTACCAAGAGTTGGAAAAGATTTCACACCCCTAACCTATTGTTCATGCCTTGGCGAAACTTACTAGTTGGAAACCCTAAGTATTCTTCACTTTTTGGAGTTGGTTCTTGAAGAGAAGTTGGTTAGGAGCTTTATGGGTTGCTTGTAGCGGATTGGACTGAAAGATTTGGAGCTAAGACTTGCTTGGAGCGACATTAAGTTCTTGGATAATTTTGGGCTATTTGAGGTAAGTAAACCTTAACCTCTTTGTGAATTGGTCATTATACATATATTATAAGTATATTATGGAGTATATAAAATATGGAGTAAAGTTTGGAAAAGTTGGATCTTGTTAACTTGTTAAAAGAAAAGATTGGCGGTTGCCATTAAAATGGTAAGCGTATCTTACTTGTGAAGAAGTAATTAACAAAGTAACTATAACTTATATTAAGATGGAATATAAGTTGGATGACTAATAGTAATTGGATAAGTAAAATGGACAAAGTTGGCCAAGGACCCCAACTTAAGAATTTGTATGTTACTTTGGGTATTTACTTTGGTATATTTACTTTGGGACAGTATTTACTTTGGTATTTACTTTATTTGTATTTACATTTCATTAAGGGAAGATTGTTCAATCGCGTTCCGTTTGGCGTGTGATCCCTTTTTAATTATTGTATTGTTATGAAGCGTGATAGTAAAGCGCGTTACCGTTTGGCGCGTAATCCCTTCTTTTACTTGTTGTTATTATGGGCGTGATAGTAAACAGCGTTACCGTTTGGGCGTGTAATCCCACTTCTTTATGTTGTTTAATTATTACGCCTTATATATATGGTATATATATTACGGTTATTAGACCTTGGAGAAAGATGGAAAAGTGAGTAAAAGCGGGAAGTCTTTAAGAATTTTCCGTAGAATTAGAGGGCTTTTTATTGGTATAAGTCTTCAATGGTAAGAAAGGTTTGATAGAAGTACTATGACCATTTTAGGAGTGGGTACTACGTGTGGCGTGATCTACTTGGCTTAGGAGTAGACGGGTTGAAGTACTTGGAGCGTTTTTCTATTTGTCGATAATCGTCGAGATGTATGTGAACCTCTTCCTATCTTTTCTATCATGATTGTTTTGAAATATGTATTAGGGTATATGTAAATGTGCTAAGTGATTTGGTTGGTTTAAAACATAGGGTGTTATAATAGCTTTATGGGAAGTTAGTTATAACGACTTTATATAGTAAAAGAATGGTTTATTGATTGTAGAAAGATAAGAGACTTGACTTATACGACTTGATTTTGAAAGTTAAGAGACTTGATCTTGAAAGATAAGAGACTTGACTTATACGACTTGATTTTGAAAGTTAGAGACTTGATCTTGAATGTTATACTCGTATTTCGGAGTATGCGTGGGGCGTGCGTAGAAATTTGAACTTTTAAATAAGGCTTGGCGAATTATTTTGTGCACAACACCGGTTAGAGTCGTTTTTGGACGAAGCGTTTCCACACTTTCGTAGGAAAATTCGGCTATGTCATTTTTAATTTTTGCGGATTTTTCCGAGAGGCGAAACATTTTGGACCAACAAGAGGCGACACTTGTCACCTCTCGTTGGAGCTGCGTTGTGCGGTACAAATGGGACAATTGGCCTTGTTTGGTCGAGGGTTGGTAGGATATTTTGTGGTAGATGAATAAGGTGCACTTGGCAAGATCTTGGCCTACACTTGCCTTGCACTTGGCAAGATCTTGGCCATTGGTTGGCCAATCTATAAATACCCCGTTTGGAAGACTTCTTCATCCATTCCTAAATTTCCTAAAGTGTTAAAATCCTCCCTCCCCTTGTGTGGTGTTTAGTCCAACACCCCCCTCCCCTTTGTGAGGCCTTGTGGCGAGAGTCCTCCCCTCGAGAGTACCCCACTTTAGTGGGGTGGTAGGGTATACACCCACTTGTGGTGTTGTCTCGTCTAAATACCCCCCCCCCTCGTGGTAGAAATACTCTCAAAAGTATTGTTGTAATGCCCAAATTACCTTAGCCGTATACTTTGTAGTATTCTAAGGTTATACCTATACGAAAAGCCCCGTTATACTATTATACTTCCCGTCAGTCACCAAACCGAAACCCTAAGAAAAATCTCCATGGTTAGTTGGAGTAGTATGTAGAAGTTGGTTAGAACTTCTAAGGGTAGTTTGGAGCGGGTTGGAGCGCACGGAGTTGGAGCTAAACGTTGCCCAGGACCGACTTTATACTTGGATAATTATGGGCTTATCGAGGTAAATATCTTGTCCCTCTATTGTAATTGGAAATTACATGATTGTTAGACTGTATAGTTGAAGTATACTATATATAGAACTGAACGTTGTTATCGACAATGTCTTTGGACTTAAGCCTGAATAATAAGAAACCTTTTCGAAAGAAGAGTGCTGAACTGTAATTACATAGGGTGTATTCTGATGAGCTTGTGTAGCTTTTATGAGGTAGAATTGTACGTCCGGATTAGGCGTATAACCCCTGCAGTTGGCTTGGTGGCCGGCCCGATAGAGGAGAGATTCTGTTTGCGGGGAGGAGAGTCTTTGCAGAATTTTCGTAGAATGTTCTACGAAGAGATCTAAATGTTAATAAGCGCCTTGTGGCCTTATAGGTGGAAGTACTATGCGTGGCGCGATCTACTTGGCTTAAGGAGTAGCCGGCGGTTTGAGGTACTTGGAGCGTTTTGCTATTAGTCGAAAATCGTCGCGAGGTATGTGAACCTCTTCCTATCTCTTCTAGCGTGATATGTGTGTAACTATGTAATGCGGTAGGCGTCGTGTGTTAAATGTATTTGATTGGTCTAAAACATAAAGTGTTATAACGGCTTTATGAGAAGTTGGTTATAACGACTTTATGTATGTAAGAAAATACTTGTGGTTTTTAAAAGGTAAGCGATTGAACTATAAATCGGTTGGTTATGTGATAATAAAGAACTTGAAGTATTTCAAAAGATTTTGAATCATTTTGAAAGAAGAGTAATACTTGGTTTTGAAAACTTAAGAGTTATACTAGCTTTATGGGAAGTTAGGTATAGCGGCTTAAGAATGTTTCTTGATTTGAATCGAATGTGTATCGACAAACCACTGCGGCGTTAATAAAAAATGTTTTGTGATTAAAACCGGTAGAAACTTCCATCTTCATAGAAGCTAAGATGAGACAAAATGATATTTCCTAGATCATGGTTCTTTGTAATAAGATTGTTATAAACAAGAATATCATACTCACATATAAGGCTTATGTTTTCTCGGATGGTTTAAAGAAATTATATTCTTAAATGAATAAGACTATGAACTCTGAAACCTTTCTAAAATAAGAACTGAACATTTGAAATTAGGCAAACTTGGGCGTTTGGAAAATAATGTTGTTACTTGATTTTACAAGGTAAGTGTTTTGATTTACTTGAAGATAATCACTCTATTTTCATATATTACGGGTATTGTGTGACTTTTGTAAGCGTAACGTATCTTTTAAAAGATAATGTATGAAGTACTTTGGGAATAGATACAGATCTTGTTAATCATATATTAGAATGTACCTTGTGTGTATAACGTGATTGTGTTGGTTTGTGATAGCCTTGAAATACTTTCTTGTTGATTTGATAAGTAAACATGCTGGGATCTACGTGTGTTAGTATCTTGTGATGTTTTGTGTAAAGGGGTTTTCCTCATTGCGCTTAAAGTTGTTTGACTCGGCCGTTATGTTGGTATTGTACCACTCACCTTGACTTGTCTCGGAGGTTAAGCGCCTCCGTCGCGGGGTAGACTCGGTGATGCAGGACCGTGATTGAAAATACCCTATGCGGGTCGAGGATCCATGCGGAACTACGGGAGTTCGGGTTAGTTTGCGGCCGCGTGGTCATGCGGTCTTTGTGTCCATGCGGATGCGAGTCGGGGCGATGCGGGAGTAGCTACCCTCGTCACGAGAATACCTCGTGCGGGCCTATGAGGTTGCTTTATCGCGAGCTACGGAGTTCGGGGCTAGGCAGCGCGCATTTGATCTGAGCGAGTGACGGCTTGGATCATGTAATGATACAGACAGATATCATGTCTGATTTATGACCATTAGAAATGCGTAGGTGTTAGTAGTCGGTTATGCCTTACGTACTTACCTGTCTCTTTGTTTTATTAGGACACGAGTGGGACACAGTGTTCATGTGTATTTCTTGGTGCTTTTATATCATAAAGCTGGCGGTGAGAAGGTATTCCACGGGCGTGATTGATGTTATGGGCGTGAGACCCATAGTTACATTTGGTGATGACTTTGAGGCGTGAGTCACGACTTGACATATTTGCTATTTATTGTGAAGCGTAGTTTGGTTATCATACGTATCTCTGCTTTATAGACTATTATGATTTCATTTACGATATTTTTGATTTCACATACTTGGTACTGTTGTCTTGACCTCGCCGAAGTGCGTTCATGCGCGAGTTGAGGTACACCGATCGTTGATCCTCGCTCTTAGGAGTCCGCGATTAGCGTTTGAAAGCTCCGTTTCTCCGAGGCTTATCTTGGTATAGTCCCTGTTGTTGTAGGTGCTTACATTCGGGGTATGGCGAAGACCTGTCGTCGTTGTTATCATATCATTCGTAAGTGCAGTAATCTTTGTTGTGGCGGAGTTTGTAAAAGGATTAAACTGTTCATTTTGAAAGAGTTGTTATTTATATATATGCAGAGAGACCACATTTCTTCAGATAAACATGTGTATTATATACATTGTATCATGTATTGAGTTTTATTTTCCGCTGATTACTCTGATGATGTATAACTAGGGTGCGGGGTAAGGCACGATCCACGGGCAGGTTGGTCGTGACAAAAGTGGTATCGAGCGATTAATCCTCGGAAAGTGTCTCTGACCGTATCGATGAAGTCTTGATTATCGGTGTGTTGTGCACCACACCGATAATCGGGGCTATAGGATATTTAGGATTGGTTTCTATTCTTCTCACTGAGATCGTGCCTTAGATTTGTGTTGTAAGTTGGACCTCTCACGTATTTCTTTCCTTACCGGTATGTCTCGCGTGGCAACCCGGCAGGGAGGCAAAGCGGCCGAAGAGGCTGCGAGTAAATCTGAGAGGTTCACGAGGCACAGCCCAACCATCACTGAGTTAGGTGCCGTTCGGGAAGTTATGCTCGTCGCGGCCAGTGAGTTTAGCCGCGGCGGCGATTCCTACTGCGGCCGTGATATATGAACCTTGATCCACGGCCAGCGAGAGAATATAGATTGCAAAGAGATAACCACATTACTAGCTATGGATTTGGCTACGGAGAGTATCTGGATGTCTGCGAGTCTTGATGACTATCTAAGAGAGGTTGTACAAGAGTAATTCTTGATTGAGAGCATGGCACGTATGCGGGCTTATGCGCGTGAAAGCGTAGAGATCGGCGGGTTAACGAGGACAACGAGAGGGCGAGCAATGAGTCCTTTGGTAACTTTGGCGAGTCACCTCGCGTGGATTAGATTTGCACATCCACGGTCGAGAGGTCCTCCACGGATTCGGGGCGTTCGGGGTATCACGAGTTGGTCGAGAACTCCGGGGCTTCGGTTCGCGGTCGGCGACGTCATCCCGGGGATGTCGTCTTTTAGTTGGTACTTGTTTTACCTGCGGCCGTCGAGTCGATGTCGAAGAAGTGTCCTTGTAGGAGGACTTAGCCTTGAGGATCGGTGGGTAGTTCGTCATCTTCCCTAGCTATGCCCTACAGGCGAGTTTGACTAAACGACTAAGGGAGTGAAGCGATGATATAGATAGATCCTTAACCCTCTAGGGGTTAGTATGTGAGATAAGGTGAGTACACATTAAGTGCTATGTTCTGATAGAAGTGTGTACTTTGTGATTAGAAATCATGGTTAGTACCCGGGGACGATTGGGGGATAGAGAAAGTGTGAGACGTAGAGTGTTATACGTGGAGACCTTAGAGGTAAGGCCGTCTCGAGTAAAAGATGTATTGTTTATGGTTGACCTTATAGGAGTGCATAGTGCACGTGAGTTATGTTTGTGGGATAAGTCACGAGTAGTGTGGAATGAAAGAGGGTAGTTGAGCTAAGAAGACCGCTAGGTTTCGTAGCGTGATTAGTGAGAGTTTTCCTTGGGAGCTGGCGTTTTGCGGCGTTCGGGTCGGGTTGAGGCCACGTTGAGGGTCAACCCGCGGCGGCATGTATGGTGGGGTCGGTTGTGGTGGTCGCCTTGTGGTAAGTCACGAGGTGTTAGGCCCAAGTTTAGTTAACGTGTCGAACTGCGTGGATGCGTTCGACGATGTCGGGCGAGGAAGTCGGCCGTCTTGTCTTCTAGCAAAGGCCGTTTACTGGCGATGTTGATTTTATCGGAAGGTTGTAAAGGCTGCAGGTGCCTACCTTCACCTTATGACAGTGGAGCCAGTGCAGTGCTTTTGTTTACGGAAGTTTTACAGCGGGGTTAAGGACTGGTGAGTCTCAGTCGCGTTCGCCTCGGGCGATGTGTGGATTTGGGGTAGTTATGGGGATTGTTGTCTCTGTGGAGAGTGTTTAAGCTACAATTTCGGTGTTCGGATGTCGCCTTATGAAGCCTTGTAGGGGCGGATGTGTAAGTCGCCCGATTGGTTCGATGTTGGCAAGATTGAATAGTTGGTTGAGCTTGTTCCGGTGGTGTGCATATGGTAAAGCTTGTCTAGAAGAGGTTACGGCGGCTCGGAGAAATCGTGCGGATAATCGGCGACGCTTAGAGTTCGAGTTGTGGTCGGTCTTGAAAGTACCACCGGGTTAGGTGTGGCGAGTTTTGGAAAGCAGAGGAACTTAGCAGGAGTTACTTTGGGCCCTTTGAGTTCATGTGAAGAATAGGCCGGGTTGCCTATATTAGCATTTGCCGTCCGACTTAGGAGGCGATGCGTCCGATCTTCGTATTGTTATGATCGGGAAAGTATCGGAGGTCCACCAGTGTTCCAGTTAATGATGACCACGTTAGAGATAGTAACCCGAGTTTTGGAAGCGAAGCGATGTGAAATGTGGTAAGAGTTCGAGTGTCACGACAACCTCGGGGATCGCATGCGGCCGGTACCATTTGTTGGGTGCCGGGTGACACTAGAACCTCGCGGCAAAGTGACAAAAGTGGTATCATTTCTTTTGTAAAGAGAAGGTCACGAAGGAAGTATATTTTAGACCCCGGAGAGAGGTGTTTGTGGTAATGTTAGAGGTGTTTCCTCGTGGACTTGGATGGAGGTATTTGCGCGGGTGTTTTTGTGGCCATGTGTGGCAGGATTGTTCTCGTAAGTATAGTAGTGAAGACTATACTGGCGCGCGTTTGTTTTGAGACTTAGAAGAAACATTCGGGACGAATGTTTCTAAGGAGGGGAGAATGTTATACCGTATTTCGGTATATGCGTGGGGCGTGCGTAGAAATTTGAACTTTTTAAATAAGGCTTGGCCGAATTATTTTGTGCACAACACCCGGTTAGAGTCGTTTTTCGGAAGCGTTTCCTGACTTTCGTAGGGAAAATTCCGGCTATGTCATTTTTAATTTTGCGGATTTTTAGAGGCGAAACATTTTGGACCAACAAGAGGGCGACACTTGTCACCCTCTCATTGGAGCACGTTGTGGGCGGTACAAGTGGGACGAATTGGCCTTGTTTGGTCAAGGGGTTGGTAGGATATTTTTGTGGTAGATGGATAAGGTGCACTTGGCAAGATCTTGGCCATTGGTTGGCCTTGGCTTGTCCTATAAATACCCCCCTTTGGAAGACTTCTTCATCCATTCCTAAATTTCCTAAAGTGTTAAAATCCTCCCTCCCCTTGTGTGGTGTTTCGTCCTACACCCCTCCCCCTTTGTGAGGCCTTGTGGCCGAGAGTCCCCTCCCCTTGGCGAGTACCCCACAGTGGGGTAGGGAAAATTATCACCCACTTGTGGTGTTGTCTCGTATAAATACCCCACCTTGGTAGAAATACTCTCAAAGTATTGTTGTAATGCCCAAATTACCTTAGCCGTATACTTTGTAGTATTCTAAGGTTATACCTATACGAAAAGCCCCGTTATACTATTATACTTCCCGTCAGTCACCAAACCGAAACCCTAAGAAAAATCTCCATGGTTAGTTGGAGTAGTATGTAGAAGTTGGTTAGAACTTCTAAGGGTAGTTTGGAGCGGGTTGGAGCGCACGGAGTTGGAGCTAAACGTTGCCCAGGACCGACTTTATACTTGGATAATTATGGGCTTATCGAGGTAAATATCTTGTCCCTCTATTGTAATTGGAAATTACATGATTGTTAGACTGTATAGTTGAAGTATACTATATATAGAATGAGCGTTGTTATCGGCAATGTCTTTGGACTTAAGCTGAATAATAAGAAACCTTTTCGAAGAAGAGTCTTTGAATCAGTAATTACATAGGGTATTCAGTGGGCTTGTGTAGCTTTTACGTGAGGTAGAATTGTGCACGTCCGGATTAGGCGTATAACCCACCGGTTGGCTTGGTGGCCGGCCCAGATAGAGGAGGAGATTTCTGCTGTTGGGGAGGAGGTCTTTGCGAATTTTACGTAGAATGTTCTACAAAGAGATCTAAATGTTAATAGCGCCTTGTGGCCTTATAGGTGGAAGTACTATGCGTGGCGCGATCTACTTGGCTTAAGGAGTAGCCGGCGGTTTGAAGTACAAGGGCGTTTTGCTATTAGTCGAAAATCGTCGCGAGGTATGTGAACCTCTTCCTATCTCTTCTAGCATGATATGTGTGTAACTATGTAGTGCGGTGAGCGTCGTGTGTTAAATGTATTTGATTGGTCTAAAACATAAAGTGTTATAACGGCTTTATGGGAAGTTGGTTATAACGACTTTATGTATGTAAGAAAATACTTGTGGTTTTTAAAAGGTAAGCGATTGAACTATAAGCTGGTTGGTTATGTGATAATAAAGAACTTGAAGTATTTCAAAAGATTTTGAATCATTTTGAAAGAAGAGTAATACTTGGTTTTGAAAACTTAAGAGTTATACTAGCTTTATGGGAAGTTAGGTATAACGGCTTAAGAATGTTTCTTGATTTGAAATCGGAATGTGTATCGACAAACCAACTGCGCGTTAATAAAGGAAATGTTTTGTGATTAAAACCAGTAGAAACTTCCATCTGCATAGAAGCTAAGATGAGACAAAATGATATTTCTAGATCATGTTTCTTTGTAATAAGATTGTTATAAACAAGAATATCTACTCACATATAAGGCTTATGTTTTCTCGGATGGTTTAAAAGAGAATTATATTCTTAAATGAATAAGACTATGAACTACTGAAACCTTTCTAAAATAAGAACGTGAACATTTGAAATTAGGCAAACTTGGACATTTGGAAAATAATGTTGTTACTTGATTTTACAAAGGTAAGTGTTTTGATTTACTTGAAAGATAATCACTCTATTTTCATATCTACGGGTATTGTGTGACTTTTGTAAGCGTAACGTATCTTTTAAAAGATAATGTATGAAGTACTTTGGGAATAGATACCCGATCTTGTTAATCATATATTAGAATGTACCTTGTGTGTATAACATGATTGTGTTGGTTTGTGATAGCCTTGAAATACTTTCTTGTCGATTTGATAAGTAAACATGCTAGGATGCTACGTGTGTTAGTATCTTGTGATGTTTTGTGTAAAGGGGTTTTCCTCATTGCGCTTAAAGTTGTTTGACTCTCGGTAGTTATGTTGGTATTGTACCACTCACCTTGACTTGTCTCGGAGGTTAAGGCGCCTCCGTCTGGGGTAGACTTCGGTGATGCAGGACCGTGATTGAGAATACCTCATGCGGGTCGAGGATCCATGCGGAACTACGGGAGTTCGGGTTAGTTTGCGGCCCTTGTGGTCATGCGGTCTTTGTGGCCATGCGGATCGCGAGTCGGGGCGATGCGGGAGTAGCTACCCTCGATGCGAGAATACCTCATGCGGGCCTATGAGGTTGGCCTATGCGAGCTACGGAGAGTTCGAGCTGACGCGCATTTGATCTGCAGGCGGTGACCGGCTTGGATCATGTGGCCAGTCAGACAGATATCATAATCTGATTTATGACCACATTAAATCTTGTAGGTGTTAGTAGTCGGTTATGCCTTACGTACTTACCTGTCTTTGCTTTATTAGGACACAGTGGGACACAGTGTTCATGTGTGTTCCTTGGTGCTTTCATGTCATAAACTGCCGACAGTGAGGAAGGTATTCCACGGGCATGATTGATGTTATGGGCGTGAGACCCATAGTTACATTTGAGTGATGACTTTGAGGGCGTGAGTCCCTGACTTGACATGACTGCCTATTTATTGTGATCGTAGTTTGGTTATCATACATGTCTCTGCTTTATAGACTATTATGATTTCATTTCTGATATTTTCGGTTTCATATACTTGGTACTGTTGTCGACCTCGCCGAAGTGCGTTCATCTGCGAGTTGAAGTACATCGATCGTTGATCCTCGCTCATAGGATCACAGTTCAGCGTTTGGGAAAGCTCCGTTTCTCCGGAGGCTTATCTTGGTATAGTCCCATGTTGTTGTAGGTGCTTACATTCAGGGGTATGACGGCCCATCCGTCGTTGTTGTCATATCATTCGTAAGTGCAGTAATCTTGTTGTGGCGGGGTTTGTAAAAAGTTAAATTGTTCATTTTGAAAGAGTTGTTATTTATATATATGCCGAGAGGCCACTTTTCTTGGATAAACATGTGTCTTCTTTACATTGTATCATGTATTGTGTTTTATGTTCCGATTACTCGATGTTGTATCACTAAGTGCGGGGTAGACACGATCACGGGCAGGTTGGTCGTGACATTGAAAGATAAGACTTAGTTTGACTTGTTATGAATTTTGTTAAAATGTTGTAAAAACCTCATTCGCGAGTAATGAGTTGTTGGTTTTAAAAGAATAATGTTTTACTGATTTCGGAAATGAGATTAAGTATCGAACAAACCATTGCAGCGTTAATAAAGGAAATGTATTGACTAATTGTTATTAAAACCAGTAGAAACCTCCATCCGCATGAAAGCTAAGATGAGACAAAATGATATTACATTTCCTAGATCATGTTGCTTTTATAAGATTGTAATAGACAAGAACAACCTACTCACACATAAGGCATATGTTTCTCAAATTTGTTTTAAAGGAGAATTATATTCTTAAGTGATTAAAACTATGAACTCTGAAACCTTTGAAAATGAGAAACTTGAGCATTTGAAATTAGGCAAACTTGAGCGTTTGGAAAATAATGTGTTACTTGATTTTACAAGTGGAAGTGTTTTGGTTTACTTAAAAGATAGTCCTCTATTTTATACTACGAACATTGTGTGACTTTTGTGAAAGAAAGCGTATCTTTTAAAAGAGTTAATGTATGTAATACTTTAGGTCAAAGCGGGATTTTGGCGTAAAATGATAGTACCTTAAGTTGTGTGTAACTTGCCTATGTTTGCGTGTGATAGCCTTGTTGTGCAAATCTTGTATTTTACTCGACTCTGGTTCGTGGGATGAACAGGAATGTATTTCACTCGACTACGCGTTCATAGGATGAGCACGGAATGTATTCACTCATTCTGCGTTCGTGGAATGAGCAGGAATGTATTTCACTCGACTACGTGTCCACGGATGGGCCGAATGTATTCCATCCGACTACCGAGTTCATGAGATGAGCAGGAATGTATTCCACACGTTTCTATCTTTGGGTCCATGAGATGGGCGAGACATGTTATACGTATCACATGGTTTGTACCTAGGCTGCGGCGGTGAGGAAGGAGTTCACGGGCATGAGGATGACTTTGAGCGTGAGTCACGACTTGACATATTTGCTTTTATGTTATGAGTTGTAGTTTGGTTATCATACATGTCTCTGTTTTATATAGTATTATGATTTCATTCTGATATTTTTGATTTCACATACTTGGTACTGTTATCGACCTCGCCCGGCTGCGTTCATCTGCGCAGTAGAGGTACATCGGTTGTGGATCCTCGCTCATAGGATCACGATTCAGCGTATTGGGAAGCCCCGTTTCTCGGAGGCTTATCTTTTGGTATATTACCACAGTCCAGAGGTTCTTGTATATTCGGTATGGCGGGGCCTGTCCGTCATAGTTATTGTCACTTCTTAGAGTGCAGAAATGCAGTTGTGGCGAGTTTGTAAAAAGGATAAGCTGTTGGGTTTTATGAATATATCTGACAAGCTGTTTTGGTTGCTTTGTTTATTTATCATGTCTCTTGTTTCATGTTTATGTTTTTATTTCCGATTCTCTCGATGTTGTATCACGAGGTGCCGGTAAGGCACGATCCACGGGCCGGTTGGTCGTGACAAAAGTGGTATCAGGCGATTAGTCCTCGGAAAGTGTCTACGAACCGTGTCTAGTAGAGTCTTGATTATCGGTGTGTTGTGCACCACATCTATAATGTCGAGGTGCGGACATTTAGGATTGGTTTCTATTCTTCTCACTCGAGATCGTGCCTTAGAGTTGTGTTATAAGTTGGACTCCTCAGCGTATTCTTATGTGCGATTATGCCTCCGCGCAGGCAATCAGGGCCCGAAAGGCAAGGCGAGGAGGCGCGAGTAGAGCACGGAGGTTCTGGGCGAAGGCCCGATCGTTACACGAGATAGTGCTTCCGACGGCGAGTTTTGCGGCGCCGCCCGGCCAGCGAGTTTAGAGCGCAGCGATGGCTGCGAGACTACGATACACAGAGCCTCCAGTCCACACTGGAAGCGGATGAGATAAGTACAAGAGATGGCCCGATTCGGCGAGTCGTGGCGAATATGAGAGAGAGGCTGGATCAGTTCAGTCCGATAGCACCGTAGTTCACCCCGAGCAAACAGTTTGAGACTACGGGACTTTACGAGTTGTAGTCGCCGCCGTTACATGGATCGAGAGTTGAGGATGACCTCGTGAGTTTATCAAGCGACTACGGATTATGAGTGATCGAGTCTCGAGGCGAAGTCGGTGGTATTGGGTTCGCATCACCGCGTGATCTGCGATCGGTTTGATTCATGGGAAGCTGTCCAGGAACATGCGCTCCAGCGGTTTGGGGCGAAGTTCTCGAGGCATTTCTTGCACATTTCTTGCCTCGCAGATGAGAGGGCTCGGTAAACAATTTTTGACGTTAAGGCGGGCCGGCGTGCGGTTAGGAAGTACAACGTGGAGTTTGACTTCGTTGGCTCGGTATGTCCCCGCCAGTGACCGATATGGAGGGCGAGTGCACCGCTACGCCACGGGCTCGATGATTACTTAGCGAGGCTTGTTGGTGTAGCTCTGCGGCCGGGCATGGACATTGCCCGCATCTGACTCATGCACTTGGATGTGAGGCACGGAGAGGTCGGCGGAATGACCGGGATCAGCGAAGAAGGCGAGCAGCGAGGTCCTTTGGTAACTTGCGAGGCGGATCGCCTCGGCGAGCTAGTTATGCACCTTCGCCCGATGAGTGGTCCTCCACGATCTTGACATTCGGGTATTCGGGAGCTGGTCGTGGCTCGTGGCTTCGTTCACGGATATACGTGAGTTCTAGCGGCAGATTCATGTCCCCTCGGTGTGCACGATGTGGCGGCGTCCGGGAATGTCGTCTTTCGCGGTGCTTGTTTCACTGCGGCCGTCGAGCCGTGTGGCGAAGAATGTGCTTATAGGAGAGTGCCGTCGGCGTGGCAGCCTACGGATCGATGGCGAGTTCATCACCTTCTCTACTATGCGCCTGCAGTGTGCCTATGATTAGAGTGAAGCGGTAGATACGTATATCCTTAACCTCTAGAGTTTTGTTTGCGATATGATGATCTTATTATTGTGTGCTATGCAGATAGCATTGTGTTAAGTATAACTTAGAGAACATGACTAGTTGAAGAGGTAAGTTTGGGGTCATGGAAGGTGTGAACCTTAGAATATTATAAGTGGAGACCTTAGATGCGAGGCCGTCTTGAGTAAAAGATTTGTTTACGATTGACCTTTGTCGGAGTGCATAGTATACGAGGGTAAAAATTGTGTGATAAGTCCCGAGTGGTGTGAATTATATAAGGATAGTTATGATAAGAAGACCACTGGGTTTGCGTAACTTGATTAGTGAGATTGTTAGGATCGGGAACAAGAGTTTGGCGCGACAAATGGGTGGGTTGAGGCAAGGTTGCGTGTCAACCGCGGCCGGTTTAGGGTGGTCGATTCGAGGTGGTCGCCGGTGGTAGATCACGAGGGTGCTAGGCCGAGTTTAGGTAACCATCGTGCGGGTTCGTGGATCGTTCAACCAGAATCGGATCGTGAAGGCGGGAATGGCCTTAGAGTAAATTGAAGCTAGTGAGCTGTTGTGAGATTAGAAATGATTCCTCGTTGGCTTGGATTTGAGTTTTGCGCACATGTTATATTCGGCCATTGGTGGCGTGATCGGTTTTGTAAGTATAGTAGTGAAGACTATACCGACGCAAGTGCGTTTGGAGACTTAGAAGGAACATTCGGGACGAATGTTTCTAAGGAAGAATGTTATACCCGTAGTTCCGGGTATATAGGTGAGGATATGCATGCGAGAATACGGCGAAATTTTGGAAAGAAAGAAAGATGTGATTTTTCACGGAAAAGTTTCGGGTTTTGTGAAGGAAAAAGGTTCGTTGATGGGAATTGGATTCCCAGATTTGGGATTTGGGCTTCTTCAATTATATTAGAATTATGGAATTTTATTTTAGGAATTGGTCACGTGGGGCCACGGAGAAATTTCTGGTTTTGTGGGGCCAGCTTTGTTTTGAGATTTTTGCCTTTATGGATATTTTCGAAGATGAAATATTTTGGGCCCAGTAGGAGGCGACACGTGTCACCCCCCTAGGTGGCCTCATGGCCGAAATTTGCTAACAAGTGGCAAGACAAGTGGCCTTGTCTTGCTAGATATTTGTGTGGACAAGTGGCTTGTGGGACCCACACACACTTGTCCCCAATCTCAACCACACACTTGCCTTCATCCTAGCCCTTGGTTGTCCTATATATGCACCCTTAGTTGATGAAAACTTCCACACTTAACCATTTCAAGACAAGAAATTCCCTCCCTTCTCCCTTGACCTTGCTCTCGTTTTGAGCCCGTTTCTTGACCTAAATTTGTCCAACAATTCTTAAACTCTCCAGTGTTCTTCCCTAAGGTGTTAGGAAGATTGTGTACCAAGAGTTGGAAAAGATTTCACACCCCTAACCTATTGTTCATGCCTTGGCCGAAACTTACTAGTTGGAAACCCTACGTGTTCTTCACTTTTTGGAGTTGGTTCTTGAAGAGAAATTGGTTAGGAGCTTACATGGGTTGCTTAGCGGATTGGAACGGAAAGATTTGGAGGTAAGACTTGCTTGGAGAGACATTAAGTTCTTGGATAATTTTGGGCTATTTGAGGTAGTAAACCTTAACCTCTTTGTGAATTGGTCATTATACATATATTATAAGTATATTATGGAGTATATAAAATATGGAGTAAAGTTAGGAAAAGTTGGATCTTGTTAACTTGTTAAAAGAAAGGATTGGCCGTTTGCCATTAAAATGGTAAAAACGTATCTTACTTGTGAAGAAGTAATTAACAAAGTAACTATAACTTATATTAAGATGGAATATAAGTTGGATGACTAATGAAGTAATTGGATAAGTAAAATGGACAAAGTTGGCCAAGGACCCCAACTTAAGGACTGTATTTACTTTGGACTGTATTTACTTTGGACTGTATTTACTTTGGACAGTATTTACTTTGGACTGTATTTACATTTCTGTTAAGGGGAAGATTGTTCAATCGCGTTCCGTTTGGGCGTGTGATCCCCTTTTTAATTTGTTATACCCCGTATTTCCAGAGTATGTACGTAAGGACGTACGTGGAGAATTTGAGCCTTAAGTTAGGCTTTGGTTCGAAATTTGGGCACAAGTGCCGAATAGAGTCGTTTTCCGACGAAACATTTCCACAGCTTACGTTGGGAAAATTCCGGCTATGTCATTTAGTATTTTTGCGAATTTTTCCGAGAGGCGAAATGTTTTGGACCAACGGGAGGGTGACACTTGTCACCCTCAGTGAAGCGTTGGGTTGGCCGATTGGGTCACGTTCTATGGCCTATTGGCTCCTTGTTTTGGCCTTGTTTTGTGGCTTGTTTGGTGCCATGTTTTGTGCCTTGTTTTGTGGAGTAGGGTTTAGGGTGCACTTGGCTTAATCTTGTCCTTACACTTGCTATACACTTGGAAGGATCTTGGCCCTTGGTTGGCCTTTGGTTTTGCTATAAATACCCCTAAATGTGAAGACTTCATCCATTCAAAAACTTCCAAGTCTTGAAACCCTCTCCTCCCCTTTGTGAGCTCTAAACCGAGAGCCTTCCCTCCCCCTCGTGTGGCCTTTGGCGAGAACACCCTCCCTAGCCTAGTGTGCTAGCCGAGCCTACCCCTTTTGGTAGAAAGTTGTCTTCCAAGTATTGTTATAATGCCCAAAATACCTTAGCCTTGTACCTTGTAGTATTCCAAAGATACCTCATCGTAGAGCAGGAATACTACCCTTTTGTCCCTTTAGTCTCAAACCGAAACCCTAAGAAAATCTTCGTTGATTGATTGAAGTATTTAAGTAGAAGTTAGTTAGAACTTCTAAGGGGTTGTTTGGAGCGGGATGGAGCACCGGAGTTGGAGCTAAGCGTTGCTAAGGATCGACGTTTAACTTGGATAATTATGGGCTTATCGAGGTAATTATCTTGTCCTCTATTTGTAATTGGAAATTACATGTTATTAGAATATATAGTTGAAGTATACTATATATAGAACTAAGCTTAATCTTTATGACAATGTCTTTTGACTTAAGCTGAAGAATAAAGAAAAGAAGCGCCTTTGTATTTACATAGGGTATTGCGATGGAGTTGTGTAGTATTCTTGAGTAGAATTGTACACGTCCAGGTTAGGCGTGTAAACCCCACTGGTTGGCTTGGTGGCGGCCTCGATAGAGAGGAGATTTCTGTTGTTGGGGAGAGTCTTCTTGAATTTTACGTAGAGAAATGGAACCTTGTGTTTTGAAGTTAATAGACGTTTGTGACCTTTCTAGGTGAAAGTACTAAGAGTAGCGTATTCTACTTGAGAGTGGAAAGGGCTAGCGGTTGTAGTACTTGGAGCATTTTGCTTATTGTCGATACTAATCGCGAGGTATGTGAACCTCTTCTATCTCGTTCTAGCATGATATGTGTGTAGCTATGTAGTACGGTGGGCGTACAGTGCTAAGTGTATTTGTTTGGTTTAAACATAAAGTGTTATAACGGCTTTATGGGAAGTTGGTTATAACGACTTTATGTAGGTAAGAAAATGGTTTCTTGATGTTAGAAGTTAAGAGACTTGATCTTATAAGATAAGAGACTTAACTTATTTGTTTTAATGTGGATGTTTGTGTGAAACCTCATTCGTGAGTAATGAGTACTTGGTTTTTAAAGGGTAATGTTTCTTGATTTGAAATCGGGATGTGTATCGACAGGACCAACTGCGGCGTTAATAAAGGAAAATGTATTGAATAATGATGTGTTGTATTAAAACCGGTAGAAACCTCATCTGCATAGAAGCTAAGATGAGACAAAATGATATTACATTTTCTAGATCATGTGTCTTTGTAATAAGATCGTTATAAACAAGAATAAACTACTCACATATATGACATATGTTACTCAATTGTTTTAAAAGAGATTAAGACTATGAGTTATGAAACCTTTCTAAAATAAGTGACTTGGCATTTGAAAATGAGAAGCTTGAGTAATTGAAACTAAGCAAAGCGGAACTTAGGAAAAGAATGTTGTTACTTGATTTTGAAAAGGAATGTGGGTTGGTCATTCTAATACTACGGGTATAGGTGACTTTTATAAAAGTAATGGATCTCTTTTAAAGAACTTAACGTATGTAGTACTTTGGGGTTAAAAACCGGACTTTGGCATAAAATGAAAGTACTTTGAGTTGTGTGAAACTTACTATGCTTGTTGTTGTGAAACTTGCCTATGCTTGTTGTTGTGAAACTTGCCTATGCTTGTGATGATAGCCTTTGTTGTGCAAGTGTGGTATTTACGTATTCTGGCGTCTCGATAGTAGGTCGACTTGTTGAGAACTTACTTGGGCGTCTTTGGCGATGATGGAGAATTCGGGTATGTTTCCATTTTGATTCTTTGTCTTGTTGTTGATGTCACATGGACATGTCTACCGATGCAGTATTCGGAGCATGCGGCCCGTGCGGCGGTTGATTACGATATATTGTTATTGTGGTTACATGGACATGTCTACACCGAGGTAGAATTTCCGGGCATGTGGCGTGCAGCGAGTTGATCACCCAAGATATTATTGTTGATGTCACACGGGCGTGTCTGCAGAGGTAGAATTTCGGGGCATGTGGCCATGGGGCATTGGTATTATTGTTGCATCATGGACATGTCTACACCGTCTGCAGAGTCCGGCATGTGGCCGTGACGCGAACATGATTGATGTTGTGGGCGTGAGACCCATAGTTATATTTGAGTGATGACTTGAGGCGTGAGTCCCACATTGGACATATTTGCTTTTATGTTGTGATCTGGTTTGGTTATCATACGTGTCTCCTGCTTTATATAGACTAGTATGATTTCATTCTGATATTTCTGATTTCACATACTTAGTACTGTTGTCTTGACCTCCTTGAAGTGCGTTCATCTGCATGGTAAGTACATCGGTCGTGGATCCTCGCTCTTAGGATCTCGATTCACGTTTTTGGGAAGCTCCGTTTCTCGGAGGCTTATCTTTTAGTATGTGTTCACAGGTTGTAGGTTCTTGTACATTCGAGGGTATGGCGAGCCTGTCCGTCATAGTTATTGTAAATCTTAAGTCATGTAATGCTTGTTGTGGCGGGGTTTGTAAAAAGGATTAAAGCTATTCGTTTTGAAAGAGTTGTATTTATATATGTTATTGGAAGGTAACCGTTAGGTTGGCTGTTTTATGATCATATATCTTGTTTCTTGTTTAAAGTTTTATTTTCCATTGGTTTTCTCGATGTTGTGTCACTAGGGTGCCGGGATAAGGCACGATGCAACCCCGGGGCGGTCGTTACAAAAGTGGTATCGAGCGATTAATCCTCGGAAAGTGTCTGACCGTGTCTAGTAGAGTCTTGATTATCGATGTGTTGTGCACCATCTATAATCGAGGAGATGCGAGACATTTAGGATTAGTTTCCATTCTTCTCATTACGAGATCGTGCCTTAGAGTGTGTTGTAAGTTGGACCCTCAGCGTATCTCGTTTTACGATTATGCCTCGCGCAGGCAACGAGCCACGAAGGCAAGGCAGCCGAGGAACCGCTAGTGAGATCTGAGAGAAGTGCGAGCGCGAGCCCAGCAGTACACGAGGTTGTGCTTGACGGCGGGTTTTGTAGCCGCCAGCCCAGTGAGGTTAGAGCGCGGCAATGGCTGCCGAGACCTTGATACGAGCCTCCAGTCCACGATGCAGGCGGAGGAGATGGGTTACAAGAGAGATGGCGATTCTTTGGCGGTCGTGGCGAATATGAGGATAATTTGGATCGCAGTTCGATTCGATGCACCACGGGTTCACCCCGAGCGAATAGTTGAGGCTACGGGACTTTACGAGTTGTAGCCCGCCGAGTTTTATGGGTGAGGCACGAGGATGATCGCGAGAGTTCATCCAGCGATTCTGCGGATCATCGGGTGATCAAGGCTTGAAGACCGAGTCTGTGACCTTTGGTTCGCGTCGGCTGCGTGATACGCGATCGATTGGTTTGATTCATAGGAGCTTTCGGGAAGCATGCACCTCCAGCGGTATGGGATGAGTTTTGGGGCTTTCTCACTCACTTCTTGCCTCGCAGATGAGAGACGCGGCGCAGATTTTTGATGCTTAGACGAGGCGGGCGTGCGGTTGGGAGTACAATGTGAGTTCGACTCATTGGCGATGCGTCCAGCGTTGGTAGCTAGTATGGAGGATCGAGTGCACGATATGTTGCGAGGCTCGATGATTACATGTCGAGGCATGTTGGGAGTAGCTCTTGGTAGGGCATGGACATTGCCGCGTGCGAGCTCATCTGCTGGGATGTGAGGCACGGAGAGGTCGGAATGACGAATCGCGAAGAGGCGAGAACAGGTCGCTGGTGACTTTCGAGGCGGACCGCCTCGGCATACTAGTTTTGTACCTCCGCCCGGTCAGTGGTCTCCGCGACCTTGAGTATTCGGAGCGGTCGGGGCTCGAGGTTCGAGTTTCGAGGAAGTAAGTGTTGGCGGATCACGGTCACCTACCTCGGTGTAGTCGATGTAGTAGACCGCATTTGAAGTGTCGTGGTGCGAGGAGCTTGTTATTTTTGCGGTAGCGGGGCCATTTGCGAGCTGTCAGGCCGAGGTATACGGATGTTACGACTCGGCCCGGATCGATGGTGGTTCATCGCCTTCTGATTATCGCCTGGCAGTGGGCCTATGATTAGAGTGGAGCGGTAGCTTATATCATAACCCTCTAGAGTTTTGGTATGCTTGTTATGATGGTCTCATTATTATGTGCTATGTCACGAATAGCGTTGTGTTAATTGTGAGTTAGAAAACATGCTTAGTTGGGAGGATACGTATGGGGGCATGGTAAGTGTGAACCTTAGACTATGTCACGGTGAGACCTTAGGGGTAAGGTCGTCTTGAGTTAAAGATTTATTTTATGTTTGACCACTTATCGGAGTAGTAGTATCGTGGGATTTATTTGTGTGATAAGTCAGTGGGTAGTGTGAGATGGAAGTGGTAGCTTTCATGATGTGAATTAGTAAGATTGTTCGGATCGGGAACAAGAGTTTGCGCGATTGGGGTCGGGTTGAGGACCATTTGGGTCAACCCGTAACCCGGTTTAGGGTGGGGTCGTTCTGGGTGGTCGCCGGTGGTAGGTCACGAGGATGCTAGGCCCAGTTTGTATGACCATCGTTTGAGTTGGTGGATATGTTCGACCGAGCGGATCGTGGGTCGGGAGCGGCCTTAGAGAAGATCGAAGTTAGTAAGATGACCAAGTTTGGAGGTAGTGACTCCGAGGTTGAAACGAGCGTTGTGAGTGTGAGTACGGATACTAGAAAGAGTTTGAGTATTCGAGAAAGTACAACAAGATAGGGGTAAAGTGAGCGTGTGTGATCGTTTCTTTTGTGAAATGAAGGTGTGAAGGGAGTATATTTTAGACCTCAGGTAAGGGGTTTTGTGATGATTAGAGGTGTTTCCTCGTTGACACAGGTTTAAGTATTGGTGCGTTTGTTATTTTTATGGCGGGTGTGGCATGATTGTTTTCGTGCGTATAGCGGTGAAGGCTATACTAGCGCGTGTTTGTGTTGAGACTTGAGAAGGAACATTCGGGACGAATGTTTCTAAGGAGGAGAATGTTATACCGTATTTCAGCAGTATGCGTGGGGCGTGCGTGGAGGTGAGCCTTAAGTTAGGCTTTGGTTCGAAATTTGGGCACAAGTGCGAATAAGTCGTTTTCAGGCGAAGCGTTTCCACGAACTACGTTGGGAAAATTCCGGCTATGTCATTTAGTATTTTTGCGAATTTTTCCGAGAGACGAAATGTTTTGGACCAACGGGAGGGTGACAACTTGTCACCCTCGAGTGAAGCGTTGGGTTGGCGATTGGAGTCACGTTTACATGGCCTATTGGCTCCTTGTTTTGGCCTTGTTTTGTGGCTTGTTTGGTGCCATGTTTTGTGCCTTGTTTTGTGGAGTAGGGTTTAGGGTGCACTTGGCAATCTTGTCCTTACACTTGCTATACACTTGGAAGGATCTTGGCCCTTGGTTGGCCTTTGGTTTTGCTATAAATACCCACTAAATGTGAAGACTTCATCCATTCAAAAACTTCAGTCTTGAAACCCTCTCCTCCCTTTGTGAGCTCTAAACCGAGAGCCTTCCTCCCCAGTCGTGTGGCCTTTGGCCGAGAACACCCCTCCCAGCCTAGTGTGCTGGCCAGGCCTACCCATTTTGGTAGAAAGTTGTCTTCCAAGTATTGTTATAATGCCCAAAATACCTTAGCCTTGTACTTGTAGTATTCCAAAGATACCTCATCTCACGTAGAGCAGAATACTACCCTTTTGTCCACTTTAGTCTCAAACCGAAACCCTAAGAAAATCTTCGTTGATTGATTGAAGTATTTAAGTAGAAGTTAGTTAGAACTTCTGAGGGGTTGTTTGGAGCGGGATGGAGCACCGGAGTTGGAGCTAAGCGTTGCTAAGGATCGACGTTTAACTTGGATAATTATGGGCTTATCGAGGTAATTATCTTGTCCTCTATTTGTAATTGGAAATTACATGTTATTAGAATATATAGTTGAAGTATACTATATATAGAACTAATCAATCTTTGTACCGCGATGTCTTTTGACTTAAGCTGAAGAATAAAGAAAAGAAGCGCCTTTGTATTTACATGGGATTTGTATTGCGGTAGGCTTGTGTAGTAATGCTTAGTAGAATTGTACGTCGGTTAGGCGTGTAAACCCCACACTGGTTGGCTTGGTGGCGCCTCGATAGAGAGGAGATTTCTGTTGTTGGGGAGAGTCTTCCAATTTTACGTAGAAATGGAGACCTTGTGTTTTGAAGTTAATGAGCGTTTGTGACCTTTCTAGGTAAAGTACTAGAGTAGCGTATTCTACTTGAGGAGTGGAAAGAGGCTATGAGTTGTAGTACTTGGAGCATTTTGCTTATTGTCGATACAAATCGCGAGGTATGTGAACCTCTTCCTATTCGTTCTAGCGTGATATGTGTGTAGCTATGTAGTCGGTGGGCGTGCAGTGCTAAGTGTATTTGTTTGGTTTAAACATAAAAGTGTTATAACGGCTTTATGGGAAGTTGGTTATAACGACTTTATATAGGTAAGAAAAATGGTTTCTTGATGTTAGAAGTTAAGAGACTTGATCTTATAAGATAAGAGACTTAACTTATTTGTTTTAATGTGGATGTTTGTGTGAAACCTCATTCGTGAGTAATGAGTACTTGGTTTTAAAGGGGTAATGTTTTACTTGATTTGGAATCGGGATGTGTATCGACAGACCATGCGGCGTTAATAAAGGAAAATGTATTGAATAATGATGTGTTGTATTAAAACGATGAAACCTCCATCTGCAGACAAATTAAGATGAGACAAAATGATATTACATTTTCTAGATCATGGTCATTTGTAATAAGATCGTTATAAACAAGAATAAGCTACTCGCATATATGACATATGTTACTCGATTGTTTTAAAGAGATTAAAGTATGAGTTATGAAACCTTTCTAAAATAAGTGACTTGAGCATTTGAAAATAGAAGCTTGAGTAATTGAAACTAGGCAAAGCGGAACTTAGGAAAGAATGTTGTTACTTGATTTTGAAAAGGAATGTGGGTTGGTCGTTGTACTCACGGGTATAGGGTGACTTTTATAAAAAGTAATGGATCTCTTTTAAAAGAACTTAGCACGATGTAGTACTTTGGGGTTAAAAGCTTAGGACTTTGGCATAAAATGAAAGTACTTTGAGTTGTGTGAAACTTGCCTATGCTTGTTGTTGTGAAACTTGCCTATCTTTGTTGTTGTAAACTTGCCTATGCTTGTGATGATGCTTTGTTGTGCAAGTGTGGTATTTACGTGTTCTGCGTCTCTCGATAGAGGCGGTCGACTTGTTGAGAACTTACTTGGAGCGTCTTTGGCGGTGATGGAAATTCCACGGGTATGTTTCCATTTTGATTCTTGTCTTGTTGTTGATATCACGTGGGCGTATCTACCTGCCGTCTGATGTTAGAAGCGTCGACCGTGCAATAGGTTGATTACCAGATATATTGTTATTGTGGTTACATGGACATGCAGGGTAGAATTTCGGGGGCATGTGGCCGTGCAGCGGGGTTGATCACCAGTATATTATTATTGATGTCACGTGGGCGTGTCTGAGGTAGAATTCGGCATGTGGCCGTAGGGCGGTATTATTGTTGCTCGTGGACATGTACCTGCCGTCACGGTCAGAGGCGTGCGCCGTGATCTTGAACATGATTGATGTTGTGGGCGTGAGACCAGTAGTTATATTTGAGTGATGACTTGAGGCGTGAGTCACGGATGGGCATGTTGGCCCGCTTTTATGTTGTGGCTGTAGTTTGGTTATCATCATGTCTCTCTGCTTTATATAGACTAGTATGATTTCATTCTGATATTTTCTGGTTCACATACTTGGTACTGTTATCTTGAACCTCGCCCAGTGCGTTCATGCAGCGGTGCAGGTACATCGATCGTGGATCCTCGCTCTTAGGATCTCGATTCAGCGTTTTTGGGAAGCTCGTTTCTCAGGAGGCTTATCTTTTGGTATGTGTTCCCTGAGTTGTAGGTTACTTGTACATTCGCAGGTCATGTGGTGAACCATCACGTCATAGTTGTTGTAAATCTTGAAGTCTGTAGATCTTTGTTGTGAAGGCGGGGTTTGTAAAAAAGGATTAAAGCACATTGCGTTTTGAAAGAGTTGTATTTATATATGTTATTGGAAAGGTAGATTGGAGTTGGCATTGCTTATGATCATATATCTTGTTTCTTCATTTAAAAAGTTTTATTTTCATTTAGTTTTTCTGCGATGTTGTGTGTCACTAGGTGCGGGATAAGGCACGATACTTGAGCCGGGAAGCGGTCGTTACATAATTATTATAAGTTATGAAGGCGTGATAGTAAGCGGCACGTTATACGTTTTGGTAGCGTAATCCGCTTATATTTACTTGACTGTTATTATGGGCGTGATAGTAAACCGGCGTTACCGTTTGGGCGTGTAATCACTTCTTTATGTTGTTTAATTATTACGCCTTATATATATATGGTATATATGTAGCGATTTCGGGCTTGGAGAAAGATGGAAAATGAGTAAAAGCAGGGAAGTCTTTGCCAGAATTCTTCCGTAGAATTGAAGAGGGCTTTATTGGTATAAGTCTTCAAGTGGTAAGAAAGGTTTGATAGAAGTACTGGTGACCATTTTAGGAGTTGGAGTACTACGTGTGGCGTGATCTACTTGGCTTAAGGATTGAGCCAAGCGGGTTGAAGTACTTGGGCGTTTTCTGTTGTCGATAATCGTCGCGAAAGTATGTAGAACTTACCTTCATCTTTTCTAGCATGATTGTGAACTATGTAGTACGGTAGACGCGTACGCATGTGCTAAGTGATTTGGTTGGTTTTAAAACATAAAAGGGTGTTATAATGGCTTTATGGGAAGTTAGTTATAACGGCACTTTATGTAGAGTAAAAGAATGGTTTATTGATTGTAGAGAAGAGATAGAGACTTGACTTATACACTACTTGATTTTGAAAGTTAGAGACTTGATCTTGAATGTTAGACTTGACTTCATACCACCGACTTGATTTTGAAAGTTAAGAGACTTGATCTTGAAGATAAGAGACTTGACTTAGTTGACTTTATTATGAATTTTATTTAAAATGTTGCCAAAAACCTCATTCATGAAAGTAATGAAGTGAAGTCAGGGTTTTAAAAGAATAATGTTTCTTGACCGATTTCTGGAAATGAGATTAAGTATCGAACAAACCATTCTGCAGCGTTAATAAAGAAATGTATTGACTAATTGTTATTAAAACTAATTAGAAACCTCTAAAATGCATAGAAAATTTAGATGAGACAAAATGATATTACATTTCCAGATCATGGGTGCTTTTATAAGATTGTAATAGACAAGAACAACTGCTCACTCACACATTAAAAGCGTATGTTTCTGTTTGTTTGAAGGAGGGAATTATGCTACTTAAGTGATTAAAACTATGAACTACTTAAATTATTTCGAAAATGAGAACTTTGCAGCATTTGAAATTAAATGAACTGAGCGTTTGGAAAATAATGTGTTACTTGATTTTACAAAGGGAAGTGTTTAGTCAAAGGAATTGGTAACTTCGTTGTTCTATATATAGTATACTTCCTTTATTCAAACAACATGTAATTTTTACAAGAGAGAAAAGATAATTACCTCGATAAGCCCGAATTATCCAAGTATAAAGTCGATCTGACGTTGTGGTGCTTGCGCTCGAGTTTCTAAACCACCCTTGTTCTAACCACTTTTTACTCAACTCCAACTAGGATGGATGGCAGATATTTCACTTCATTTCGGTTTGTGGATGAGGAGTATAATTCACTCTAGACGTAGTGAGAATTATAACCTTAGAATGACTACAAGGTATCTTTCGGCTATAGGTAATGGGATTGGGCCGTGTATTCCATCAACCTTTGAGGATTTCTACCAAGAGGGTGGTATTTCCTTCGTTTATCTTGGGTCATGAGAGGGTAGGGGGTTCTCGTATCCACTTTAGGCAAGGGGGTTTGAGAAGGATTTTCGAAGGGGAGGAATGTTGTTGGGCGTGAGCAGCTATGGAGAGGCTGGAGGATTTTAACATAGAGAATTTTATATGGATAAGAAGTCTTCCATATTTTTATAGTACATAGCCAAGGTACCAATGGCCGATTATGCCAAGTGCAAGGCAAGTGTGAGCTAGGATTACCTTTGAAATACATCGATTATGAATTAACCACATAAATATCTACAACCCATTTCATTTAGTCCCAAATCCGTCCGATCCACTTGAGGGTGCCTGTCAGCTCGTTGGTCAAAATGTTTAGATCTGGAAAAATCTAAAAATGACATGGCGAATTTTCCTACGAAAGTTATGGAAGCGTTTATGAAATATCTGAGTGAACAAATAATTTTTGGCCGCTTTGTTTATTTATCATGTCTAACGCTTTTCATGCGATCATGTACATATCGGAAATCAGGTATAACACCAAAACCTTAGGTCACTACCTCAGCGTTCATCTTCGAGCCTCGGAATTCCGGAGGCCATTCCGGTCTTAACGGCTAGTGGGTGAGTCGAGCGTATTCACGAACTCTTCGAGTTGGTACCAAACAGGGCTTAACCCTCGTGACCCTACCATGGCGGGACCACCTCGCGGCCCCACAAACCGGGCTGCGGTCGACCGCGAATGGTCCTCAACCGACTCATGTCGCGCTGAGCTCTTATTCAGGAACAATCTTACCTATTGAGTCACGAAAGCTAGCCACTTTCGTCAGCCTGACCAATTATCTGGTACGGCGTGATATAATGCTCACAAGGATCACCACTCTTCTACTCCGAGGCGACGCTAGTAAAGGTCTCGGCGTATAATATTCTAAGGTTCTTTGATCTTGTGACTACCGTGTTTCCTAAGCTACTTGATAGACCTTGCTTTGTAATAGCACACAATAATAAGATCATCATATCAGCATACTAATCACAGAGGTTAGGTATATCTATAACTCTTAGCTTTACTAAATCACCTACTTGCCAGTAGCTTGATAGAGTTGACGGCCAGGATCTAGTGAGTCGTAACATCAATGGCAGGTGACTTCTCGCAAAATGTAATCGCAAATATAACAGGCTCCTTAGCGGCCAGTAATGGGGTCCTACCAGATTGGGCGTCGAGTCGGGTGGCTTGTCAGCCAGAGGCTGCGTCGGTTGAACTACGCACTGCTCTATCACGGAAGCCACCGAGGCGTGGAGGACCCGCTGTGCGAAAGGTGCATAATGCTTTATGAGCGGTCGCCTCGAAATCTGGTGACCACATTGCGGTACCGGCGATCTCGTGCGTTCGTCGAGTTCCCGGCATGTCAAGTCGTAAGCTGCGTGCGCGGTATCCTCGTACCGAGAGGAGATAGGAAGCCTGAAGTACATGGGTGGCGACCGTGTACTCACGGTCCTCCATATCTGTCTGGCTGTCACTACGGAAGAGGGACATGCTCGGGCGGCGAGTCAAATCCACATTTCTTTGGAGAAAGATCACTCGACATCGTGATGTGGAGAAGCGCCTCATATCTGTGGGGGCAAGAAGTAAGAAATGCCCACGAGAACTTCGTCATCTGTTGGAAGCGCATGCTGGGGCGGTTCCTTGAATCAAACCCCGATCATTGAGTATCAGCGCGGCCGTGAACAATACGACTACGCCTCACGAGGATTGTGCTCTCATGTCCGTACGATAAACTCACGAGGTCATCGGTCGATCAGTAGAACTGCGGCGGGCTACAATGAATCGGTAGCCTCATCAGATCTCGGAGTGAAGTCTTCGGGCTAACGCGTCAGCCTATTCATTGACGCGATCACGGCGATAACCGGTCTCGCGTAACCCGTCTCATCTTGCTCGGCGTTGTGGGGCTCCGGAGGCTCGAGCCGGTGGTCTCGGTACATGCTGCGTCCTCTGTATTCTCCGAGAACGATTGCCTTGCGTGGAGCATAAGCGGTAAAAGCGAAATAAATTGAAGGGTCCAGCTTTGAGCACAATTCTCAGGGATCTTAGTGAGAAGAATGACCAATCCTAAATGTCATACGTCGCGACCCGATCCAGGGCGTGGTAGTGCTACCGGGCACTCCTAGTGATACAACATCAGAGAAAACTGAAAATAAAACATAAACATGAAACAAGATATATGATCATAAACAAAGCAACCAAAAATAAATACCAGATATACATAAACCCGAACAAGCTAATCTCTTTTTACAACCCCGCCTACACAAAGCATTTTGCTGCACTTCTAAGATTTGTTAACAACCATGACTTATGTGGCCTTCGCCATACCCCGAATGTACAAGAAATCCTACAACTCGTGAACACATACAAAGAATAAGCCTCCGGAGAAACGGAGTTTCAATACGCCACGAATCAGGATCCGATGAGCGATCCACTACTGACAGATTCTACCGCAGATGCAATCGCAGCCTGGCGAGGTCATGACAACAGTACCAAGTATGTAAAATCAGAAAAATATCAGAATGAAATCATAACAAATTTATATAAAAACAGAGACATATGATAACAAAACGAAGGCCTACAACATAAAAGTTAGCCATGTTAAGTCGTGACTCACGCCTCGTTATCACTAAATATAATCTGGCTGGTCTCTACGCCACAACATCAATCGTGGTTCGTGATTATGGTCGCATGCCTCGGGAATTTTTGACGGTGCAGACATGTCCATGATGCAACACTAATAACAATGCCCCCACGGCCACATGCCCCGACTCAGACGGCCAGCAGGTTAACACGCCCACGTGACATTAACAACAATAATAACAACAATGCCCTACGGCCACATGCCCCTGAGAATTCTGCGCCGTGATCGTGCAGACCACGCCCAAGTGACATTATCAACAATACATGCGGGTGATTAACCCCGCCGCATAGCGCCACTGCGCCCGATTCTTCCAAGATCGTGTGTAGGCAGACATGTCGTACGCTGACATCAACAACAATATACCGCTATAAGACAACCGTGCTATCACAAACAAGCTCAAGCAAATTACCATACTTCTAGACTTTTATAAAAGATCCACTCCTTCCCGAAGTCACACGATATCAACACTTGCACAACAAAGGCTATCACAACAAGCGTAGGCGAGTTACACAACAAGCATAGTGTTACACACAACTCGAGGTACTTCCATTTTATATCAAAGTCAGGTTTTAACCCTAAAGTACTACGTACATTAAAATCCTCTTTAAGAGATCCATTCCTTTCACAAAGTCACATAATACGTAGTATAGAGTGACTATCTTTTTAAGTAAACTAAAATACTTCCCTTTGTAAAATCGAGTAACAACATTATTTTCCAAGCGTTCAAGTTTGCCTAATTTCAAATGCTCCAGTTTCTTATTTTAAAAGGTTTCATAACTCATAGTTTTAATCTCTTTTAAAACAATTGAGTAACATAAGTCTTAATACGTGAGTCGTTTATTCTTGTTTACAACAATCTTGTTACAATGACCATGATCTAGGAAATGTAATACAATTTTGTCTTATCTTAGCTTCTATGCGGATGGAGGTTTCTACTGGTTTTAATAACAATTAGTTATTTGTCAATACATTTTCCTTTATTAAGCCGCTGTGGTTTGTTCGACACTTATTCTCATTTCAAATCAATAAAACATTATTCTTTTTAAAACCAAGTACTCATTACCGCGAATGAGGTTTCACAACACATTTAACAAAATGTTAATAACCAAGTAAAACAAGTTAAGTCTCTTATCTTTCAAGATCAAGTCTCTTAACTTCTACAATCAATAAACCAATCTTTTACCTCGTAGAGTCGTTATAACTAACTTCCCATAAAGCTATTATAACACGCATGTTTTAAACCAACCAACTCATTTAACACATGTATCGCCTACCGTACTACATAGTTTACAAAGCATCGTGCTAGAAGGATAGGAAGAGGTTCACATACCTCGCGGACGAGTATCGACGATAAGCAAAGCGCTCCACGATCAGTAACGGCCAGCCGTTTCCTCTTCGTAGAATACGCTACTCATAGTACTCCCACCTATAAGGCCACAAACTTCTATTAACTTCTAACCGCTTGCGGTTCCACATTCTCTGCGAAAATTCGGCGCCTCCCGCATGGCGGCGTAAGTCTCCTCTATCGAGTAGCTACCAAGCCAACCAGGGGGGGGGGGGTTTATACGTCTAACCGGACGTATACAATTCTACTAAACAGTAATACCACAAGTCTACTATGTCTGATCTATGTAATTACTGATTCGCTTCTCTTCTTTATATATATTGGCTTAAGTCAAAAGACATTGCGTAAAGCTATATTCGATTCTATATATAGTATACTTAACTATATAATCCTACAACATGTAATTTCCAATTACAATAAGGGGACAAGATTATTTACCTCGATAAGCCCAAAATTATCCGAGATAAAAGTCGATCTGAGCAAGGTTTAGCTCGACTCCGTGCGCTCGATCCGCTCCAAACAACCCTTAGAAGTTCTAACCAACTTCTACTTAAATACTTCAACCAACTATGAAGATTTCCTTAGGGTTTCGGTTTGAGACTAAAAGGACAAAGGTAGTATTCCAGACTCGATAGAGGTAACTTTTGGAATACTACAAGGTAAAGGCTAAGGTATTTTTGGGCATTATAACAATACTTGGAGAATACTTCTACCACGAGGGTGTATTATACGAAACAACTAGGCTAGGGGTACCTCGGCCAACACTACTAAGGGGAGGAAGCTCTCGGCCACAAGGCCACTCAAGGGGAGGGGAAGGCTTGGGACGAGAACAACTCAAGAGGAGGAGAGTTTTCAAGGCTTAGACAAAGTGAGGAGTGGATGAATAAGTTCATCACTAAAGTATTTATAGGAAAACCAAAGCCAACCAATGGCCAAGATTAAGCCATGTGCAAGGCAAGTGTAAGGCCAAGATGTGCCCAAGTGCCCCCTAGTCCCTACTCCACAAAACAAGCCACAAAACATTGCACAAAACATTGCACAAAACATGGCACCAATCGGCCAAGGCCAAACCGCCCCTAAGGCGTCCACTTGAGGGTGACAAGTGTCACCCTCTCGTTGGCCCAAAAATGTTCCGTCGCTCGGAAAAATCCATAAAAATACAAAGCGACATAGCCGAATTTTCCCTCGCAAGCTCAGAAAGTTTAGTCAACGACTCTAATCGGGTGTTGTGCACAAATTTCGAACCTATGCCAAACTTTAAGTCTCAAATTTTCGTACGTACGTCTCCACGTACATACTCTGGAAATACGGGGTATAACACATCGGTGGCGTTCTTAGGGCACATTGTCGGGGCCGATGGTATTCGGGTGGATACGGCAAAGATCGAGCGATCGAGACTTGCCTGAACCTACTGCAAGCAGTGCGCCAGCTTTCGGGGCCTTGCAGGTATTATCGGAGGTTCGTAGAAGTTTGCTTCTATTTAGCACCTTGACTGTGACTCGAGCGACTAAGTTTCGATGGGACGGATGCTTGCGAGAGGGCTTCCGATTCGAAGGAGAGGTTGACGACCGCCCCAGTTCTTACTCTTCCAGAGGGTCCGGATGGCTATGTGGTTTATTGTGATGCGTTGGGCATCGGGCTTGGATGTGTGTTGATGCAGCAGGGCAAGGTCATAGCTTACGCATCTCGGCGGCTCAAGAAGCATGGAAGAACTACCCCACACATGACTTAGAGTTGGAAGCGGTGATTCACGCCGAAGATGCAGACATTATTTGTATGGAGTTCATGTGGATATTTACGGACCACAAGAGCCTCAGGTATATCTTGCCGGAGGAGTGAACTTACGGCGAGGCGGTGGTTAGAGCTACTCAAGGATTATGATGTCGATATACTATACCACCCAGGAAGGCGATGTAGTGGCGGATGCCGCCAGTCGTAGGTCGATGGGTAGTCTATCGAGGTGCGACGGAGGAGGGGCATGGTCCGCGAGTTGCATCAGCTAGCGAGCCTTGGAGTCCGATTGATTGATTCTGATAGTAGTGGGGTTCGGGTTCGAGAGGTTGTCGAGTCTTCCATCATCGAGGAGGTAAAGAGGCGACAGTTTGAGGATCCGAGTATGACCGATATCGATACGACTCTTCGTGAGGAAGGGTCCATTCGAGGTAGCTTTGATGGGGTGCTAAGATTTGAGCGTGTTGTGTGTTCCGGATATTGCGACTTGGCGGAGTTCTAGGGAAGCACACAGCGCGTTACTCCATCCGGTCGACAAAGATGTACCACGAACTTAGATCTGTGTATTGGTTGGATGGCACGAAGAGGGCGTTGCGAGTTTGTTGCTTAGTGCGAGTTGTCGGTGAGTCAAGGCGGAGCACGAGGCCAGTGGGTTGTTGCGAGCTATAAGATTCCGACGTGGAAGTGGGAGGTGATCAACAGACTTTATTACGGGTTACCTCGAACTCGGAGGAAGCATGATTCTATCAGGTTATCGTCGGCAGTGACGAAATCCGCCACTTTCTTCTGTCAGACGACTTTTTGGTGAGATTATGCTAGACTTTACATCAGAGATCGTGAGGCGCATGGGGTCCCTATTTCTATCATATCGGATGAGAGCCCGGTTCAGCTAACTTCTGGAGGTCTTTCGTGGGGATTAGGGACGAGTGAGCCTTAATCGTGCATTCCATCCTCGCAGCACGGACAGCAGGGCGTATCATCCGCACTTGAGGATATTACGATGCGTGTTATTGATTTCGAGGGTAGTGGGAGGATCATTTGCCGCTAGTAGAGTTTGCGTATTTTTAACGGCTACCATTCCGGTATCGGATGGCCATGAGGCCTTATATGGGAGGAAGTGCAGTCGCCGATAGCTGGTTTGATGTGGGCGAGTTCGGTTGGTTGGGCGGACTTGATACAGCGATGGATAAGGTGAAGCTTATCGAGGCGATTAATGACTCGAGTCGACATAAGTCGTATGCAGATCATCGTCGTCGGCATCAGGTTTGAGTTGATGATTGGGTTTTCTGAAGGTGTCACCCATGAAGGGTGTGATGAGGTTTAGGAAGAAAGGAAGCTCATCCCAAGGTACATTGGGCCTTATCAGTTGTCGTAGGGTAGGCAAGGTTGCTATGAGTTGAATCTGCCGTCCGTCTGGAGGCGATGCATCCGGTTTTCATGTTTCTATCTTTGAGGAAATGTATCGGATCCATCTAGAGTGCACCCGATTGATGATGTCAGTGTCGAGAGGGTTGTCGTATGAGGAGATTCCCATAGCGATACTCGATCGTCGGAGTTAGGCGACTACGGAAAAAGGATGTGGCTTAATCCGAGTCTTATGGCGAACGAGAACAGAGGAGATGGCGTGGGAAGCAGAGGAGGACATGAGGCGTAGTATCCTCACTTATTCCCCACACCTCGGGTAACTCACTTTCTGCTTGATTTTAATTTTCATATGTACTTAAGTGTTGTATTGTGGCCATGTGTGGCATTTGCAAACTGTTTAAGTTGTGAGGAGCTATGTCGTTTCTGATTTAATTGAATCTAGAAGGAACATTCGGGACGAAAGTTTCTAGGGGGGGGGGGGGGGGAGAATGTTATACCCCGTAGTTCCAGAGTATGTATGTGTGGACGTACGTACAATTTTATAAGCCCTAATTAGGTTAAGGAAGACATTGTGAACTTTCAACGGAAAAGATTCGAACCTTGTGAAGGAAATTTTACGTTTAATATTTTAACCTATTACTGATTTTTAGAGATGAAATATTTTGGACCAATAGGAGGGCGACATGTGTCACCCTTAGGTGGCATGTTGGACGAAACTAGTGGGCAAGTGGCCAAGTCAATTAGTCAAGTCTTGAAAGATATTTTTTGTGGAGCAAGTGGGAAGGCCTTGGACGGTTTTTTGGAGCAAGTGGCTAGCCACATGTCTCATTTTTGTGGTGGACATATGTCCCAAAGTTGTGGTGGACATATGTCCCAAGGTTGTGGTGGACACTTGGTTGGAAGACTCCACTCACACAAGCAACCAAATCTTCACCCTACACGTCTTTAATCTTGGCCCTCGATTGTCCTATAAATACCCCCGAGTTGCAAGACTTAACCCATCCACTAAACAATTTCCAAGTCTCAAAATCCTTCCCCCTTTGTTGTTGTCTCGTCCAAAACACCCCCCCTTTTAGAAGTTCTCGTCAAACCCCACTTTGTAGAAATTGTCTTCAAGTATTGTTACTGTCCCAAATACCTTAGCCAAAAATCCCTTGTAGTATTCCAATGTTACCTCTATACTAAGAGCTCGGAAATACTACTTTATTTCCTTTAGTCACAAAACGAAACCCTAGGAAAATCTTCATAGTTGGTTGAAGTATTAAGTAGAAGTTGTTTAGAAACTTCTAAGGGTTTCTTAGCGGATTTGGAGTGTACGAGAATAGGAGCTAAGCGTTGCTCGGGATCGACTTATAATCTTGGATAATTTTGGGCTTATCGAGGTAATAATCTTTGTCCTTATTGTAATTGGAGATTACATATTTTATTAGTTTAGAATTAACTATAAGATATAGCGAAGGATGGGATAAAAGAAGAGAATTGAATATGTAATTACATTGGGTGTATTCTGATGAACTTGTGTAGTTTGCGGGTAGGAGGTCTTTTGATTTTCCGTAGAATAAAGAACCTTCGCTTAGAATATTCTACGCAAGTAGTCTAGGCGTTGATAGACATATTTGACTATTATAGGTTGATACTCTGCGCGACATATTCGACTTGGCGGTGGATTGAGTAGAATGTATGTGATTCGTCTTATCGTCTTGAGCATGATATTTGTGTAATATATATAGTTCGGTACTCGTTCGTGTGTTAACTGAATTTGGTTTTACTTTGTTGTCTTTTTACTTTAGTTTTAAATGTTAAGATTCTTGAAGTATTTCAAAAGAGTTATGAATCATTTTTAAAGAAAAGTAATACTTGGTTTTCAAAAAAGCTTAAGTGTTATACTAGCTTTATGGGAAGTTAGGTATAACGACTTGAGAAAGATAAGAGGAAACGGTTTACTTATTTGTTTATAAAAGCCTTATAAATGATTTCTGAAGGTGTGGTAAGTTGGTTTGATAAGTAGACATATTAAGATGCTACGTGTGTTAGTGTCTTGTGACGTTTGTGTAAAGGGGGTTTTCCTTGTTGTGCTTATGTTGTTTAACGATAAGCAGTTGTGCTGATATTATATCACTTACCCCCCTGACTTGTTACGAGCCGAGGTCTAGCCACCCCCGATGCGAGGAATACCTCATGCGGGTCTATGTGACCTATGCGGAGCTGCGGGAGTTCCAGGATGATCACTCCGGGTGTATTCTGCCGATCGCGAGGAATACCTCACGCGGTCCGGTGACTATGCGGTGCGGGAGTCGAGATGATCCGAGGGTTAGCTACCCCGATCGAGGAATACCTCATGCGGACCTAGGTGGTCTACATGCGGTGCGGGAGTTCGAGTTAGGCTCGCATAATGATACTATGGGCGATTAGCCTGCTTGATCATTAGCGGCCTAGAAAAGACGATTCGTTATATCTATTTTGCTCTTGTTTATGTTGTAGCACCATATGCGGTTGAATTAGTTGTTCATACGTATTTGTAATTGGTTTTAAAATGCTTTGATTTCATTTCGATGCTACTGATTCACATACTTGGTACTGTTATGCGACCTCCTTCGTGCGTTCATGCCGCGGTAGAGGTACTCTGTTGTTGATCCCCGCTCCTAGGATCACCGTTTACGCTTTTAGGAAAGCCGTTTCTCAGGAGGCTTATCTTTTTAGGTATGATCTCCACTGTCATTGTAGCTTTATGTACATTCATGGTATGGTGGGGCCCTGTCCCGCCATAGTTGTTTACTTCCTTAGAGGTCTGTAGTCCTGTTGTAAATTTTGGGATGTAACTGTCAGACTTGGTATATATATACATGCCGAAAGGCAATTTTTCTTGGATAAAGTTTCTCATTTTACTCTTTATCTCATGTCTTTGTTTTTATATTCCTGGTTACTCTCGATGTATATCTACTTGGGTGCCAGGTAAGGCACGATCATGGCCGAGGATCGGTCGTGACTAGGCAAAGTCTAAGTAACCATCGTATGAGTTCGTGGATGTGTTCGACTGAATCGATCGTGAAGGCGAGAATGGCCTTGAAGGAATTTGAGGCTAGTAAGATGACCAAGTGGGAGGTAGTGACTCGAGGTTTTGGAAAAGCGATGGTAGGTATGGTACGTGTACTAGAAAGAGTTCGTGTCACGAGAAAGTGCGACGAGTAAGGAAGAAGTGAACATGTGTTAGAATAAAAGTGATCATTTTGTTGTGAAGTGAAGATCACGAAGGAGTATCCTTTAGACCTTGGGTGGAACTTTTGTGATGTTAGAGGTGATTCCTCGTTGGCTTGGATTTGAGTTTTTCGCGTATGTTGTATTACGGCCGTTGGTGGCATAATTGGTTTAAATAAGTATAGTAGTGAAGGCTATCTGCAGCGCGTATGCGTTTGGAGACTTAGAAGGAACATTCGGGACGAATGTTTCTAAGGGAAGAATGTTACACCGTAGTTCGAGTATGTATGTGAGGGCGTGCGTGCGAGAATACAAATGATAATATTGGAAAGGAAGAAAGATGTGATTTTTAACTGGAAAAGTTTCGGTTTTGTGAAGGAAAAAGGTTCGTTAATGGGAATTGGATTCCCAGTTTGGTATTTGGACTTCTGGATTATATTAGAATTATGGAATTTTATTTAGGAATTGGTCAAGTGGGGCCCGTGGGAGAAATTTACGGTTTGTAGGGCCCACTTTATTTTCAGATTTTGGCATTACGGATATTTTGAAGATGAAATATTTTGGGAGTAGGAGGCGACACATGGCACCCGTGTATGGCCCATGAAAGTAGGGGGCACTTGGGCGTTTCTTTGGTGGACAAGTGGCAAGCCACTTGTCCCATTTTTGTGGTGGACATTTGGTTGGTAAAATCCACACACACTTGGACCCAATCTTCACCATACACTTGCTCACATCCTAGCCCTTGATTTCTCTATAAATACCCCCCTTGAGTGCAAGACTTATTCATCCATCACTTAGAAAGTTTCCAAGTCTTGAAAATCCCCTCCCTTCTCTTGTGTGCTCTCGGTTTTGGCCATGATTCTTGAGCAAAAATTGTCCAAAAATTCTTAAAGTTTTAAGTGTTCTTCCTTAGGGTGTTAGAAAGATTGTGTACCAAGAGTTGGAAAATATTTCACACCCCTAGCCTTAGATATACCCCTTGACCGAAACATTGCCAAATTGTAGCCTAAGTGTTCTTCACTTTTTGGATTTGAATCTTGAAGAGGAGTTGGTTAGGAACTTATAAGGGTTTCTTGGAGCGGGTTGGAGCGTAAGGAATTGGAGCTAAACGTTGCTCAGGATCGACTTATAATCTTGGATAATTTTGGGCTTATCGAGGTAATGATCTATGTCCCTCTATTGTAATTGGATATTACATATTGTAGTAGTTTAGAATTGAGTATAAGATATATTGGAAGGATGATTATAAATAATTGAATTGTATTTACATTGGATTGTATTTACAGTAGACTTGTAGTATTATTGTAGAGTAGAATTGTACACGTCCGGTTAGATGTGTAACCTTCCACTTGGAGTTATTGGCTTCGTAGCGGGCCTTGATAGGAGGAGATTTATGTGGTTGCGGGAAGGAAATTCTAATTTTCCGTAGAATAAGGAACCTTGTACTTAGAATTGTTCTCTGAAGGGATCGAGAAGTTGATAGACGTTTTGTGGCCTTTTAGGTGGAAGTACTGCGAGTAGCGTATTCTACTTGAAGGGTGGAAAAGGCTAGCAGGGTTACAGTACTTTGGAGCTTTTTGCTTTTTATCGATAATCGTCGCGAGGTATGTGAACCTCTTCCTATCTTTTCTAGCATGATTGTTGTAAACTATGTATGCGGTAGGCGTCGTGTGCTAAATGAATTTGGTTGGTTTAGAACATAAAGTGTTATAATGGCTTTATGGGAAGTTAATTATAACGACTTTATGTAGGTAAAAGAATGGTTGATTGTTTTTAAAAGATAAGAGACTTGACTTATAAATAACTTGATGTGAAATATTAAGGACTTGGTTTATGTTAAAAAGTTGTGAAACCGCTTTTATGAGAAATGGGTAGTTGGGCTTTAAAAGGAATAAGTTATATTGATTTCGGAAATGAGAATAAATATCGAACAAACCACTGCAACGTTAATAAAGGAAAATGTATTGACTAATTAATTATTATTAAAACCAGTAGAAACCTCCATCTGCATAGAAGCTAAGATAAGACAAAATTGTATTACATTTCTAGATCATGGTCGCTTTAATAAGATCATTAATAACAAGTATTGATTTTTCTTAAATTCCACAGTAAGGAACTTGATTTCTAAAAGAAAAGAGACTTGAGAATTTGAAGTGTTTTGGTTTAAAAGAAAGGCATGGTTTTGTCTTAAATTGGTTTAAAACATAAAGTGTTATAATAGCTTTATGGGAAGTTAGTTATAACGACTTTATGAAAACAAAAGGATGGTTTTATTATTGGATTTAAAATGGTAACTTGACTTTAAAGGGAGAAGTGATTTGGTTTAAAAAGAAAGTATGGAAATTGTTTTGGTTTACTTAAAAAGATAGTTACTCTATTTTGATACTACGGGTATCGTGTGACCTTTGTAAAAGAAATGGATCTTTTTGAAAGAATTTATGTACGTAGTACTTTAGGGTTAAAATCCGGATTTGTTGTAATAAAATGAAAGTCTATGAGTACGTTGAACTTGCCTATGCTTGTTGTGATAGCCTTTGTTGTGCAAGTGTTTTGATTCTGTGCTACCGAGTCTCTCGATGGAGGGCCGGTTATCTTGTTATATCCTTGGACCTACTGACACGTTGGGTGGCCCACGGGTATGGTTCCATTAGGATTGTTGTTCCATGGACTAGCTCTCCATGAGGTTTCTTGATTCGGCTTTGGTATGTGGTAGTTGGCTCGTACTTGCCCGTTCGTGGCTGATTCGGCTTTGGTTACGTAGTTAGCCGTACTTGCCGTTCAGTTTTGTGGCGAAGTCTCGTGACTACGGTTGTGATCTGGTGGTTAGCCTGGTTACTTGCCCCGTCAGCTACGTGGCGCAGGGAGGATCTGGTAGAGGCTATCGCACTTGCCAAGTGACAGCTTCGCGGCGAAGTATCGTGACTTACGGTTGTGATCTGGTGGTTAGCCTGGTTACTTGCCCGCCACGCGTGGCGCGGGGAGGATCTGGTAGAGGCTATCGCACGCCCGCGTGTCGACCAGCGAGTTTTGTGTTTTTGGCGAAGTCTCGTGATTACGGCTTTGGTATCCGGTAGTTGGTCACGTACTTGCCCGATGTGCGGCGTGATCTGAGGTGGATCTGGTAGAGGCCTTCGTCTTGCCGTGTCGACCAGCGAGTCGCGATTTGGACGAAGTTTCGTGATGCAGTGGATCGGTAGTTAGCTTACGCATCTTGCCCGGTCGTGACGTGATGCGGTGGATCTGGTAGAGGCTATCGTACTTGCCCGATCGGCCGTAATCTGATTATTTAGTATTGTTGAGTACGGTAGGTTACGGTAGTTGGCTTTCGTACTTGCCACGGTCGATTGATGATGCAGTGGATCGGTAGCTATGCCTTCCGTGCTGCCGTCACGGTTCTTATGACACGGTGGGACTGGTGTTCATATGTACTCCTTGGTGTTATTACATCATATGCCGTGATGAGAAGGTATTCCACGGGCATGATTGATGTTGTGGGCGTGAGACCCATAGTTATATTTGAGTGATGATTTTGAGGCGTGAGTCCACGACTTGACATATTTGTTTATATATTATGGATGTAGTTTGGTTATCATACATGTCTCACCTTTTTATAGATCGTTATGATTTCATTCTGATATTTTCGTTTCACATACTTGGTACTGTTATCTTGACCTCCTTGAAGTGCGTTCATGCCGCGGTAGAGTACATCGATTGTTGATCCTCGCTCATAGGATCACGATTCGGTCGGGAAGCTCCGTTTCTCGGAGGCTTATCTTTAGTATAGTCCTGTTGTTGTAGGTACTTACATTCGGGGTATGGCGAACCACGTCGTCGTAGTTGTGGTTACATTCTTAAGTGCAGTAATCGTTGTGGGCGGGGTTTGTAAAAGGATATAATTGTTCGGTATATATATATATGCGAGAAAGGTAAGTTTTGGTTGCTTTGTTTCTTATTTTATTTTGTTTCATGTTTAAGTTTTTATTTCACGATTTTCTCTGATGTTGTATCACTAGGGTGCCCGGGGTAAGGCACCAGTCACGGGCCCGAGGTCGGGTCGTGACACCAATTCTCCTCAACAAACATTTTTTCTTTCCGACGTTCGGAAGATTTTCCGTCGGAAAAACAATTCTTCCTTTCGTACTAATTTCCAGTCTTGTGTTCCTTACGTACATTCTTATTAAACATGTCCTGGACTTACGGGGTGTAACATAAACTCCTTCAAATTCAAGTATTTATTACCTTCTGCATCAATTTACCTCAAATGAATGAGTCACACAGACTTATCAAAAACAATGATGCCAAAGAAGGAAGGATAATTCACTGGTTACCACTACTTCTCTTTCTATCCACTCGATAACCGGCTTACCGGGAAATCGGAATCGAGCCAATCTCTCTCTGCAGTCAATGTTGGCATAACAAGAGGCCAACTAGCCCGTACACATAATGACCTTAACGTCATGCATGCGGCTACGCTGGGTCTGCTAGTGTTATACCGTATTTCGGTATATGCGTGGGGCGTGCGTATGAAAGTTTGTGCCTTAAAATGCAAGGGCGAAAATTATTTGTTCACAACACCGATTAGAGTCGTTTTTTTAAACGTTTCCGACTTACGTAGGAAAATTCCGGCTATGTCATTTATATTTTTGCGGATTTCTCAGAGAGGCGAAACATTTTTGGACGATGGGAGGTGACACTTGTCACCCTCGTTGACTCATAAGAGGGTGGTTGGCCTTGGCCGATTGGTTCACGTTTTGTGTCTTGTTTTGGCCTTGTTTTGTGCAATGTTTTGTGGCTTGTTTTGTGGAGTAGGGACTAGGGGCACTTGGGCACATCTTGGCCTCCACTTGCCCCCAGCTTGATCTTGGCCCTTGGTTTCCCTATAAATACCCTCCCTTTGATGAGTTTTCTTCATCCACTCTCACTCCTCAAGTCTTGAAAGCCCTCCCTTTTCGTGAGGCCCCCCGGTAAGTAGCGCCCACTCCTTGTGGTGTGGCCGAGACCCACCCCCCTTCCTTTAGGGTTAAACCGTGGGGTACCCACTTGCCTTGTTGTTCTCGTGAATACACCCTCTTGGTAGAAATACTCTCCATAGTATTGTTACTATACCCAAATTACCTTAGTCGTATACCTTGTAGTATTCCAAAGATACCTCTATACGTAGAGCCCGGAAATACTACCTTTTGTCCTTTTAATCTCAAACCGAAACCCTAAGGAAATCTTCATAGTTGGTTGAAGTATTTAAGTAGAAGTTGGTTAGAACTTCTAAGGGTTGTTTGGAGCGGATTGGAGCGCACGGAGTAGGAGCTAAACCTTGCTCAGGATCGACATTATAACTTGGTTAATTTTGGGCTTATCGAGGTAATTATCTTGTCCCCCTATTGTAATTGGAAATTACATGTTGTTAGAATATATAGTTGAAGTATACTATATATAGAAATTTGAGCGTAGTTATCGGATGTCTTTTGACTTAAGCTGAATAATAAGAAACCTTTTCGAAAGAAAAGTCTTGTTGTAATTACATAGGGTGTATTACAGTAGACTTGTGTAACCCCTGGTTGGCTTGGTAGCCGGCCCCGATAGAGGAGGCGATTTGCGGGAGAGTCTTTGCGAATTTTACGTAGAATGTTCTCTGAAGAGATCTAGATGTTAAAAAGCGCCTTGTGGCCTTATAGGTTGAAATACTACGTGTGACGCGATCTACTTGGCTTAAGGAGTAGCGAGCGGTTGGAAGTACTTGGAGCGTTTGCTATTAGTCGATACTCGTCGCGAGGTATGTGAACCTCTTCCTATCTCTTCTAGCATGATATATGTGTAACTATGTAGTACGATGAGCGTCTGGTGTTAAATGTATTTGATTGGTCTAAAACATAAAGTGTTATAACGGCTTTATGGGAAGTTGGTTATAACAACTTTATGTAGGTAAGAAAATACTTGTGGTTTTTAAAAGGTAACTGATTTGAACTATAACTGGCGGGTTATGTGATAATAAAGAACTTGAAGTATTTCAAAAGATTTTTGAATCATTTTGAAAGAAGAGTAATACTTGGTTTTTGAAAACTTAAGAGTTATACTAGCTTTATGGGAAGTTAGGTATAACGGCTTAAGAAGGTTTCTTGATTTTGGAAATCGAATGTGTATCGACAAACCAACTGCAGCGTTAATAAAAGGAAATGTTTTTGATTAAGTATTATTAAAACCAAGTAGAAACTTCCATCCGCATGAAGCTAAGATGAGACAAAATGATATTTCCTAGGTCATGGCTGCTGTAATAAGATTGTTATAAACAAGAATATCCTACTCACACATAAGGCTTATGTTTCTCAGATGGTTTAAAAGAGAATTATATTCTTAAATGAATAAGGCTAGGAACTACGAAACCTTTCTAAAATAAAACGTGAACATTTGAAATTTGGCAAACTTGGATGTTTGAAAAAGAATGTTGTTACTTGGTTTTACAAAGAGAAGTGTTTTGATTTACTTCAAAAGATAATCACTCTATTGTTATATACTACGGGTATTGTGTGACTTTGTGAAAGTAACATATCTTTAAAGAGTTATTGTATAAAGTACTTTGGGGATAAAAACCCGATCTCGTTAATCATATAGTAGAAAGTACCTTATGTGTGAATAACTTGATTGTATTGGTTTGTGATAGCCTTGCAATACCTTCTGTTGATTTGATAAGTAATCATATTAGGATCTACGTGTGTTAGTATTACGTGATGTTTGTGTAAAGGGTTTTCCTCGATTGTGCTTATGTTGTTTAAACGATAAACTGTTATGTTGGTATTATACCACTCACCGTGTTTCGGGGTTAAGCTGCCTCCGACGCGGGGTAGACTCGAGCGATGCAGGACCGTGATTCGAGAATACCTCATGCGGGTCGGGGGCCTATGCGAGCTACGAGAGTTCGAGTTAGTGTGCGGCCTTTATGGTCATGCGATCATGTGGCCATGCGGTCGCGAGTCGGGGCGATCCGGAGTAGCTGCCCTCGATGCGGGGTTATACCTCATGCGGGCCTATGAGATTGGCCTATGCGGGTGCGGGAGTTCGGGGCTAGACGCGCACATTTGATATTGCGAGCGGCGACGGCTTTGATCATGTGACGGTCTGACAGATATCATGATCTGATTTATGACCTTGTTAGTCTTGTGGGTGTTAGTAGTCGGCTATGCCTTACGTGCCCTGTCTTTGTTTATTTGGACACAGGTGGGACCTGTTGTTCATATGTATTCCTTGGTGCTTTTCTATCATTGACTGCCGGCAGTGAGGAAGGTATTCCACGGGCATGGTTGATGTTATGGGCGTGAGACCCATTGTTATATTGGAGTGATGACTTTGAGGCGTGAGTCCACGACTAGACATATTTGCTTATTTATCGAATCGTAGTTTGGTTATCATACACGTCTCACGCTTTCTATAGACTACTATGATTTCATTTACTGATATCTTCATGTTTCACATTGGTACTGTTATCGACCTCCTTGGGCTGCGTTCATGCCGCGAGTAAAGGTCGCGATCGATCCTCGCTCTTAGGGTCACGATTCAGCGTTTGGGAAGCTCCGTTCCTCGAGGCTTATCTTGGTATAGTCCGCTGATTGTAGGTGCTACATTCGGGGTATGGACGGCCCCGTCCCGTCGTTGTCATATCATTCTTAGAGTGCAGTAGTCTTGTATGGGCAGTGGTAGAAAGGGATGTAACTGTTCAAATTGTTATTTATATATACTGACGGTAACCGTTTTTGGTTAGCCTGTCTTCTTATTTCACTGTCTTATTACATTGGTTTCATGTATTGTCTTTATGTTCCGCTGATTACTCTGATGTTGTATCACTAGGGTGCCCGAGGTAAGGCACCAGTCACGGGCCCCGGAACGGGTCGTGACAGCTAGGGTCCAATGACTGTATCGTTACCGGCAATTATTATCTACCCGCTCAGCTACCTACCAACACTCACGGGTGTAGTCACCTCGAAAGGTTCTCATGGATTTAGGCCCTATTTCTTTACACTTGGTTGCTCTCTTTTTCACTGGTCGTACTCTTTCCGTACTTCCAACTTATATTAGCATACGTACATAACTTCCATACTAAATATGGGCTCCAATCTTTGGAGTTACGAAATTAAACAATATAAGGCCATTTCTGGCTCTCGCAACCTGGTTCCGGTGGAATGCGTCCACGAACCCGTAAAAATGATTAACTAGACTTGGGCCCTGCACCCTCGTGACCCTGTCACGTAGCGGGACTACTACCAACTGATCCCATTCCATTTCAGGCTATGGGGCGACCCTTAATAGGTCCCCAACCCGACTCAGCGTCGCACTTAACTCTTATCCTTGGTCTGACTTAAAGTTTTACTACCCGAGAAGGCCTTATATACCTAAGGTCTCGGCGGTTATCAACATTCTTAGGCTCGCAATTTCCTTGCTCCAAGCCTACCTTATCAGTTCCCCCGTAAACGGGTACAAAAACTTCTCGTAAAACCATAATCGTGTTGTCTTGACCACAACAACCATACTTACTCCATACGGATCTCATCCGTACCATTCTCTTAATCATACCACGTAGCTTAATCTATTAACATAGTCTTCCATCAAGTCCCTTAATTATAACTTCTTAAGGGTCCATTACCTTCTCAGACAACTCATCATCTCATAATTATCTCAAATTAGTACGTAAAACCTTGATGAGAGTTCATTAAACTGTTTCATACCTTCCCGGTATTTACTTAGTCCTTACCAATTCCTAGTAATCTAAAATCATTCTAGGCAACACATATGTGATCCTCATACATAACTCCGTATAGCTGTATGTCACAATACCAACTATACTACACATATTACCAACCTGGATACGCAATCCACATAATCTTTCCTGGGTCACTGCTGCCTTTCTCGTAGCTCCAATCAACATAACTTGTTAGGGAGAGACGACCCTAACAACACAGCTCTATCGCACGATCTTAGAGTGAGAAGAATGGAAACCAATCCTAAATGTCATGCAGCCTCCTGGTTATAGATATGGTGCACAACACACCGATAACCAAGACTCTACTAGACACGGTCTGTAGACACTTTCCGAGGACTAACTGCTCTAATACCACTTTTGTCACGACCGACTGGGCATGGCATGGTGCCCTAACTGGCACCCTGTGTATACATCGTGAGAATAGCATGAACATACACAACACGTATAAATACTTAGACAATAAACAACAATTTGGCCGATAAGGCCACCTTCCGTAAAATATACACATACTCAAAAACATCAGTTACATTTTCTTTTTTTTACAACCCAAATCCACAAGACATGACTACTGACCTCTAAGAATAACAACTGTGATGGGACAAGGCCCCGCCATACCCCTGAATGTACAACAACCGACAATACCAGGGATAAGCCTCCGGAGTAATGGAGCTTCTCAACAGCTGAATCAGTGATCCTAAAAGTGAGGATCAGCAACTCAGATACTCTACTGCGGCATGAGCAGCCCCGAAGGAGGTCGATTACAACATGTACCAAATATGTGGAAATCAGAAAGTCTTTGTAGTGAAATCATAAGTCTAAAATAAAGCTGGAGACATGTATGATAACTCAAATAACAGTACATTGTGCCTTACTAACAATGAGAGTAAACAAGAGTATACTTTATGTTACACCCCTTAGTTCCAGGGTATGTATGTGAGGACGTACGTACGAGAATACGACACAAAAATTGGAAAGGAAGAAATATGTGATTTTTCGACGGAAAAGTTTCCGAACTTCGTGAAGGAAAGAGGTTTATTATTGAGAATTGGATTCTCAACTTTGGTATTTAAGACTTTAAGAACTTATAAGAATTATGGAATTTATATTTTACGGATTTGGTCATGTGGGGCCCACCCGAGGAATTTTTACGTTTTGTGGGACCCACGAGGGTTACGGAATTTTATGAACGAATGGGAGGGCGACACGTGGCACCCCCCACATTGGTCTTGGACGTTTTTATGCAAGGATAGGATGGTCATTTGACCATTGTGGATGAAAGTATTCAAGCTTGAGAATATTGACCAAGTCAACTTGTCCACTTGGCTTTACTTTATGGAAATGCATCCTAGCCACACATATGTTGAGATCTTGACCCTCCATTGTTTTATATATACCCAACTAGTGCAAGACTTGTCTTCCAACACTTAGAATTATTTCACATTTCTTGTTCTTCATTTAGGAGCTCACGGGTTTGAGGTATATTCCACACAAAAAAATTGTAGTTTTGTTCCATTATTCACAAGACTTAAACCCTAGGTTCCTAAGAGTGTTCTAAGGTTATCTCAATAGAAAGATTTTAGAAAAGTGGCGTTTTCGTATTAGTCGCAAGGCGGAAACTTAAGGAGTTCTTCAACTTTGAAGTTGGGACATGAATATGAGTTCTTCATAGGCTTCTAAGGAGTGCTTGAAGCGGATTGGAACCTAAGGAGAGGAGCTAAGAATTGCTAAGGAGCGACTTTGAATCTTGGAAAGATTAAGGGCTTGTAAAGGTATAATTCTTGTCGTTTTAGTAATTAAGATTACTTATTGTTGTAGCTTTGGATATTAGAAAGCATGAGGTATATATTATGAAGTTTGATAAATGTTTTGACTATTGGAACCCTAATCCGAAAAACTAGTATGTTAGCCCTTAAGATTGTAATTCAAGTTGGTTACTAGTTAAGTTGTCACATGTTATATATAAAGAAGGAATTATAGTTGTTGAAGTTGTTTATGACTATGTAGAATGGTGGAATAACAACTTGTATTGAAAAAAGGAATTGAAAGAGAAGTAGTGTGTTGTAGCCGAGAATTGCATTGTATTGTGGACTAGTTGGTAGAAATTGTGGAGCGGAATTTTACACGTCTTGTAGGGCGTGTAATCCCCTTTGTATTTGCTGAATTGATTGAGCCTTAAATGTGGCATTTGGTTATTGAATTCGGCCTTGAAAAAGGTGGCAAAGTATGTAGAAACAAAGGAAGTGCTGCCCGATTTTCCGTAGAATTTAGTGACCTTGTACATAGGATATTCTACGAAGAGAGCTAGAGGTTAATATACATTTTATGACCATTATAGGTTGAAGTACTACGAGTAGCGTATTCTACTTGAAGGATGGAAAAGGCTAGCAAGGGTATAGTACTTTGGAGCATTTTGCTAATTGTCGATAATCGTCGCGAGGTATGTGAACCTCTTCCTATATTTTCTAGCATGATTGTTGTAAACTATGTAGTACGGTAGACGTACGTGTGCTAAATGAATTTGGTTGGTTTAGAACATAAAGTGTTATAATGGCTTTATGGGAAGTTAGTTATAACGACTTTATGTAGGTAAAGAAATGGTTTGTGGTTTTTAAAAGATAAGAGACTTAACTCATAAATGACTTTTTATGAAGTGGTAAGGACTTAAAGGGTGTTAATAAGTTGTGAAACCGCATTCATGAGTAATGGGTACTTGGTCTTAAAAAGGATAATGTTATATTGATTTCGGAAATGAGAATAAGTATCGAACAAACCACTGCAGCGTTAATAAAGGAAAAAGTAATGACATTTAATTATATTAAAACAAGTAGAAACCTCCATCTGCATAGAAGCTAAGATAAGACAAAATTGTATTACATTTCCTAGATCATGGCTGCTTTAATAAGATCATTATAAACGAGTACTGATTTTCTTAAATTCCAAAGTAAGGAACTTGATTTATAAAAGAGAGAGACTTGAGAATTTGAAGTGTTTTTGTTTAAAAAGGAAGGCATGGTTTTATCTTAAATTGGTTTAAAAAGGAAGGCATGGTTTTGTCTTAAGATGGTTTAAAAAGAAGGCATGGTATTGTCTTGGTTTACTTCAAAAGAAAGTGTGGAAATGGTTTTGGTTTACTTGAAAGAATAGTTACTCTATTTTTGATACTATGGGTATCGTATGACTTTTGTAAAAAGAAAGGGATCTTTTGAAAGAATTTAAGTACATAGTACTTTAGGGTTAAAACTCGGATTGTTGGCACAAAAGGGGAGTACTTGAGTTTATATAAATGGTGAATCAATTTACATGTTAATGAAAGCCTAAAAATATGTTGAACTTGCCCATGCTAGTTGTGATAGCTTTTGTTGTGCAAGTATTGTATTTCTATACCACCGCGTCTCTCGATGGAGGGTCGGCTGACTTGTTGTGAACTTACTTGGACGTACCGACAGTGACGGAGGATTCCATGGGTATGCTTCCATTGTTATTATCACATGGACATGTCTACACCGATGAGGATTAGGGGCACGCGGCCGTCATGCGTTAAACTCCCGGTATATTATTATTGTCACATGGGCATGTCTACACCGATGAGGGATTCCGGGGGCATGTGACCATTTCTATTATTCCATGGACTAGCCCTCCATGAGGTTTTACTGATTCGGCTTTGGTATCTGGTAGTTGGCTCTCGTACTTGCCCCGGTCGTGGATGATTCGTCTTTGGTATCTGGTAGTTAGCCTTCGTACTTGCCCCGTTCAGTTTTGTGGCGAAGTCTCGTGATTACGGACTTGGTATCTGGTAGTTGGTCTACGTACTTGCCCCCGTCAGCTACGTGGCGCAGGTGGATCTGGTAGAGGCCTTCGTACTTGCCCCGTGTCAGCTTCGCGGCGAAGTATCGTGACTTACGGTTGTGATCTGGTGGTTAGCCTGGTTACTTGCCCCCGTCAGCTACGTGGCGCAGGGAGGATCTGGTAGAGGCTATCGCACTTGCCACATGTCAGCTTCGCGAGTCAGTTTAGTGACGAAGTCTCGTGATCCGACTTTGGTATCTGGTAGTTGGTCTTCGTACTTGCCCCCGTCAGCGACGTGACGGGGCTTTGGTATCTGGTAGTTGGCCTTCGTACTTGCCCCGTGTCAGCTTCGTGGTATAGTCATATAGTATTGTTAGTACGGTTTTGGTAACTGGTAGTTGGCTTTCGTACTTGCCCCGGTCAGTTGATGATGCGGCTTTGGTATCTGGTAGTTAGCCTTGGTACTTGCCCCGTACAGTTTTATGACACAGGTGGGACCTTGTGTTCATGTGTACTCCTTGGTGTTGTTATATCATAGACTGCCGGCAGTGAGGAAGGAATTCCACGGGCATGATTTATATTGTGGGCGTGAGACCCATTGTTATATTTTGAGTGATGACTTTGAGGGCGTGAGTCCCTGACTTGACATGACTGCTTATATGTTGAGTACTGTAGTTTGGTTATCATACATGTCTCCTGGGACTATTTCACCCGCATAGGTCCTGTGGACCCGCAATGAGGTAACTTCCTCACATAGGCTGTACCCGCCCGCATAGGTCATGTGGACCCGCATGAGGTATTCCTCGCATAGGACTATTTCACCCGCACAGGACTATTTCACCCGCTTAGGCCCGATGGGCCCGCAATGAGTACAAACGCCACACTCGCATCATGGGTAGCAAATCCATGGAATTAGTAGTAACCCGGGGCTTTACCCCGTAAGAATAACATAAACTAGCACAACCGGCTATCATACATAACATAAGCACTACCGGCTTACCATACGTAACATAAGCACTACCGGCTTATCATAACATAACATAAGCACTACCGGCTTATCATACATAACATAAGCAAGTTAAGAAATCCCCCTAGCTTATTATTAGTCTTATTCATATACACTCTCATTTTAGTTTACTTAAGGCACTAACATGTCATTATAAAATCCGGGAATTTAACCCAAAGTACTACATACTTCTATTCTTTTAAAATGACTCTTTTTCATATAAAACTTCCAAGATACTAATAATCGTAGTATCAAGTCATATCTACTTTTCAAGACAAGTCACAATACCTTTTAGAAATACATTTAGGCTTCTAACTCAAGTGACTTCTTTCTTTTAAAACTTTAAGCAGTTGATGCCTTAAAATCAATTTGCCTTTTAATATTTCAAGTCATTTATCATACTTACATTACTTAGAGTAAACCACTCTTTTTAACTTTCCATAAGGCTATTATAACCAACTTTCCATAAAGCCATTATACTAGTTTTATACTTTAGACAAATACATTCTTCTTTATATCCAAGAGACTTATACTTTCAAAACCAAGTATCATATACTTTTAAAATACTTTAAGTCTCTTAACTTTTAGAAACTAAGATATCCTTAATATTCTTAAACAAGTGAGTTAAGTCCCTAACTCAACCAACTTGGACATTCTTAAAATAAGCCAAGGATATCAAATTGTTATACCCCGTATTTCCAGGGTATGTACGTGAGGACGTACGTAGAAATTTGAGCCTTAAAAGTTAGGCAAGGTTCGAAATTGTACACAACTACCGAGAGGAGTCGTTTTTCGACGAAACGTTTCCACAGCTTTCGTAGGGAAAATTCCGGCTATGTCATTTATATTTTTTGCGGATTTTTCCGAGAGATGAAATATTTTGGACCAACGGGAGGGTGACACTTGTCACCCTCATTGGACGGCAACCATGGCCTTGGCTTGGATGATTTGGCTTAGTGGGAGTAGGTAGGATATTTGTGCAAGTTGGTGTGGTAGATGGATAAGGTGCACATGGCTTAATCCTAGCCCTACACTTGCCTAACACTTGGATGAATCTTGGCCATTGGTTGGCCATTTCTTGACCTATAAATACCCCTCTAACTTGATGAACTTCTTCATCCAAATATTTTCTAAGTCTTGAAAACCTTCCCCCTCTCCTTTGTGTAGCTCTCGTCCTACCTTCCCCCCCCTTGGAAGGCCTTTGTGGCCGAGAGTAACCCCTAGCCTAGTTGTGCTAGTCGAAATACTACCCCCCCTTGGTAGAAATGTATTCTACAAGTATTGTTACAATGCCCAAAATACTTTAGCCAAATACCTTGTAGTACTTTCCAAAGTACCCTTTTATACGAAAAGCCCGGAAAATACTATTATACTTTCCTTTAGCCACTAAACGAAACCCTAAGGAAATCTTCATTGTTGGTTGAAGTGTTAAGTAGAAGTTCGTAGAACTTCTAAGGGTTGTTTGAGCGGATTGGAGCACTCGGAGTAGGAGCTAAACGTTGCTAAGGGCGACATTAAACTCGGATAATTTTGGGGCTTATCGAGGTAAATACTCATCCTTCTAGTGTAATTGGAAATTACATACTATAGTAGTATAGAAATGAATATAAGATTCATAAGAAGAGAATTGAACTGTAATAGAAGGATATTACAGAAAAGACTTGAATCAAATCACTTCGAAGAATATTAGTAGAAGTTAAAGCGTACTTACATAGGGAATTTGTATATCTGATGGTGATAACCTTTATTGGTTGAATGTTCGCAAGTAGCATGGGCTACTTAGAAGGTGGACCAGGCTAGCCGGTTATAGCCGTGGAGCGTTTTGCTTATAGTCGATTATCGTCGCGAGGTATGTGATTCTTCTTATACTCTTGAGCATGAAGTATTTTAAAAGTATATATATATAGTACGGTAGACGTACGTGTGGCAATGTCTTTTGACTTAAGCCTGAATAATAAAGAATCTTGAAGTATTTCAACAGAATTAAGAAACCTTTTTGAAAGAAGAGTAATGCTTGGTTTTGAAAACATAAGAGTTATACTAGCTTTATGGGAAGTTAGGTATAACGTCTTAAGAGAAATAAAGAGAATGGTTTACTGATTGTTAGAAGTTAAGAGACTTGATCTTATAAGATAAGAGACTTAACTTAAATGAATTAATATGAGTTTTGTGTGAAACCTCATTCGTGAGTAATGAGTACTTGGTTTTAAAAGGAATAATGCTTTACTGATTTCGGAAATCAGAATGAGTATCGACAAACCACTGCAGCGTTAATAAAGGAAAATGTAATGAATAATGAAGTATTATTAAAACCAGTAGAAACCTCCATCCGCATAGAAGCTAGATGAGACAAAATGATATTACATTTCCTAGATCATGCCGCTTTAATAAAGATGGTTATAAAATAAACTACTCACATATGGCATATGTTATTCAATTGTTTTAAAAGAGATTAAGACATTGAACTATGAAACTTTTCTAAAAAGAGACTTGAGTAATTGGAATTAGGCAAACTGGAACTTTAGGAAAAAGAAAGGCATTGTTATGTCTTAAATTGGTTTAAAACATAAAGTGTTATAACAGCTTTATGGGAAGTTAGTTATAACGACTTTATGAAAACAAAAGAAGGGTTTTATCATTGGTTTTAATGTGATAACTTGGCTTTAATAAGAGAAGTGTTTTGGTTTGCTAAAAATGTGAGTCACTCTATTTTATACTACGGGTATTGGGTGACTTCTATAAAAGGAATGGATCTCTTTAAAAGGAATTTAACGTACGTAGTACTTTAGGGTTAAACCCGGACTTTGATATAAAATGGAAGTACCTCGAGTTGTGTATAACTTGCCTATGCTTGTTGTTGTGTAACTTGCCTATGCTTGTTGTGATAGCCTTTGTTGTAGAATTGTGTTTCTATACTCTGGCCTCTCGTTGGAGGGCGGTTGACTTGTTGAGAACTTACATGGACATGTCTACACCGATCTGGTCGGGGCATGTGGCCATGCGGCGGGGTTGATTACCCGATATATTATTCCGTGGTTACATGGACATGTCTACCGATCACGATTCGGGGCATGTGGCTACGCGGCGAGTTGATCAACCCATATATTGTTGTTGAATTTACATGGACATGTCTGCCGTCTGCAAGTCGGGCACGTGGCCACGCGGCATTGTTATTATTATTGTTGCATCATGGACATGTCTACACCAATCACGATTCGGGGCATGTGGCCATGATGCGAACATGATTGATGTTGTGGGCGTGAGTCCCATAGTTATATTTGAGAGACGACTTTGAGGTCGTGAGTCCCTGACTTACATGACTGCTTGTTTATCGTGAACTGTATTTTGGTTATCATACATGTCTCCTGCTTTATATAGACTGGTATGATTTAACTGCAGTATTTACAGTTTCACATACTTGGTACCTGTTGTACTGACCTCCTTCGGGGGGCTGCGTTCATGCCGCAGGTAGAAGTACATTGGCTGTCGATCCCCGCTTTTAGGATCACGCCCGCGTATCGGGAAGCTCCGTTCCTTCGAGGCTTATCTTTTAGTATGTGTTCCACTGAGTTATAGGTTCTTGTACATTCGTGGTATGGCGGGCCCCGTCCGTCATAGTTGTTGTAAATTTTAAGTGCATGTAATCTTTGTTGTGGCGGGGTTGTAAAAAGGATTAAACTGTTCAAGTTTTAGTTTTATATATATGCCGAAAGGCGATTTTCTCGCAGATAAAATGTGTCTCATTTTATAGTTGTTTCATGTTTTATTTTTATGTTTCGCTGATTACTCTGATGTATGACTACTTGGGTGCCCGGGTAAGGCACGATCCACGGGCCGAGCAGTCGTGCAGTGGTATCGAGCGATTAATCCTCGGAAAGTGTCTACGACCGGTATCAGTAGAGTCTTGATTATCGGTGTGTTGTGCACCACATCTATAATCGGAGGCTGCGGGACATTTAGGATTAGTTTCCATTTCTTCTCATTACGAGATCGTGCCTTAGAGGTGTGATAAGTTGGACCCTCGACGTATTCCTTTCCTTTACGATTATGCCTCGCGTAAGGCAACCGAGCCCGGATAGGCAAGCGATCGAGAAGCTATTAGTAGGATCTGAGGAGAATACGAGCGCGAGCGGTTAGTACGAGACAGTGCTTCCGGCGAGTTTCGCGGCGCCGCCCGGCCAGCGAGTTTAGCGCAGCGGTGGGCTGCTGAGACTCTGATGCACGAGCCTCGGTCCACGATGCAGGGCGAGAGATGGGTTACGGAGATGGCCCGATTCTGCGGCGGTCGTGGCGATATGAGGATAAGGGCCGCAGCCCAGTTCGATGGCGCCCGTGGTTCACCCTAGATCGGATAGTTTGAGGCTACGGGACTTTCGAGATGTAGCGCGAGTTCTACGGTCGAGGCACGAGGATGATCCGCGAGTTCATCAAGCGATTCTGACGGATCGTAGAGTGATCAAGGCTTCGAGACCGAGTCGGTGGTCTTAGGTTCGCATCGGTGCGTGATACCGCGATCGGGTTTGATTCGTGGGAGCTATCCGGGAGATAATGCACTTCCGGCCGTTTGGGACGAGTTTTGAGGCCTTCAGCACATTTCTTGCCTCGCGGATGAGAGGGCTCGGTAAACAGTTTTTGATGTTGAGGCGAGCAGCGTCTGATTCGGGAGTACAATGTGAGTTCGACTCATTGGCGGTATGTTCCGCATTAGTAGCTAATATGGAGGATCGAGTGCACCGATATATTACGAGCTTGATGGTTACCTAGCGAGAGTTGTTGTTGGTGTAGCCCTTGGTAGGCATGGACATTGCCGCATGCGAGCTTATGCACTTGGATGTGAGGCGGAGAAATCGCGGAATGGCCGAGATCGCGAGAAGAGGCGAGCAGCGAGGTCCTTTGGTGACTTTCGAGGCGGACCGCCTCGCGGCGGCTAGTTTTGTACCTCGCCCGGTCGCAGTGGTCCTCCACAACCGGGGCATCAGTATTCGAGGCGGTCGAGCTCCGTAGGTTCAAGTTTCGAGGAGTAGGGGTGTTGGCGGTGCGGTCACCCTACCTCGGTGTGGTCGATGTGGTAGACCGCATTTTGGGAATGTCGTGGTGCGAGGAGCTTGTTATTTTTGCGGCCAGCGGGGCCATTTGCGAGGCGTCAGACCAAGGTATACGGATGTTACGACTCAGCCTTCAGGATCAGTGGCTGGTTCATCGCCTTCACTAGCTATGCGCCCTGCAGGGCAGGACGGTGATTAGAAAAGCGGTAGAGACAGGTATATCCTTAACCCTCTAGAGACTTGTATGTATTGATGCTATGATAATGTGTTAAGTGTTATGTTCGGATAGCTTGTGCTAAAATGTGATTTAGAAACCTGGTTAGTGTAAACGGGTAAGCCTGGGGGTGAGGAAATGATGAACCTTAGAATATTACAATTGAGACCTTAGATGTAAGGCCGTCTTGAGTGCAGGATTTTGCAAGTAATCCTTGTCGGAGAGCATTTATGCCTAGAATGTATTGTGTGATAAGTCACAGGTAGTGTGAAATGGAAGTGGTAGCTTTCATGACTGTAGAGGTAAGATTGTTCGGAGCGGGGAACAAAGCGTGATGCATTAAGTAGGTCGGGTTGGGGCCATGTTGAGGGCCAACCCGCGGCCTGTTTAGAGGTAGGGTCAGCTCTGGGTGGTCCCGCCAGGTGGTAGGGTCACGAGGGTGCTAGGCCCAAGTTTAGATAACCATCGTATTCGTGGATGCGTTCGACCCGAATCGGTTCGTGAAGGCCGGGAATGGCCTTAAGGAAGATCGAGGCTAGTAAGATGACCAAGTTTGGAGGTAGTGACTCCAAAGTTTTGGAAAGCGAAGTATGGTGCGTATACTAGAAGAGTTCAAGTGTTCGAGAAGAATCTGACGAGTAAGGGTAGAGCGAGCATGTATTGCGAGCATAGATATGATCATTTCTTGTGAAGGGAGAAGGTGCGAAGGATGTATATTTTAGACCTCGGGTAAGGGTTTTGTGATGTTAGAGGTGTTTCCTCGTGGGCTTGGATGTAAGTATTTGCGCGGTGTTTCGTGGCAGTGTGGCAGATTGTTCTCGTAAGTATAGTAGTGAAGACTATACTGACGCATGTTTGTTTTGAGGCTTAGAAGGAACATTCGGGACGAATGTTTCTAAGGAGGATAATGTTATACCAGTATTTCCGAGGTATGTGCGTGAGGCGTGCGTAGAAATTTGAGCCTTAAAAGTTAGGCAAGGTTCGAAATTGTACACAACTACAGGAGGAGTCGTTTTTCGGTGAAACGTTTCCACGACTTCGTAGGGAAAATTAGGCTATGTCATTTATATTTTTGCGGATTTTTCCGAGATGAAATATTTTGGACCAACGGAGGGTGACACTTGTCACCCTCATTGGGCGGCAACCATGGCCTTGGCTTGGACGATTTGGCTTAGTGGGAGTAGGTAGGATATTTGTGCAAGTTGGTGTGGTAGATGGATAAGGTGCACGTGGCTTAATCCTGACCTACACTTGCCTAACACTTGGATGAATCTTGGCCATTGGTTGGCCATTTCTTGACCTATAAATACCCCTAACTTGATGAACTTCTTCATCCAAATATTTTCTAAGTCTTGAAAACCTTCCCTCTCTTGTGTAGCTCTCGTCCTACCTTCCCTCCCCTTGGAAGGCCTTTGTGGCCGAGAGTAACCCCCCCTAGCCTAGTTGTGCTAGTCGAAATACTACCCCCCCTTGGTAGAAATGTATTCTACAAGTATTGTTACAATGCCCAAAATACTTTAGCCAAATACCTTGTAGTACTTTCCAAAGTACCCTTTTATCTAAAAGCTTGGAAAGTACTATTATACTTTCCTTTAGCCACTAAACGAAACCCTAAGGAAATCTTCATTGTTGGTTGAAGTGTTAAGTAGAAGTTGCGTAGAACTTCTAAGGGTTGTTTGGAGCGGATTGGAGCACTCGGAGTAGGAGCTAAACGTTGCTAAGGAGCGACATTAAACTCGGATAATTTTGGGGCTTATCGAGGTAAATACTATCATCCTTCTAGTGTAATTGGAAATTACATACTATAGTAGTATAGAAATGAATATAAGATTCATAAGAAGAGAATTGAACTGTAATGAAGGATATTACAGAAAAGACTTGGCGAAATCACTTGGAAGAATATTAGTAGAAGTTAAAGCGTACTTACATAGAATTTGTATATCTGATGGACCGATAACCTTTATTGGTTGAATGTTCTACAAGTAGCATGGGCTACTTAGAAGGTGGACCGAGCTAAGCGGGTTATAGCCGTGGGCGTTTTGCTTATAGTCGATAATCGTCGCGGTATGTGATTCTTCTTATACTCTTGAGCATGAAGTATTTTAAAAGTATATATATAGTACGGTAGACGTACGTGTGGCAATGTCTTTTGACTTAAGCCTGAATAAATAAGAATCTTGAGGTATTTCAACAGAATTAAGAAACCTTTTGAAAGAAGAGTAATGCTTGGTTTTGAAAACATAAGAGTTATACTAGCTTTATGGGAAGTTAGGTATAACGTCTTAAGAGAAATAAAGAGAATGGTTTACTGATTGTTAGAAGTTAAGAGACTTGATCTTATAAGATAAGAGACTTAACTTAAATGAATTAATATGAGTTTTGTGTGAAACCTCATTCGTGAGTAATGAGTACTTGGTTTTAAAAGGGAATAATGTTTCTTGATTTGAAATCGAATGAGTATCGACAAACCATTTGCGGCGTTAATAAAGGAAAATGTAATGAATAATGAAGTATTATTAAAACCAGTAGAAACCTCCATGCATAGAAGCTAAGATGAGACAAAATGATATTATATTTCCTAGATCATGTTTGCTTTAATAAAGATGGTTATAAAATAAACTACTCACATATGGCATATGTTATTCAATTGTTTTAAAGAGATTAAGACATTGAACTATGAAACTTTTCTAAAAAGAGACTTGAGTAATTGGAATTAGGCAAAGCTGGAACTTTAGGAAAAGAAAGGCATTGTTATGTCTTAAATTGGTTTAAAACATAAAGTGTTATAATGACTTTATGGGAAGTTAGTTATAACGACTTTATGAAAACAAAAGAAGGGTTTTATCATTGGTTTTAATGTGATAACTTGGCTTTAATAAGAGAAGTGTTTTGGTTTGCTAAAAATGTGAGTCACTCTATTTTATACTACGGGTATTGGGTGACTTCTATAAAAGGAATGGATCTCTTTAAAAGGAATTTAACGTACGTAGTACTTTAGGGTTAAAACCCGGACTTTGATATAAAATGGAAGTACCTCGAGTTGTGTATAACTTGCCTATGCTTGTTGTTGTGTAACTTGCCTATGCTTGTTGTGATAGCCTTTGTTGTAGAATTGTGTTTCTATACTCTCGCGCCTCTCGTTGGAGGCGGTTGACTTGTTGAGAACTTACATGGACATGTCTACACCGTCTGCATTCCGACATGTGGCCGTATGGCGGGGTTGATTACCCGATATATTATTACTGTGGTTACATGGACATGTCTACACCGATGCAGAATTCCGGGGGCATGTGGCCATGCGGCAGGGTTGATCACCCGATATATTGTTGTTGATGTTACATGGACATGTCTACACCGATGCAGAATTCCGGGGGCATGTGGCCATGCGGCATTGTTATTATTATTGTTGCATCATGGACATGTCTACACCGATGCGTGAATTCGGGGCATGTGGCCGTGATGCGAACATGATTGATGTTGTGGCGTGAGACCCATAGTTATATTTGAGACGACTTTGAGCGTGAGTCACGACTTACATATTTGCTTGTTTATCGTGAATCGTATTTTGGTTATCATACATGTCTCGCTTTATATAGTTATGATTTAAGCTGCGATATTTTCGATTTCACATACTTGGTACTGTTATCTCGACCTCCTTGGGCTGCGTTCATCTGCAGTAGTAAGTACATTGGTGTCGATCCTCACTTTTAGGATCACCGCCAGTGTCGGAAGCTCCGTTCCTTGGAGGCTTATCTTTTGGTATGTGTTCCTAAGTTGTAGGTTCTTGTACATTGTGGTATGGCGGGGCCCTGTCCGTCATAGTTGTTGTAAATCTTAAGTGCAGAAATCTTGTTGTGGCGGGGTTGTAAAAAGGATTAAACTGTTCAAGTTTTAGTTTTATATATATCTTGAAAAGCGATTTTCTCAGATAAAATGTGTCTCATTCTGATTGTTTCATGTTTTATTTTTATGTTCCGATTACTCGATGTATGACTACTTGGGTGCGGGTAAGGCACGATCCACGAACCGGGCAGTCGTGACACAAATGGACTAGATTGTCAAAATCTAAATGCGTCTACCGTACTATATATTTACAACTACTCATGCTCAAGAGATAAGAAAATTCCACATACCTCTTGTTCAATCCACTTGCTAAGTCGATACACCGTCGTAGTATGTCAACCTATAATGACCATAATACGCCTATTAACTTGTAGCTTCAAACGTAGAATATTCCAAGTGCAAAGTCACTAAATTCTACGGAAAATCGGACAAAGACTTCCTTTGTTTCTACATACTTTTCCACCTTTTCAAGGCGAATTCAATAACCAAACACGCCACATTTAAGGCTCAACAATGTAGTTATCAATAGGGATTACACGCCTACAAGACGTGTAAAATTCCGCCACAATTTAATATCAAACTAGTCCAACATACTAAGTCATTCTCGGCCAAAGGTGTAACAACATATCAACCTTTCCAATTCCTTTTCAATTCAAGTTGTTTAGTATAACATGTTATCAAGCCGCAATCAATTATAACTACTACAATCTTCAAGTAGGTAACATGCGACGATTCTAATTATCGACCAAAATTGTATTTCAATTTCAAATGACTAAACATGTCATTTCGGATTTTAGGCTACAAATATCCATAACACTTATCAATCTTATATACATATACTTCATGCTAGTTAAAATGTAAGGCTACAACAATATGTAATCTTATACACTTAAGAGAACAAGATTGTTACCTTAGTGAGCCTTAATCCACTTCAAGATCCGAAGTCGCTCCCTAGAAACTTAGAGCCTTTCTTTGACACTCCAATCTGCCACTTGAAGCCCTTAGAAGATTACAAACAACTTTCCTTCAACTTCCAATCAAAACCTAGGAAAGTGACTAGGTTTTCACCTTGCGACTAATACGCAAACGCCACTTTTCCGGGATCTTTCTATTGAGATACCCTTACAATACCCTTAGGAACTTTGGTTTAAAGTATGGGGATTATTGGACAACAAACAAATTTTTTTCCTTTCTAAAAACCTCAAACCCGAGAGCAATGTTTGAAGGCCTCTAAGTTTCTTGAAAAAATTTCTAAGTGTGGGAGTTAGTCTTGCTACTAGTATACATATATAACACTAGGAAAGGTCAAGATTAGCACAATTGTGTGGCTTGGATGAGTTTCATAAGGATCAAGCCCAAGTGGCCCTTGGACTAAGTCAACAATATCAAGCTTTAGCCCTTAGCAAGACTTGGTCATCTCTTTAATGGTCAAATGACCATTTTGGCCATGTCCAAATCATCCAAGACCACTAAGGGGGTGACACGTGTCACCCTCCCGTCCGTCGCAATATTTCGTTTCCCGACATTTCCATAATTCCGATAAATTTTTAATATTCTCAAATCTTAACACTTTTGAATTCTTACGTATGTTCATATAGACATATCCTGGAAATACGGGGTGTAACAGTATGTGTGTTGACTATAGGCAGCTGAATAAGGTAACCATCAAGAATAGATACCCCCTCCCCAGGATTGATGATTTGTTTGACCAGTTGCAGGGTGCGAGGTGTTTCTCCAAGATAGACCTGCGGTTCGGTTATCATCAAGTGCGAGTTAGGGAGGCAGATATCCCGAAGACTGCATTCAGGACCCGGTGTGGGCACTATGAGTTTAGGGTGATGTCTTTCGGTTTGACTAAGGCTCCAGCGGTATTTATGGATTTGATGAACCGGGTGCTCAAACCATTTTTGGATACGTTTGTTATAGTATTCATTGATGACATCCTGGTTTATTCTCGAACAGAGCAAGAGCATGCAGATCGGCGAGGCGGTGCTTGGGTCTCCTGGGCCGGCAGTTGTACGCCAAGTTCTCCAAGTGTGAGTTTTGGTTGGCCTCAGTGGCATTATTGGGGCACATTATCGGGGCTAACGGTGTTCAGGTTGATACGACAAAGATTGAGGCGGTCAAGACTTGTCCGAGACCTACTACTCCGACAGAGGTGCGCAGCTTCTTGGGGCTGGCAGGTTATTATCGTAGATTTGTGGAGCAGTTCACTTCGATATCAGTTCCATTGACTAGGCTGATTCAGAAAGCGGCTAAGTTCCAGTGGACGGTAGCTTGTGAGAAGGGCTTCCAGTTAGTGAAGGAAAAGTTGACGACGGCTCCAGTTCTTACTCTTCCCGAGGGATTAGAGGGCTATGTGATTTATTGTGATGCCTTGGGTATCGGGCTAGGGTACGTATTGATGCAGCACGGCAAGGTTATAGCCTATGCTTCCGGCGACTACTAAGCATGAGAGGAATTACCCTACTCACGACTTAGAGTTGGCCGCAGTTATTCATGCCTTGAAAATTTGGAGACATTATTTATACGGGGTTCATGTGGATATTTATACAGACCACAAGAGCCTCCAGTACATCTTCAGGCAGAGGGAGCTGAACTTGCGGCATAGACGGTGGTTAGAGTTGCTGAAGGATTATGATGTTGATATCCTATACCATCCGGGAAAAGCTGTTACACCCCGTAAATTCAAGAGGATAAGTTAAGAACATACGAAAGGAAATAATATTTGAAGTTGGAAACTTAGGTTGGCAAAAGGTTGTGGGCAGACTTTCAGTCAACTTTGGAGCGGTATATCTCCTAGTTCTTTAGAAGTTTTGAAGAGTTTTAAAAGACTAGTATAAAGTTCGTTGAGTCTAGTTTCCAACGCAACAAACCACTCGTCGAGTGGACATCGGGGTAGGAAGTTACGCGTTAAGTTACGTGTGACAGGGACAATTTCCCAGCGCGTCGCGGCGTAGCGGCGATATTTCTGAAAATCCTCTGGGTTGTAGCCACGCGCCGAGGCGAACGCGGCGCCAAGGCGGGATTTTTACGCGGAAAGGGGCGAAAAACAGGGAATATTTTGATAAAAGGCCTATGGGAGGGTGACAAGTGTCCCTCCCATATTTTTGATAAAAGGAGGGTCTTATTTTAAGGACCAAGTCTTCAAGACTTGGCCATTTGCAAGGGTTTTCCCTAAGAAAAATTCCTCTCCTCTCTCTCAAATTGATGAACCCCGGTGAGATTTTTGGAAAGGCTTCAAGAAGGAAAAGTGTTGGCAAGCTTGTAGAGGGTTCGTGTGGTTAATTTTAAAATGAAGAAGGTTTCGGAAAGAGGGTATCTTGAGGTAAAATCTTCACCTTCTTGTGTAAATAAAGATTTCAAGTTATAGTAATTAAGAAATGAGCTTGTGGTTGCTATATTAAAGTTTGAAAAGATTTGGATCTTGTCGTCTTGTTGAAAACCGAAAATGGGCATGTTAGCCACTCATGTTGTAATCAATTCGGTTGTTAGCTAAAAATCGTTGCATGTTATAAATATGAGGGTATATAATTGGTTATGATTATATAACATGTTGGAATAACGAGTTGGATTAAGAGGAAATTGAAAGGAAATTGATAATTGTTGTGATATTGTAGCCGAATGTGGCTTAGAATTATTGGATTGTTTTGTATTATTGTGGGGCAGAATTTTACGCGTCCTGTAAAGGCGTGTAATCCCTTTTTTGGTTAGCTGAATTGTGGTGCCTTAAATGCGGCGTTTGGTTATTGAATTCGGACCTTGAAAAAGGTGGAAAAGTACGTAGAAACAAAGGAAGTGCTGTCCAATTTTTCCCGTAGAACAAGGGACTTTACATTAGAGTATTCTACGTTGAAGCTAGAAGCTAATAGACGTATTATGGTCATTATAGGTTGACATCTACGGACGACATTTTGGACTTGGCAAGTGGATTAAACATAAGAGGTATGTAGAAACTTTCTTATCTCTTGAGCATGAGTAGTTATAATCAGATGGTACGGTGAGACGCATACGATTTAAATAAGGTAAAGTCATTTTGATATACTTGACTTGTTTTAAAGATGTCTAGTCGGTTGAGTTAGAGTACTAACTCACTTGTCCTTGAGGAAAGGTTATAAGAATGGGTTATTCTAATGGGGTAGACAAGGACTCCTTGATGTGAAAAAGTATGGAACTATTATAAAGATAAGAACTTGTTTTCTAAGTTATGAACTTTGTCTTCTAAAGTAAAGAGACTTGAAGCATTTTGAAAGTTGTGTAACTTGATTTGAAGTACAAGTCTCTTGGTCATAAAAAGAACGAAGTTGTCTAAAGCATAAAGTTAGTATAACGGCTTTATGGACAGTTGGTTATAATAACTTTATGGAAGGTTAAAGAAATGGTTTTTTTTCTCGAATAAGTAAGCCTAGATGTAAGAATTGAACTAAGAAGGGCAATTTGATTTAAAGACATCAATTACTTAAAGTTTAAAAGGAGGGTCACTTGATTTAGAAGCCCGAAGCATATTTCTACAAGTACAGTGACTTGTTGAAATGTAGATAAGCCTTGATACAACGGGTGTTAGTATCTTGGGGTATTATGTGAAAAAGGGATCTTTGGAAAGAATAGAAGTACATAGTACTTTGGGTTGAATTTTCCCCGGACTTGTTAAGTGATATGAAAAGTGACTTAGGGTCATAAAATGAGATCCATTTTGTATGTTAATGAAATTCTAAAGAAGTTATGAATTTACTTGGACGTACCGACAGTGATGTGGGATTCCACGGGTATGCTTCCATTGTCTTATTGTGAATTTACTTGGACGTACCGGCAGTGATGTGGGATTCCACGGGTATGCTTCCATTGTCTTATTGTGAATTTACTTGACGCATCTTGCGGTGATGGGATTCCACGGGTATGCTTCCATTGTCTTATTGTGAATTTACTTGGACGTACCGGCAGTGATGTGGGATTCCACGGGTATGCTTTCATTGTCTTATTGTGAATTTACTTGGATGTACCGGCAGTGATGTGGGATTCCACGGGTATGCTTTCATTGTCATAGTATGAGCTTACCTGGACGTACCGGCAGTGATGTGGGATTCCACGGGTATGCTTCCAGTGTGGTTGATCCTTGGACATGCTTACGATGAGGGATTCCCAGGCATGCACCTTGGACATGCTTATGATGAGGGATTCCGAGGCATGCACCTTGGACATGCTTATGATGAGGGTGTTATACCCCGTATTTCCAGGGTATGTACGTGAGGACGTACGTATAAAATTTGAGCCTTAAAGTTAGGCTAAGTTCGAAATTGTGCACAAGTGTCAAAAAGAGTCGCTCCGACGAAACGCTTTCCACGACTACGTAGGAAAATTCCGCTATGTCAATAATAATTTTTGCGGATTTTTCCGAGAGACGTAACATTTTGGACCAACGGAGGGTGACATGTGTCACCTCACATTGGAAGAGGTTGACGGCAAATGGGCTAGTCTTGCACGTTTTTGTGTTGAAATTTTGGTCAAGGGTTAGGTAGGATATTTTGTGTAGATGGATAAGGTAACACATGGCTAAATCTTGACCTTACACTTGCTATACACTTGGAAGAATCTTGCCCTTGGTTGGCCTTTGCTTGACCTATAAATACCCTCTAAGTTGATGAACTTCTTCATCCAAAATTTCTAAGTGTTAAAATCCCTCCCTCTCCTCAACCTTGTTCTCGTCCAAACACCACCCCTCTCTCCTCTCTCAAGGCCCTCACGAGCACCCTCCCCTAGCCTAGTTGTGCTAGTCGAAATACTACCCCCTTGGTAGAAATGTATTCTACAAGTATTGTTATAATGCCCAAAATACTTTAGCCAAATACCTTGTAGTACTTTCCAAAGTACCCTTTATACGAAAAACCCGGAAAATACGATTATACTTTCCTTTAGCCACAAAACGAAACCCTAAGTAAATCTTCACCCGTAGTTGAAGTTATAAGTGAAGTTGGTTAGAACTTCTAGGGTTGTTTGGAGCGGCCTGAGCGCACGGAGTACGAGCTAAACCTTGCTCAGGATCGACATATAAACATGGATAATTTTGGGCTTATCGAGGTAAACACTCATGACCTTCCGTTGTAATTGGAAATTACATGTTGTAGGAGTATATAGTTAAGTATACTATATATAGAACTGAACATAGTTGTGCGGCAATGTCTTTTGACTTAAGCCTGAATAATACTTACGGCAATGTCTTGCGACTTAAGCTGAATTTTAAGAAGTGAATTGAATCAGTAATTACATAGGATCAGACATTAGAGACTTGTGTAGTATTACGTGAGTAGAATTGTACACGCCCGTTAGACGTGCAAACCCCCCCCTGGTTGGGGTGGTAGCCGGCCGCGTTAGAGGAGGAGATTTACGCTGATGGGGGGGGGGTGGTGCTGCCGAATTTTCTGGAGAATATTCTACATTGGGCTCTCGGATGTTAATAGGCGCCTTGGGGCCTCTATAGGTTAAGTACTACGTATGGCGTTATCTACTTAGCTTAAGGAGTAGCCGACGGTTTGAGGTACTTGGAGCGTTTTGCTATTAGTCGATAATCGTCGCGAGGTATGTGAACCTCTTCCTATCTGTTCTAGCATGATATGTGTATAACTATGTAGTACGGTAGACGTACATGTGTTTAATGTATTTGATTGGTTTGAAACATAAAGTGTTATAACGGTTTTATGGGAAGTTGGTTATAACAGCTTTATGTAGGTAAGAAAATGCTTTGTGGTTTCAAAGGGTAACTGATTTGACTTATAACGGATTTGATGTGTAGTAATAAAGAACTTGAGGTGTTTCAAAAAGACCTTTTTGAAAGAAGAGTAATACTTGGATTTGAAAACATTAGAGTTGTACTAGCTTTATGGGAAGTTAGGTATAACGTCTTAAGAGTGATAAAAAGAATGGTTTACTGATTTTTTTAAAAGATAAGAGACTTGACTTAATGGTATTGATATGAATTTTGTTAAAAGTGTGAAACCTCATTCGTGAGTAATGAGTACTTGGTTTTAAAATGAATAATGTTTTACTGATTTTGGAAATCAGAATGAGTATCGACAAACCACTGCAGCGTTAATAAAGGAAAATGTATTGAATAATGAAGTATGGTATTAAAACCAGAAGAAACCTCCATCTGCATAGAAGCTAAGATGAGACAAAATGATATTACATTTCCTAGATCATGGCTGCTTAATAAGATTGTTTATAAACAAGAATAACCTACTCACATATAAGACATATGTTTCTCAAAACGTTTAAAGGAGAATTATGTTTTAAAGGATTAAAACTATGAACTACGAAACCTTTTCTAAAATGAGAAACTTGAGCATCTGAAATTAGGCAAACTTGAACGTTTGGAAAATAAGGTTGTTACTTGATTTTACAAAGGAAAGCATTTTGGTTTACTTAACAATGTTAGTCACTCTATTTTTATACTACTGTATCGGGTGACCTTTGTAAAAGAAATGGATCTTTAAAAGGAATTTAACATACGTAGTACTTTAGGGTTAAAATCCGACTTTGACATAAAATGAAAGTACCTTGAGTTGTGTATAACTTGCCTATGCTTGTTGTTATGAAACTTGACCATGTTACGTGTGATAGCCTTGTTGTGCAAGTACTGTGTTCCACTCGACTACCGGTTCATCCGGGAATGTATTTCACTCGACTACCGTTCATCCGAATGTATTTCACTCGACTACGGTTCATCCGAATGTATCTCACTCGACTACCGGTTCATCCGAATGTATTTCACTTGACTACCGGTTCATCCGAATGTATTTCACTCGACTACGGTTCATCCGAATGTATTCCACTCGACTACGGCTCACGGGATGAACCAGAATGCATTCCACCCGCTTTCTATCGGGTCCATAAGATGGGCCGAGACCTGTTATACGTATCACATGATTTGTACCTAGGCCGGCGGTGAGGAAGAAGTTCCACGCATGAGGATGACTTTGAGGCGTGAGTCCTGACTTGACATAATCGCTTTTATGTTGTGAATCGTAGTTTGGTTATCATACATGTCTCCCGCTTTATATAGACTATTATGATTTCATTTACGATTTTACGCTTCACATACTTGGTACTTGTTATCGACCTCCTTCGGGGCTGCGTTCATGCCGCAGTAGAAGTACACCTACCGCCGATCCGCGTTAGGATCTCATTTCGTGTTGAAGCTCCGTTCTTCTGAGGCTTATCTTTGGTATGTTACCCACGAGTCCGTAGGTTCTTGTACATTCGGGGTATGGCGGCCCTGTCCCGTCATAGTTGTTGTCACTTCTTAGAGGTCCAGTAGTAAATGCTGTGGCGTAGTCCGTAAAAGGATAACCGTCGGTATTTATGTATATATACCAAGGCAATTGTTTTGGTTGGCCTGTTTATTTATCATGTCTCTTAATTCATGTTCATGTTTTTATTTCCGCGATTTTCTCTCGATGTTGTATCACTAGGGTGCCCGGTAAGACACTACCACGGGCCGGTTCGGTCGTGACAAAAGTGGTATCGAGCGATTAGTCCTCGGAAAGTGTCTACGCACCGTGTCTAGTAGAGTCTTGATTATCGTGTGTTGTGCACCACATCTATAATCGTGAGGCTATAGGACATTTAGGATTGGTTTCCATTCTTCTCATTCGAGATCGTGCCTTAGAGCCGTGTGATAAGTTGGACCCTCTCGACGTATTCCTTTCCTTTACCGCTATGCCTCGCGTAAAGCAACCTGTGCCCGTATGGGCAAGGCGATCGAGGGAGTTAGTGAGATACAGAGGAGTACGAGGGCGCAGCCCTGGCCAAGATCTGAGACAGCTTCCCGCGACGGGTTTCGCGACGCCAAAGACCAAAGAGTTAGAGCCGCAGCGAAGGCTGCTGAGACTACAAGACGAGCCTCCACCCCACAACCGGAGCAGATGATACGGGTACAAGGAGATGGTTTCGCCATCGCCGTGGTCGTGGCCGATATGAGGATAGGCCGGACGCAGCAGCCCACCCCAGAGCACCCGTAGTTCACCCCGAGCGCATGGGCTGAGGCTACGACTTTCGAGTCAGAGCCCGCCAGTGTTCTATGGATCGAGAGCTGAGGATGACCCTCAGGAGTTTATCCGACAGCTACAGCGGATCATGAGAGTGATCAGAGTTTCAGAGGCAGAGTCGGTGGTATTGGGTTCGCATCAGCTGCGTGATACTGCAGTTGACTGGTTTGATTCGTGGGAGTTGTCCCGGGAAGAGCTTGCACTTCCAGTCGTATGGGACGAAGTTCTCGTGGCTTTTCTTGCACATTTCTTGCCCCACAAATGAGAGGGCTCGCCGGCGATTTTTGACGTTGAGGCAGGACGGACGGTTAGAGAGTACAATGTGGAGTTCGACTCATTAGCTCGGTATGTTCCCGTGGTAGCTGATTTGGAGGACAGAGTACACCGCCACGTCACCGGCTAGATGATTACTTGGCGAGGCTTGTACGGGTGTAGCTCTTCACCGCATGGAGATTGCCCGCACGCAAGCTCATGCACTAGGATGTGAGGCACCGGAGAGGTCGACGGAATGGCCGAGATCGCCAGAAGAGGGCAACAGCAGGTCCTTTGGTAACTTTCGAGGCGGACCGTCTCGCCAGATCTAGTTATGTACCTCCACCGCATGCAGTGGTCCCCACGCCGTGACGTTGGTATTCGAGCCTGGTCGAGCTCCGTGGCTTCCGTTCACAGGTATACGTGAGTGCTAGCCAACAGGATTCATGTCCCCCTCAGTGCACGATGGCAAACATCATCCCGGAATGTCGCTTTTATCGGGTGCTTGTTTCACCGCGCCGTGGCCATGGACGAGAGATCGTGCTTATAGAGAGGTACGCAGCTGGCGCAGCCTACCGGATCGATGTGTTCATCGCCTTCATACATTACGCGCAGTATGTGCCTATGATTAGAGTGAGCGGTAGCTTCGTATATCCTTAACCTCTAGAGATTTGTATGCGTGATATGATGACCTTATATTTATGTGCTATATTAATAGCGTTGTGTTATTTGTGATTAAGAAAACATGGTTAGTTGGAAGGATAAGTATGAGGGCATGGGAAGTGTGAACCTTAGAATATTAAATGTTGAGACCTTAGAGGTAAGGTCGTCTTAAAGGAGAGATTCTTACGGTTAGTCTTTGTTAAAATACTTGGTATGCGTACAATGTATTGTGGGAAATTCATTGGGTTGTGTGAGGTGAAAGTGGTAGCTTTCATGACGCAAATTGTAAGAATGTTGCAGGGCGAAGAACGAGAAAGTTGGCACGATTACGGGTCGGGTTGAGGACCATTCGCGGGTCAACCCGTAGCCCGGAATGTGGCGAGGTCAGTCCGAGGTGGTCCCGCCAGGTGGTAGGGTCACGAGGATGCTAGGCCCAAGTTTAGATGACCATTGTATGAGTTCGTGGATATGTTCGACCAAAATCAGTTCGTGAAGGCCGAGAATGGCCCTAGAAGAAATCGAGGTTAGTAAGATGACCAAGTTTGGAGGTAGTGACTCCATGGGTTGGGAACAGAAGCGTTGACTGAAGTGTGGTACGTATACTAGAAGAGTTCAAGTGTTCGAGAAGAGTACGACGAGTAAGGGTAGAGGCGAGCATGTATTGCGAGCATAGATATGATCATTTCTTGTGAAGAGAGAAGGTGCGAAGGATGTATATTTTAGACCTCAGGGATCGCATGCAGTCCGGTACCATTTGTTGGGTCGCCGGAGTGACACTAGAACCTCGCGACAAAGTGACAAAAGTTTGTGATGTTAGAGGTGTTTCCTCGTGGACTTGGATGTAAGTATTTGCGCGGGTGTTTCGTGGCCGTGTGGTGTTTTGTTCTCGTAAATATAGTAGTGAAGACTATCTTTGGCGCATGTTTGTTTTGAGGCTTAGAAGGAACATTCGGGACGAATGTTTCTAAGGAGGGGAGAATGTTATACCCCGTATTTCCAGGGTATGTACGTGAGGACGTACGTATAAAATTTGAGCCTTAAAGTTAGGCTAAGTTCGAAATTGTGCACAAGTGTCAAAAAGAGTCGTTTTCCGACGAAACGTTTCCACAGCTTACGTAGGGAAAATTCCGGCTATGTCAATAATAATTTTTGCGGATTTTTCCGAGAGACGTAACATTTTGGACCAACGGGAGGGTGACATGTGTCACCCTCACATTGGAAGAGGTTGGACGGCAAATGGGCTAGTCTTGCACGTTTTTTGTGTTGAAATTTTGGTCAAGGGTTAGGTAGGATATTTTGTGTAGATGGATAAGGTAACACATGGCTAAATCTTGACCTTACACTTGCTATACACTTGGAAGAATCTTGGCCCTTGGTTGGCCTTTGCTTGACCTATAAATACCCCTCTTGTTATACCCCGTAGTTGCAGGGTATGTATGTGGGGACGTACGCATCTGAAGTACACAGAAATTTTGAAAGAAAGAAAGATGTGAGTTTTAAGCGGAAAAGTTTGCGGTTATTTGTGAAGAAAAAGGTTCGTTAATGGGAATTGGATTCCCAGTTGGGTATTTGGACTTCATAGATTATATTAGAATTTTGAGATTTTATTTTGGAAATGGTCACGTGGGGCCACGGGAGAAATTTACTGATTTTATAGGCGCTTTGTTTTGAGATTTCGGTATTTTGGATATTTTCTAAGACGAAATATTCAGGCGAATCGGGGCGACACGTGTCACCCCGTGGCACCTTGGCGAATTTACCTTTGTGCACAACACCCGACAGAGTCGTTTTACGACGAAGCGTTTCCACACTTTCGTAGAAAATTCGCTATGTCATTTATAATTTTTGCGGATTTTTCCGGTGATGAAACATTCGGACCAACGGGAGGGTGACATGTGTCACCTCACATTGGAAGCAAATGGTTTGGCTTGGGCGATTTGGGCGTCGAGGGCCTTGGTTGGCCTCGCCGATTGGCTCCTCTTTTGTGCCTTGCTTTGTGGCTTGTTTTGTGGAGTGTTTTGTGGAGTAGGGTTAGGGTGCACTTGGCTTGATCTTGGCCTTACACTTGCCTTGCACTTGGCTAGATCTTGGCCATTGGTTGGCCTTTGGTTTCTTTATAAATACCCCCCTGTGAAGACTTCATTCATCCACAAATGTTTCCAAGTCTTGAAATCCCTCCCTCCCTCTTGTGGCTCTCGTCCTAAGCCTCTCCTCCACTCCTAGTGGCCTTTGGCGAGAGGTCTCCACTCCACTTGTGGTGTCTAGTAGTGGGTACCCCTAGCCTAGTTGTTTCGTATAATACCCTTGTTGTGGTATAGAAATACTCCTAGTATTGTTATAATGCCCAAAATACCTTAGCCTTGTAGCTTGTAGTATTCCAAAGATACCTCTTTACGTAGAGTCCTAAATACTACCTTTTGTCCTTTTTAGTCTCAAACCAAACCCTAAGGAAATCTTCATAGTTGGTTGAAGTATTTGAGTAGAAGTTTGTTAGAACTTCTAAGGGTTGTTGGAGTGGTTTGGGCGCACGGAGTGGAGCTAAACCTTGCTCGGGATCGACATTATAACTTGGATAATTTTGGGCTTATCGAGGTAATTATCTTGTCCTCTATTGTAATTGGAAATTACATGTTTGTTAGAATATATAGTTGAAGTATACTATATATGGAACTATACTTAGTATTCAGAATGTCTTTTGACTTAAGCTGAAGAATAAAAATCTTGGCCCATCGTATTTACATAGGGTGTATTGCGATGAACTTGTGTAGAATTGTACACGTCCGGTTAGGCGTGTAAACCCCCGGTTGGCTTGGTAGTGGCCTCGTTAGAGGAGGAGTTTCTGCTGTTGCGGGGAGGTGCTGCCCAATTTTCTTTAGAAATAAAGAAACATTTGTTTTGGGGTTAATAGACGTTTTTTACCTTTATAGGTGAAAATACAATTAGTAGCGTATTATAATTGAGGATTGGAAAGGGCTAGCAAGGTTGTAGTACTTGGAGCATTTTGCTTATTGTCGATAAATCGTCGCGAGGTATGTGAACCTCTTCCTATCTTTTCTAGCATGATTGTTGTGAACTATGTAGTACGGTAGACGTACATGTGCTAAGTGATTTGGTTGGTTTAAAACATAGGGTGTTATAATAGCTTTATGGGAAGTTAGTTATAACGACCTTATGTAAGTGAAAATGGTTTACTGATGTTAGAAGTTAAGAGACTTGATCTTATAAGATAAGAGACTTAACTTATTTGTTTTAATGTGGATGTTTGTGTGAAACCTCATTCGTGAGTAATGAGTACTTGGTTTTAAAGGGATAATGTTTTCACGATTTGGGAATCGAGAATGTGTATCGGCAGGACCAACTGCGGCGTTAATAAAGGAAAATGTATTGAATAATGATGTGTTGTATTAAAACCCGGTAGAAACCTCATCTGCATAGAAACTAAGATGAGACAAAATGATATTACATTTTCTAGATCATGCATTCATTGTAATAAGAATGTTGTAAACAAGAATAACCTACTCTCACGTGAGACATATATTACTCAATTGTTCTAAAAAAGGAATCAAGTGATTAAGTTTGGGAACTATGAAACCATTTGAAAATGAGAAGCTTGAGTAATTGAAACTAGGCAAACCGAACTTAGGAAAGAATCTTGTTACTTGATTTTGAAAAGGAATGTGGGTTGGTCATTCTAATACTACGTATCGGGTGACTTTTATAGAAGTAATGGATCTCTTTTAAAAGAACTTAACGTATGTAGTACTTTGGGGTTAAAAACCCGGACTTTGGTATAAATGGAAGTACTTTGAGTTGTTGTGAAACTTGCCTATGCTTGTTGTTGTGAAACTTGCCTATGCTTGTTGTTGTGAAACTTGCCTATGCTTGTGATGATAGCCTTTGTTGTACAAGTGTGGTATTTACGTATTCTGGCGTCTCGATAGAGGCGGTTGACTTATCGAGAACTTCTTGGGGCGTCTTTGGCGGTGATGGAGAATTCCACGGGTATGTTTCCATTTTGATTCTTGTCTTGTTGTTGATATCACATGGACATGTCTACACCGTCACGATATTCCGGGGCATGCGGCGTGCGGCGGAGTTGATTACCCGATATATGGTTATTACCGCAACATGGGCGTGTACCGTCTGATATTCGGGACATGTGGCGTGCGGCGGGGTTGACCACCCAGTATATTGTTATTGAGGTTACATGGGCGTATACTGCCGTCACGATGCGAGGCGTGGCCATGCGGCACTTATTGTTGTTGCATCATGGACATGTCTACCGTCACGATATTAGGGGCATGCGGCCATGATGCGAACATGATGGATGTTGTGGGCGTGAGACCCATAGTTATATTTAGTGGTGACTTTGAGGCGTGAGTCCACGACTTGACATATTTGTTTTTATGTTGTGAAGCGTAAGTTTGGTTATCATACATGTCTCCGCTTTTATAGACTAGTATGATTTCATTTCTGATATTTTCTGATTTCACATACTTGGTACTGTTATCGACCTCGCCGAGTGCGTTCATCTGCGGTAAGTACATCGATCGTGGATCCCGCTCTTAGGATCTCATTTCAGCGTGTTGGAAAGCTCCGTTCCTTCGAGACTTATCTTTGGTATGTTTCCCGAGTTGTAGGTTCTTGTACATTCGGGGTATGGCGGAGCCACTGTCCGTCATAGTTGTGTAAATCTTAGAGTGCATAGTAATCTGTGGCGGGGTTTGTAAAAGGATAAGCGTTCGAGTTTTTATGTATATCTTGAAAAATGCTTTTGGTTGCTGTTTATTTATTATATCTCTTGTTTCATGACTCGTGTTTTATTTCCGCTGGTTTTCTCGATGTTGTATCACTAGGGTGCCGGGTAAGGCACGATGCGAGCAGGTTCGGCGTTACAAAAGTGGTATCGAGCGATTAATCCTCGGAAAGTGTCTGCACCGTGTCTAGTAAGTCTTGATTATCGGTGTGTTGTGCACCACATCTATAATCGTGGAGGCTATAGGACATTTAGGATTGGTTTCCATTCTTCTCATTACGAGATCGTGCCTTAGAGCCGTGGTGTAAGTTGGACCCTCAGCGTATCTCGTTTTACCGATTATGCCTCCGCGAGCAACCGAGCCCGGAGGGCAAGGCAGCGAGGGTCGCTAGTGAGATCTGAGAGAGTGCGAGCGCGAGCCCGCACAAGACGAGGTTGTGCTTGACGGCGGGTTTTGTGGCGCCCGCCCAGCCAGAGAGTTAGGCGCGGCAATAGGCTGCCGAGACCGCGATACTGAGCCTCGGTCCACGATGCAGGCGGAGAGATGGGTTACAAGAGATAGCCCGATTCTTGCGAGATCATGGCGAATATGAGATAAATTTGAATCAGCGATTCGATTCGATAGCACCGATGGTTCACCCCGGCAGATAGTTTGAGGCTACAGGACTTCCCGAGTTGTAGCCCGAGTTTTATGGGTCGAGGCACGAGGATGATCCGCAGGAGTTCATCCGGCGATTCTGTGGATCATGAGTGATCAAGGCTTGGAGACCGAGTCTGTGACGCCCGGTTCGCATCGGCTGCGTGATACCGCAGTCGATTGGTTTGATTCGTGGGAGCTTTCCCGGGGAGAGCATGCACCTCCAGCGGTCTGGGATGAGTTTTCGGGGGCTTTTCTCACGCACGTCTTGCCTCCGCAGATGAGGAGGGCACGGTAAACAAATTTTATTCTTGAGGCAGAGAGTATGCTGTCGGGAGTACAATGTCGAGTTCGATTCTTTGGCTCGATATGTCCACTGCACTAGTTGCGAATAGGGAAGATAGGTGCATCGCTCGTCACCGCTCGATGATTACCTAGCGAGAGAGTTGTTGGTGTTTCTCTTGATAGGGCATGGACATTGCCGCATTCGTGCTCATGCAAAAGTGCGAGGCGCAGATCGACGCAGGTGGACGGCTTTCGGCGAGAAGAAGGCCAAGCGGCGGATATTTTGGCAACTTTCGAGGCGGACCGCCTCGGAAGAACTAGTTATGTACCTCGCCATTGCGAGTGGTCCTCCGCAGCCTTCGGGACCTTGGGATATTGAGGCGGTCGGGGCTCCCGTGTTTGAGATGTTCGGGGAGTAGGGTGTTGGCGGATCGATCACCCTACCTCGGTGTAGTCGATGTGGTAGACCGCATTTGAAGTGTCGTAGTACCAAGGAGCTTGTTACTCTTGCGGCCAACAGGCCATATGAGAGACTGTCTGAGCCGGTAGCGGCTGTAGGGCAGCCTGACTACTAGAGCGATTGCGGGCCACGGTAGAGTCGCGGTGGAAGTTCCATTTTAGCGGTCCTTGAACCGCCTAGTTTGATATATCCTTAACCTCTAGAGTTTTGGTATGCTTGTTATGATGGTCTCATTATTATGTTCTATGTACGAATAGCGTTGTGTTAATTATGAGTTAGAAAACATGCTTAGGTGGGAGGATACGTATGGGGCCATGGTAAGTGTGAACCTTAGACTATGTCACGGCTGAGACCTTAGGGTAAGGTCGTCTTGAGTTAAAGATTTATTTTGACCCTTATCGAGTAGTAGTATACGTGGGATTTTATTTGTGTGACAAGTCCGTGGCTAGTGTGAGATGGAAGTGGTAGCTTTTCGATGTGAATTAGTAAGATTGTTCGGATCGGGAACAAGAGTTTGCGCGGTTGGGGTCGGGTTGAGGACCATTTGCGGGTCAACCCGTAACCCGGTTTGGGGTGGGGTCAGTTCTGGGTGGTCCCGCCAGGTGATAGGGTCACGAGGATGCTAGGCCCAAGTTTGTATGATCATCGTATGAGTTCGTGGACGCGTTCGACCAGAAGCGGTTCGTAAAGGCCGAGAATGGCCTTAAGGAAGTTTGAGGTTAGTAAGATGACCAAGTTTGGAGGTAGTGACTCCAGAGATTTTCGGGAACGGAAGTAATGACTGAAGTATGGTACGTACTGGGAGAGTTCAAGCGTTCGAGAAGGGCACGACGAGTAAGGAAAGAAGAGGACGTATGTTATTTCGTGGCCAAGCTATGGCATTGGCAACTTGTTAGAGGAACTTTATCGTTATTCGACTTGAGAAGGAACATTCGGGACGAATGTTTCTAAGGAGGGGAGAATGTTATACCCCGTAGTTGCAGGGTATGTATGTGGGGACGCATTTGAGTCACGCACGTAAATTTTGAAAAGAAAGAAAGATGTGAGTTTTGTGGAAAAGTTTGCGGTTATTTGTGAAGAAAAGGTTCGTTAATGGGAATTGGATTCCCAGTTGGGTATTTGGACTTCATAGATTATATTAGAATTTTGAGATTTTATTTTGGAAATGGTCACGTGGGGCCACGGGAGAAATTCTGATTTGTAAGCCCGCTTTGTTTTGAGATTTCCGGTATTTTGGATATTTTGGAAGACGAAATATTCGGGCGAATCGGGGCGACACGTGTCACCCCACGTGGCACCTGGCGAATTTACCTTTGTGCAACACGATTAAGTCGTTTTACGTGAAGCGTTTCCACGACTTTCGTAGAAAATTCGCTATGTCATTTATAATTTTTGCGGATTTTTCCGTGACGAACATTCGGACCAGCGGGAGGGTGACATGTGTCACCTCACATCGAAGCAAAGGGTTTGGCTTGGGCGATTTGGGCGTCGAGGGCGCCGTTGGCCTTGGCCGATTGGCTCCTCTTTTGTGCCTTGCTTTGTGGCTTGTTTTGTAGTGTTTTGTGGAGTAGGGTTAGGGTGCACTTGGCTTGATTTTGGCCTTACACTTGCCTTGCACTTGGCTAGATCTTGGCCATTGGTTGGCCTTTGGTTTTCTTATAAATACCCACGCTGTGAAGACTTCATTCATCCACAAATGTTTCCAAGTCTTGAAATCCCTCCCCTCCTCTTGTGGCTCTCGTCCTAAGCCTCTCCTCCTCCCACTCTAGTGGCCTTTGGCCGAGAGGTCTCCACTCCCTTGTGGTGTCTAGCCAGTAGGGTACCACTGCTAGTTGTTTCGTATAATACCCTTGTTGTGGTATAGAAATACTCCTAGTATTGTTATAATGCCCAAAATACCTTAGCCTTGTACCTTGTAGTATTCCAAAGATACCTCTTTACGTAGAGTCCTAAATACTACCTTTTGTCCTTTTAGTCTCAAACCAAAACCCTAAGAAATCTTCATAGTTGGTTGAAGTATTTGAGTAGAAGTTAGTTAGAACTTCTAAGGGTTGTTTGGAGTGGTTTGGGCCGCACTTAGAGCTAAACCTTGCTCGGGATCGACATTATAACTTGGATAATTTTGGGCTTATCGAGGTAATTATCTTGTCCCTCTATTGTAATTGGAAATTACATGTTTGTTAGAATATATAGTTGAAGTATACTATATATGGAACTATACTTAGTATTCGGCAATGTCTTTTGACTTAAGCCTGAAGAATAAAGTAATCGAATGTATTTACATAGGGTGTATTACGATGACTTGTGTAGAATTGTACACGTCCGGTTAGACGTGTAAACCCCCCCCCCCCTGGTTGGCTTGGTAGCCGGCCTCGTTAGAGGAGGAGTTTTACTGTCATGCGGGAGAGTCTTTCAATTTTCTATAGAAAGATAGAAACTTGTGTTTTGGGGTTAATAGACGTTTGTGACCTTTATAGGTGAAAATACTAAGAGTAGCGTATTCTACTCGAGGAGTGGAAAGGGCTAGCAAGGTTGTAGTACTTGGAGCATTTTGCTTATTGTCGATAAATCGTCGCGAGGTATGTGAACCTCTTCCTATCTTTTCTAGCATGATTGTTGTGAACTATGTAGTACGGTAGACGTACATGTGCTAAGTGATTTGGTTGGTTTAAAACATAGGGTGTTATAATAGCTTTATGGGAAGTTAGTTATAACGACCTTATGTAAGTGAAAATGGTTTACTGATGTTAGAAGTTAAGAGACTTGATCTTATAAGATAAGAGACTTAACTTATTTGTTTTAATGTGGATGTTTGTGTGAAACCTCATTCGTGAGTAATGAGTACTTGGTTTTAAAGGGATAATGTTTCTTGATTTGGGAATCGGAATGTGTATCGACAGCACCAACTGCAGCGTTAATAAATGAAAATGTATTGTATAATGATTTGTTGTATTAAAACCAGTAGAAACCTCCATATGCATAGAAACTAAGATGAGACAAAATGATATTACATTTTATAGATCATGGTCATTGTAATAAGAATGTTGTAAACAAGAATAACCTACTCTCGCGTGAGACATATATTACTCAATTGTTCTAAAAGGAATCAAGTGATTAAGTTTGGGAACTATGAAACCATTTGAAAATGAGAAGCTTGAGTAATTGAAACTAGGCAAGCTGGAACTTAGGAAAGAATGATGTTACTTGATTTTGAAAAGGAATGTGGGTTGGTCATTCTAATACTACTGTATCGGGTGACTTTTATAGAAGTAATGGATCTCTTTTAAAAGAACTTAACGTATGTAGTACTTTGGGGTTAAAAACCGGACTTTGGTATAAATGGAAGTACTTTGAGTTGTTGTGAAACTTGCCTATGCTTGTTGTTGTGAAACTTGCCTATGCTTGTTGTTGTGAAACTTGCCTATGCTTGTGATGATAGCCTTTGTTGTACAAGTGTGGTATTTACGTATTCTGGCGTCTCGATAGAGGCGGTTGACTTATCGAGAACTTCTTGGGGCGTCTTGGCGGTGATGGAGAATTCCAGGTATGTTTCCATTTTGATTCTTGTCTTGTTGTTGATATCACATGGACATGTCTACACCGTCTGATATTCGGCGTGCGGCCGTGCGGCGGGTTGATTACCGATATATGGTTATTACCGCAACATGGGCGTGTCTACCGTCTGATTCCGGGGACATGTGGCCACGCAGCGAGTTGACCACCCAAAGATATTGTTATTGAGGTTACATGGGCATGTACCGATCACGATGTCCGGCATGTGGCCACGCGGCGCTTATTATTGTTGCATCATGGACATGTCTACCGATGCGGATTAGGGCATGCGCCATGATGCGAACATGATGGATGTTGTGGGCGTGAGACCCATAGTTATATTTGAGTGGTGACTTTGAGGCGTGAGTCCACGACTTGACATATTTGTTTTTATGTTGCGAATAAGTTTGGTTATCATACATGTCTCGGCTTTATAGACTAGTATGATTTCATTTCTGATATTTTCTGATTTCACATACTTGGTACTGTTGTCTTGACCTCCTTCGAGTGCGTTCATCCGCAGTAAGGTACATCGGTCGTGGATCCCGCTCTTAGATCTCATTTCAAAGTGTTGGAAAGCTCCGTTCCTTGAGACTTATCTTTGGTATGTTTCCCTGAGTTGTAGGTTCTTGTACATTCAGGTATGGCGAGGCCACTGTCGTCATAGTTGTTGTAAATCTTAAGTGCATGCTTTGTTGTGGGCGGGGTTTGTAAAAAGGATAAGCTGTTGGGTTTTTATGTATATCGAAGGCAACTGTTTTGGTTGGCTGTTTATTTATTATATCTCTTGTTTCATGACTCGTGTTTTATTTCCGCTGGTTTTCTCTGATGTTGTATCACTAGGGTGCCCGGGGTAAGGCACCAGTAACGGGCCCGGGTTCGGGGCGTTACACCTCTAAGTTGATGAACTTCTTCATCCAAAATTTCTCTAAGTGTTAAAAATCCCTCCCTCTCCCTCAACCTTGTTCTCGTCCAACCACCACCCCTCTCCCCCCCTCTTGAAGCCCCTCGGCGAGCACCCTCCCCAGCCTAGTTGTGCTAGTCGAAATACTACCCCTTGGTAGAAATGTATTCTACAAGTATTGTGATACTGCCCAAAATACTTTAGCCAAATACCTTGTAGTACTTTCCAAAGTACCCTTTATCCGAAAAACCCGGAAAATACGAGTATACTTTCCTTGAGCCACAAAACGAAACCCTAAGTAAATCTTCACCCGTAGTTGAAGTTATAAGTAGAAGTTGGTTAGAACTTAAGGGTTGTTTGGAGCGGCCTGAGCGCACGAGTAGGAGCTAAACCTTGCTCAGGATCAACATATAAACTTGGATAATTTTGGGCTTATCGAGGTAAACACTCATGACCTTCCGTTGTAATTGGAAATTACATGTTGTAGGAGTATATAGTTAAGTATACTATATATAGAACTGAACATAGTTGTGCGGCAATGTCTTTTGACTTAAGCTGAATAATACTTACGCAATGTCTTGCGACTTAAGCCCTGAATTTTAAGAAGTGAATTGAATCAGAATTACATAGGGTATTACATGAGACTTGTGTAGTATTCGTGAGTAGAATTGTAAACGTCCGGTTAGACGTGCAAACCCCACCCTGTTTGGCTTAGTATTCGGCCTAGATAGAGGAGGAGATTTACGCTGTTTATTACGGAGGGAGTCTTGCGAATTTTCTGTAGAATATTCTACATTGAGATCTAGGATGTTAATAGGCGCCTTGTGGCCTCTATAGGTTGAAGTACTACGTATGGCGTGATCTACTTACCTTAAGGAGTAGCCGACGGTTTGAGGTACTTGGAGCGTTTTGCTATTAGTCGATAATCGTCGCGAGGTATGTGAACATCTTCCTATCTGTTCTAGCATGATATGTGTATAACTATGTAGTACGGTAGACGTACATGTGTTTAATGTATTTGATTGGTTTGAAACATAAAGTGTTATAACGGCTTTATGAGAAGTTGGTTATTACAGCTTTATGTAGGTAAGAAAATGCTTTGTGGTTTCAAAGGGTAACTGATTTGACTTATAACGGATTTGATGTGTAGTAATAAAGAACTTGAAGTGTTTCAAAAAGACCTTTTTGAAAGAAGAGTAATACTTGGCTTTGAAAACATAAGAGTTGTACTAGCTTTATGGGAAGTTAGGTATAACGTCTTAAGAGTGATAATAAGAATGGTTTACTGATTTTTTTAAAAGATAAGAGACTTGACTTAATGGTATTGATATGAATTTTGTTAAAAGTGTGAAACCTCATTCGTGAGTAATGAGTACTTGGTTTTAAAATGAATAATGTTTTCTTGATTTTGGAAATCGAATGAGTATCGACAAACCATGCAGCGTTAATAAAGGAAAATGTATTGAATAATGAAGTATGGTATTAAAACCAGTAGAAACCTCCATCTGCATAGAAGCTAAGATGAGACAAAATGATATTACATTTCCTAGATCATGGCTGCTTAATAAGATTGTTTATAAACAAGAATAACCTACTCACATATAAGACATATGTTTCTCAAAACGTTTAAAGGAGAATTATGTTTTAAATGATTAAAACTATGAACTACGAAACCTTTTCTAAAATGAGAAACTTGAGCATCTGAAATTAGGCAAACTTGAACGTTTGGAAAATAAGGTTGTTACTTGATTTTACAAAGGAAAGCATTTTGGTTTACTTAACAATGTTAGTCACTCTATTTTTATACTACGGGTATCGGGTGACCTTTGTAAAAGAAATGGATCTTTAAAAGGAATTTTACATGCGTAGTACTTTAGGGTTAAAATCCGTACTTTTACATAAAATGAAAGTACCTTGAGTTGTGTATAACTTGCCTATGCTTGTTGTTATGAAACTTGACCATGTTACGTGTGATAGCCTTGTTGTGCAAGTACTGTGTTCCACTCGACTACCGGTTCATCCGGGAATGTATTTCACTTGACTACCGGTTCATCCGGGAATGTATTTCACTCGACTACTGGTTCATCTGGGAATGTATCTCACTCGACTACCGGTGCATCCGGGAATGTATTTCACTTGACTACCGGTTCATCCGGGAATGTATTTTACTCGACTACCGGTTCATCCGGGAATGTATTCCACTCGACTACCGGTTCATGGGATGAACCGGGAATGCATTCCACCCGTTTCTATACTGGGTCCATAAGATGGGCCGAGACCTGTTATACGTATCACATGATTTGTACCTAGGCGCGGCGGTGAGGAAGAAGTTCCACGGGCGTGAGGATGACTTTGAGGCGTGAGTCCACGACTTGACATAATCGCTTTTATGTTGTGGCGTAGTTTGGTTATCATACATGTCTCTGCTTTATATAGACTATTATGATTTCATTTACGATTTTCTGATTTCACATACTTGGTACTTGTTGTCGACCTCCTTCGGGGCCGCGTTCATCTGCGGTAGTAAGTACACCACTCGATCCCCGCGTTTAGGATCTCATTTCGTGTTGGGAAGCTCCGTTCCTTGAGGCTTATCTTTGGTATGTTACCCAGTCCAGAGGTTCTTGTACATTCGGGGTATGGCGGGGCCCTGTCGTCATAGTTGTTGTCACTTCTTAGAGGTCCGTAGTAATCTTTGTTGTGCGAGTCCGTAAAGGGATAACTGTTCGGGTATTTATGTATATATACTGAAGGCAATTGTTTTGGTTGGCCTGTTTATTTATCATGTCTCTTAATTCATGTTCATGTTTTTATTTCCGCTGATTTTCTCTGATGTTGTATCACTAGGGTGCCCGGGGTAAGGCACCAGTCACGGGCCCGGGTTCGGGTCGTGACAGAGGGATTCCGAGGCATGCACCTTGGACATGCTTACGATGAGGGATTCCGAGGCATGCGATTAGTTTACCCAGACGTCACGAAGCGGTGATGTGGGATTCCACGGGTATGCTTCCATGGTGGTTGACCCTTGGACATGCTTACGATGAGGGATTCCGAGGCATGTACCTTGGACATGCTTACGATGAGGGATTCCGAGGCATGCGACCAGGATGCGGGTTAAATTCCCGGATACGACTATTACCCCATGGGTTAGCTCCCGTGAAGTCATGTACCGAGATGAGGGATTCCACGGCGTGAGATATATATGTATCGTATTGTGTATGTATGCAGCACAGTGAGGCAGGATGCCACGGGTATGTCACATGGTTATAGTTTACACTTACGGCTGTCGGAAGTGATGGGGGATTCCACGGGCAGGAGGTATATATATGTGTTGTGTGTGTACGCCGACAGTGAGGTAGGATGCCACGGGCGCGTCACATGGTTAGATTTTACACCTAGCGGTCGGCAGTGATGGGGAATCCCACGGGCGCGCTGTGATATTTGAGAGCTGGTGTTCATAGCCCTGGTGTGACTATCGTTCATATGTTGAAACAGGTTGTACAAGGTAAAACTGATTTTCATTACTTCCACTTCAGTAAGGCACAATGTACTATTAATTGGGTTGTCATATATGTCTTCAGCTGTATTCTTGACTATTTTGATTTAAATTACAGTACTTTCAGTTTTGCATACTTGGTACATATTTTGTACTGACCTCCTTCGGGGGGCTGTGTTCATGCCGCAGGTTGAGGTACATAGCTTGTTGATCCGCACTCCTAGGATCACGGTTCAGTTCTCCGAAAGCTCCATTCCTCCGGAGGCTTTATCTTTGGTATGGTCCATGAAGTTGTTGACTTTTGTGCATTCAGGGGTATGGCGGGGCCCTGTCCCGTCACAGTTGTTATGTAAATTCTTAGAGGTCTGTAGTCATATCTTGTGGGTCACTTATAAAAATAAAAAAAATAAAAAAATTTGAGGTAACTGCTTTTGGATTTGTTTATATCCAGGGAGGTAGCCTTATCGGCTAACCTAATATTTATTTCATTATTAAGTTTGTGTATGTTCCGCTGTTTATCTCTGATGTATACCTGTAAGGGTGCTGTGTAGGGCACCGATGCGAGCCGGGGTGTCGTGACAAAAGACAACGTGGTTGCGGATGCTGAGTCGTAGATCTGGGAGTCCGCCGGAGTACAACCGGATAGGCGGGACATGGTCCGAGATCCATCACCGCGAGCCTTGGGGTTCGATTGGTCGATACCGATGATAGTGGGGTACGTGTTCGTTAGGTTGCCGAGTCTTCCATCGTTGAGGAGGTGAAGAGGCGACAGTATGAGGATCCAGTTCTGATACGGTATCGAGATACGACTCTTCGAGAGGAGAAGAGTTTATTTGAGGTAGCGCCTGATGGGGTGCTAAGATACGAGGCGGTGTGTGTTTCCGATGTTGCGGGACTTCGGCATGGTTCTGCGAGGCACACGCGGTGCGTTACTCTATTCATCCGGGGTCAACTAAGATGTACCATGACCTCAGATGTATGTATTGGTGGGATGGCCTGAAATGGGACGTAGCAGAGTTTGTTGCTCAGTGTCCGAATTGTCAGCAGGTCAAGGTTGAACACCAGAAGCCCGGTGGGCTATTGCAGGCGATTGATATTCCGACATAGAAGTGGGAGGTGATCAACATGGATTTTGTTATAGGGTTACCTCATACTCAGATGAAGTGTGATTCCATCTGGGTTATTATAGACAGGCTGACGAAATCAGCCCACTTTCTTCCAGTCAGGACTACGTATTCGACTGAGGATTATGCTAGACTGTATATCAGGTAGATTGTGAGACTGCACAGAGTTCCTATATCTATTATATCAGACTAAGGAGCTTCGTTTACGACTAACTTCTGGAGGTCTTTCCATAAGGGGTTAGGGACACATGTGAGTCTCAGTACCGTTTTTCATCCTCAGACCGACGGGTAGGCAGAGTGTACTATCCAGACACTTGAGGATATGCTGCGGTCCTGTGTTATTGATTTCAGGGGTAGCTGGGAGGATCATTTGTCTCTTGTTGAGTTTGCTTATAAGAATAGCTATCATTCTAGTATGTAGATGACGCCATATGAGGCTTTGTATGGGCGGAAGTGTAGGTCGCCGATTAGTTTGTTCGACGTGGGCGAGGTTCAGTTAGTTGGCCCAGACTTGATTCAGCAGGTTGTGGATAAGGTGAAGATTATCCAGGAGAGACTATTAGCAGCTCAGAGTCGGCAGAAGTCTTATGCAGATAATCGGCGTCGACACTTGGAGTTTCAGGTTGACGATTGGGTCTTCTTAAAGGTATCACCCATGAAGGGTGTGATGAGGTTTGGAAAGAAAGGGAAACTTAGCCCAAGGTACATTGGGCCTTATCAGATCATCCGTAGAGTAGACAAGGTTGCTTATGAGTTGGAACTGTCGTTCGACTTGGAGGCAGTACATCCGGTCTTCCATGTGTCTATGTTGCGGAAGTGTATCGGAGATCCCTCGAGAGTTTTCCCAGCTAGTGATATCCAAGTGACAGAGGGATTATCGTATGAGGAGAGTCCCATAGCGATACTCGATCGCCAGGTCATGCGATTGCGGACCAAGTATGTGGCTTCCGTCAAAGTCTTGTGGCGAAATGATAATAGAGAGGAGTTGACTTGGGAAGCAGAGGAGGACATGATGAATAAGTATCCTCACTTATTCCCTACACCTTCTGGTAATTCATTTCCCTTACTTGTCAGTCTTAATTGAAGTATTTGTTTCAGTGTTGTTATGTGGCCAGATGTGGCATAATTGGTATATAGGGGTTGTAAAAGGAGATTATGTCGCTATCTAATTAGTTTGACTACGAAAGAACATTCGGGGACGAATGTTTCTAAGGGGGGAAAATGTTACACCCCGAAATCCCAGGACATGTATATAAGAACATACGTAAGAAAACATGACTTTAAGATTTGAGACTCGTAGAATTTACCGAAATTATGGAAATGTCGGGAACGAAACATTTTGGACGAATGGAAAGGTGACACGTGTCACCCCCCCACACTTGGACTTGGACGAAAATGGACAAGAAATGGGTCAAGTCTTGAAGGCCAAGGCTTGACATTGTTGACCAAGTCAATGAGCCCACTTGGCTAGATATTTAAATGAATTCATCCAAGCCACACAAATGTTTTAATCTAGACCCTCCATTGTTTTATATATTCATCCATGTAGCAAGACAAGTCTCTAACACTTGTCTGGAAATTTTTCAAGAAAATTTTCAAGAAAATTTTGTTTTTGTCTAGTGAGCTCTCGGTATTGAGCCTTTTCCCACACAAAATTTTTTCGTTTGTGGTTCAATAATCCCAATACTTTAAACCAAGGTTCCTAAAAGTATTACAAGGATATATCAATAGAAAGATCCCGAAAAACCCACATTTTTACATTAGTCGCAAGATGAAAACCTAAGTTGTTTTCATAGGTTTTGTTTGGAAATTGAAGGAAAGTTGTTTATGAACTTCTAAGGGCTTCAAATGGCGGATTGGAGCGTGAAGGAAATGAGCTAAGTTGCTAAGGAGCGACTTTGGATCTTGAAGTTACATTAGGGCTTGTCAAGGTAACAATCTTGTCCTCTTAAGTGATTAAAGATTACATGTTGATTGTAGTCATATATACTTATGCAAGCATGGGATATATATAATGGAGATTGAAATGTTATGGAATATGTGGATGGAATCCGAAAGTTGCAAGTTTAACCTTAAGATTGTAATTCGATTTAGTTATTAGTTTTAGTCATCGCATGTTATATAAGGAAGGGATTGTAATTGTTATTATCGATTGCGGCTATATAACATGTTAGACTAAACAACTTGGATTGAAAAAGAATTGGAAAAGACTTTGTGTTGTTGTACATTGTTAGCCGAGAATGACATTGAAATATTGGACTATTTTGATATTAATTGTGGAGCAGAATTTTACACGTCCTATAAGGTGTGTAATCCCCTTTGATAGGTTGATTTGTTGAGCCTTAAATGTGGCATATTGGTTATTGAATTCGGGCCTTGAAAAAGGTGGAAAAGTACGTAGAAACAAAGGAAGTGCTATCCAATTTTCCGTAGAATAAGTGACTTTACACTTAGAATATTCTACGTTTGAAGCTAGAAGTTAATAGACGTGTTATGGTCATTATAGGTTGACATACTACGTACGGCATATTGGACTTAGCAAGTGGATTGAACCGAAGAGGTATGTAGAACTTTCCCTATCTTTTAAGCATGAGTTTTACAAATGTATAGTACGGTGGACGTACGAGTTTTAAAGGAATTCGGTTTCATTTTGGTATCCTTGACTTAATCTAAGAATGTCCAAGTTGGTTGAGTTAGAGAATTAACTCACTTGTTTTAAAGGTTAAAGATATCTTAGTTCTAAAGCATAAAGTTAGTATAACGGCTTTATGGAAAGTTGGTTATTACAACTTTATGGGAAGTTAAAAGAATGGTTTATTCTAGTAAGGTAAACAAAGATAAAGGACATGAAATAAAGAATGGCAACTTGATTTAAAGGTATCATTTGCTTAAAGTTTTAAAGTAAAGGTCACTTGGTTTAGAAGCCTAAAAATGTATTTCTAAAAGTATAGTGACTTGTTTTGAAAAGTAGACAAGCCTTGATACTACGGGTGTTAGTATCTTGGGGATTTTATACAAGAAAGAGTCATGTTTAAAAAGGATAAAGGTAGTTCCTTAAGTTAAATAAAATGAGAGTGCATGATAAGTAAGTCCAATAAGAAGTTAAGGGATTTCTTAACTTGTTTATGTTATGTATGCTAGCCGGTTGTGCTAGTGTTATGTTATTCTTGCGGGGTAAACCCTCAGATTACTACTTATTCCATGGATTTGCTACCCATGATGCGAGTGCGGCGTTTGTACTCATTGCGTGTCCACCGGACCTATGCGGGTGAAATAGTCCTATGCGGGTGAAATAGTCTCATGCGGAGCAAATTGCTCCATTGCGGGTCCACATGACCTATGCGGATGAAATAGTCCCAGGAGTAGGATTGATTAATGATACTATGGGCGGGTGGCCCTAATTTGATCATAAGCCTCCTATTTTTATGTTGTAAGGTGTACTCTTGTTTACTCTCATTATTAGTAAGGCACAATGTATTGTTATTTGAGTTATCATACATGTCTCCAACTTTATTTTAGACTATATGATTTCATTTCAGTATTTTCAGGTTTACATACTTAGTACATCTGTTGTACTGACCCCCTTCCTCGGGGGCTGCGTTCATGCCGCAGGTAGGGGTAAGCAGGTTGTGGATCCTCACTCTTAGGATCACTGATCAGTTGTCAGAAGGCTCCATTTCTCCGGAGGCTTGTCTTTTGGTACGGTTTCCCTGATGTTGTAGACTTATGTACATTCAGGGGTATGGCGGGGCCCTGTCCCGTCACAGTTGTTATGTAAAAATTCTTAGAGGTCTGTAGTCATATCTTGTGGACTGGGTTGTAAAAAGAAAGAGGTAACTGCTTTTGGGCTTATGTATATATTTTTGAAAGGTGGCCTTATCGGCTAGCCTGTTGATATATCATGACTTGTACTTTTTGAGTTGTATGTATGTTCCGCTACTATTCTCTGATGTATACATGTAAGGGGTGCCCAGGTAGGGCACCAGTCGCGGCCCCGGGGTCGGGTCGTGACAAGTTCGGACCCCGACTGTATTACTAGTCTTAGCCGCAACATGCCTTGATTAGGCTAGAGAATTATGAGTTACTGAACTTGTGGACTAAGCCATATTACCTCCGGTACCCTATCTCATTGATGGATAATCTCTCTATAAGTGACCTCTCTGGTGACACTCACATCATATATCCATACACATGTGACATTCCCCTGCATGTCTCTTACCACACTTACTATAATTCGGGTTATCATACATCTTCTAACCCATACTAGTCTGAGACTGCAAACATGTTGCCCTGAAATTATATCCTTCTCTAATCATTCCTGAACTTTGGGACTGGATAACTGGCTGAAGATGGAGCAGGTCCTGATGAACTATTTTTAAAGAACTGTTGGCCTCCATATTTTCCATGACTAAAGTGACCTGAATATTTGACTCTATTATTGAATTCCCTGTCTTTATCCTTCTGTAACACTTCTTCTTCCTTCATCCTTCTCTCGTTACCTTTTACAAAAGCAACCATCATGGTAATAGTCGTTTCCTTATTCTGAGCAGCAATGTTAGTATCACCAAACAAATAGGGGGTCAATACCCACATGAAATGCTTAACTCTGGCCCTCATAGCCGGAATCATGTTTGGATCATACTTAGCGAAAGAAACAAAGTGGAGGTACTACTCATGCACACTCCTACCATGTTGTTTGAGCTTCTCGAATTCGAAGGCATTTGCCTCCCTGACCTCTTGTGGCTGGAAATGTTCAATGAAAGCATCTGTAAATTCATCCCAATCGTAGGAAAATAGCTCTCCTAACATCCGGTCGGTTAGGCCCAGGTGGTGGGCGGATTATGAACCACTACAGGCCTTCTAGTAGTAAGTGGGGGTACCCACGTTATCTCCATGAGCCTAAGTATCCTCTTTATTAGCAACATTGGTAGTAGCCCTCTTTCTTGTAGCTAACTTCATTTTAGCAGGCATTTTATGAAATAATAATATGCACGAGTTAGAATAATATCCTGAAGGTATAACTCTAATTGCACGATCTAGAGTAGGAAAGAAGTGAGACAATCCTAGATATCTTGGTGGTCAACTGTTTATATGTGTGGCATGCACACACACATAAAAGAGACCCCAATGAACACAATTTCATAGACTCTCTAAGACACTTAAATCTAGACTATAATACAAAGCTTTGCCATGCCTCAAACTATGGCGTAGGCAGAACACGACACTTGGTACGTGACTGCATATGACCGAGCGAACCAGATGGCTTACTGAGTCAACATGGGCATCAAAATATAGAATAGCAATGCTTTAAAACATGTAAATTTGAGTACTGAAATTATAGTTTGAAATATAATAGCGGAAATATCTGAAAACCATAATAAGTTTGAATATCAACATCTGACATGACATGCTAAAAACCAATCTATTAAACCTCTAAACATGAATCTGACTGCTAGAACTATTTACCAGGACAATGCCCTAGCATATCTTTACTACAAAAGCTTATATGTAAAATAAATAGACTAACACCCCGAATGAGATGGGGCTTACCAATAGTTGATATGATAGAAATCCTAGCAAACTGATTCGTCGTCCTGAACTCCATACCTGCACCGTGAAGTGCAGGCTCCTGACAAAAGGAATGTAAGTACATTTGAATTGTATAGTATGTAAAACAACTGAAAGAATAAGTAGGCAATAGTAGGAACTGAAACTAAACATGTAACTTGAGCATGAGCATGAGCATGTATAATATCTGATATGAATATAATAAAATATGATAACTTATTTTTAATAGGAGATATTTAGTATGAACGACATGAAACCACCATGTAGAACGTGGTGTCTGATCTCTGCCTGATCTGCTAAGCCATCTTGCACCATGTCGGAGTACAAGACATGAACATGACATGAATGGATCCAATAATCCGTCGTGGGTAACATAAAGGAATCGTCCTAACTTGGCGGAGCAATCCTTATCCTATGTTGACATACATTATTTCAGGCTATCCAAGCCTTCTCGGTAATCTGTGCAACCCCCAAACATGAACATGAAATATAGTTGGCTAGAAAGCCCATGGTTTGTATAATCATGACTTGTAAACATAGTTGATATGTATAAGATATAGCATGAACATAAATACATAATATACTTTGCATAAAAACATGGAAATATGTAGAATTCATGGAATTGAGTAATATGGGTTCATGATTTGTGTTTAAAACCCCATGGAATGCAAGACATTAGTAGTTATAGATTACAGACAAACTCGTGGTAATCAAAGTGATATTAATGAATACAATAACAGAAACATGATTAGTTTTAAAAATACATACATGAACATATATAACTTATTTTCAAAGGTTTATAATGAACTGAGACAAAACCTTCAATTTCTAGGATTTATATGGATTATCGTGGACTGGAGAAGAACAATAATGTTCTTAGACATGGATAGAAGATCTACATACCTTATTCTCTCCTAATCTTGTAATAAAACTTGACTTGATGAAGAACTCCTGAAGTCTGAACTTTAATCCCTTAAGTTGGATTTTCTTAAAAACCCTAGGTTAAGGATTTCGCTTAGAATTCATGAGGATGATGTTAGAATCACTTTGAATTGGATGAAGCAGGCTTACCTTGATGTAAGATAATGTTGGTAGGAGAGTAACTTCGTGATAGGTCTTGGATGAATTGAAAAAGAGTTAAAAGGACTGAAAATTGCGAATATACATTGTTCAGTCATCGGGGATTCTACGGCGGGATTATACGATTTTTACAACTTGTACGACAAGAGGTATGATCCGTACATAATTGTATGGTCTGTATAAAGTAGTCGTCATTGGTAGTCACTTTCTAGTGAACATCAAAAATCTGGGGTCATCCTATAGGATGGTCTGTATAAATTTATACGGTCCGTATAAACCACAATATTTCGTTAGGTTTTTACGATGTTTGTACAGTGCAATTTCTACTACCCATACATCTTTTTACGGTCCGTATAGTCCTAGTTAAACATAAATCACTGAACTAAAATAGATTTTAAACTTCATACTCCCCGTCTTGGTTTTATAAACTCCTGAATCATGGGTAAGGCTTAGCTTAAAGGTACGAGGTGTTACAGATAGTTACCATTGTTGAAGCTTGTAGAACTTCTACGCACATTAGGCGCTCGATGAACGTCTAAGTGAAGTAACTTATAATTTATTGACTCCACCTTAATATGAATTATTCGTATAATAGATAATCACTCGTAGAGCAGACATAACTCTTAGGAGCCATTGTTAGGCAAGTGATGAAGGTATGTAAGGCTAACTTTCTTTCAAAATCTTGAATCCTAAAATTTATCGATTTCTCACAAATTGCCGAAAAATGTATCCTAAATTCATGTCTATATATCTCATGTCTGGAGTACGTTTCGTATTGAAAACATATCTTGCATATCTTGTTTTGTTGGTTATATAATTAAGCTTCATATTTCTCTCCGACTGAGTATACCAAAAACATGAGTTTCATATACCGACCAAATGTTGTTCTCAAAGTAATGTAAAGAGTCATACCAGTTATAAAAATCCAAATGCCACCATTAATATAGTATATGATACACACCACCGAACTAATATCGATTGGGCAGTTATATATGCATATATACACCTCAGGCCATAACCAAAGGGAAATAATATATATACAAACACCCCGAGCTATAACCAAAGGGCAGAGTATATAGTATAGCATAAGTTTATGAGTCTCAAAGTAGTTTAATAGTTTTATATGTTCTCCCGGATTAACATACAAGTTATCAGTTCATCAGGTTACTTCTTATATTCTGCCTTATAGTTTACACTTTCAAAATGTTATTTATATTTTACATATCGGTATATTTCATGCGTACTATATACCTCTTACTGGTGGCACTGCAATTCATATTGTAGGTTCAGATAGGGGCCCAGATAGACCTCATCTCTTATGAGTTAGTGAGTCTCATCCATCAATTGGTATGTTTTGCCTCTTCTGGAGCTTCCTGGTCATGTGTTGAGGCTTACGGTTATGTCATATATATATATATATATATATATATATATATATATAGATAATGGTCCATGTCCCAACCATATGACAGTTCAGTTACTCGTAGACCTAGTTAGTCTTTTTTGTAGTAATGTACGACCTTATTGGACTTGTTATATGTATATATATGTTTTGAGTTGATCTTCCCTCATTTAGTTTTGGAGGTTTAGAGTTCATTCCTATTTACAGATTATGGCCTTGTCGGCCACTCTATTGTGTTGATTATGCTATTTTCCAGGTTATATTCTAGTACGACCTTCTCGACCGGAAGTTTCATACGTTCAAAAGTCTTGCTTTCAGAGTGGTATGCTCAGGAAATCGAGACACTGGGTTCCGACCACACCCCTCAGTTTGCCATCTGACAATTATTACTAGATTATGTATGACCTGTAGATTGTGTTTTTGTTTGACCCGATTTCTTATTCACATCTTTTTGAACTTCCACTCATTTTGCAAACTTGGAACTGTTGTTAACTTTATTTATATCTCTATCATCATCATCCTTATCACGTAATATTTCAAAAGTATTTTTAGTCTCAACCCCACTGTTTTCTCCTTGACTGATATTATCATCTATTTCTCCAAGTATTACTCCACCCTTGTCCTAGATATTTTTTTTTTCTTTATACCCATTCCTGTTTTTCTTGTACATTCCACACTACTCTTCCACTCCTTAATGTTCTATTTTGATGTGCTGCAGTACCAACTTGAGAATTAGTTTTTTCTTTTTCACTATCTTTCCTATGTTCATCCATGTATTGCTTCTCCAGCTCCGGGTGTAATGCTCTTCATTCAGCTTCAGCATGACCATGTAACTTGCAATGCTTGCAATACTTTTACAGGTAAACATATTGTTTATTGATCCACTTTGAATGTTTTCCCATTTTCATCATCTACTTCTGCAATATTAGTTCTTTAGGGATGTTCAGCTAACAGATCTATCTCGACTTTTACTTTTGCACAACTAGGTCTAGTTCTGTTTGTTGTTGCAAGATCAACTGTTAGAGGTTTTCCAACTGCTGAAGCCACTGAAAACACAACTTCTCTAGGAAAGAAATTTGGTGGCAGTTCAGAAAAGTTGATCCAAGCAATTGCAATGGATGTCTTATCATCAAGCTTGAACCATATATTTCATATCAGTGGTCTCATTTGATAGTATCTAGAGTGCACATTAATGTAAGCTGGACTAGATAATATTTTCACAGTATTCAAATAGGGACAACCTAATCAGTATATGCCTATCTTCAATTAGGCCAATTGTACATGTCCCTTTAATTCTACATTGATGTGGTATAGCTTTCCTTAATTATTTTATATCAATTATGTCATATTAAAACTTACCCAACACATCATATTGTAAATCTTCATATAAGATCAATTGTTTAATTTTTGAAGATTTCCAAGACACATGTGACTCTTCTTGAATGAAAACAAATGGTTTTAGGGGCACTACTTGTGTAATTAATGACGTTGTAGGCAAACTGTTAGGTTTGGATATATTTGGTTCAGCAGAAGTTGAAGGTAAATCTGGGTTTCTTCGTAGTAGGCAAAAAACTAGGGTTGGGATTGTAAGATTCAGTAGGAGTTAGTGATAAATTTTGGTTTATAGAGGGGCTTTGAAGATGTTATAGTTGGCGCAACCCTAGAGGGGGTTGTCAACCAGCCTAATTGACCATGGTGGCCGGCGGCAGGGCTAGGGTTTTTAGTATATGGCGACTAGGTCAGGCTTTCTAGAGAGCATTTTTGCAACACTTGTAATGTTCATTGATAGACTATGTTTGTCTACGTCAATGTAGTTTATCTTAAAAGAAGTTTTATACCCCAAGAGTGTTAATCGGGATGCTTACGACATAATTTCTATTACATTATGCTTTATAATCCCTTAACGATCATCTAAACTCTTAACTATATGATGGCTTGTTACCATACAACTGACATAACGTGAAAGGAACACCTGAGCATGAACAAGAGAGACGCGATACTTTACTTCTAAGAGCTCAAATAGGAAGGGAACATCTGGTAGGACTTTATCTCGCTAAATACGAGGTGGACATGCGCACTCACTTTACTATAATCCTTATTAGTGCTCTCCATGCCTGTATTCTAACTCCATATGTCTTCTTATCCTCAAGAAGGATATAACGTTTATATCAACTTTGTTCACCTTATGTGACAATCTGTAAACTATTAGCCATCACCTAAAGCTATCATATAATTCATCTTAAGTAGTAACCTATAATCCATTAGTGATACTGTTATACCCCGTATTTCCAGAGTATGTACGTAAGGGAATACGTACAAAAAGTTTGGCCTTAAAGTTAGCCTTGGACGTTTTTTTTGTACACAACTCACTAAAAGAATCGTTTTCCGACGAAACGTTTCCACATCTTTCGTAGGGAAAATTCCGGCTATGCCATTGCTATTTTTTGCGGATTTTTCCGAGAGACGAAACATTTTGGACCAACGGGAGGGCGACACTTGGCACCCTCCCATTGGTGGACTTGAATCGTCCATTTGGACGAATTGAAGAGCCATGACACGTTTTTTGTGCCTTGTGCACAAGTCAAGGAGTTGGTAGGATATTTGTGTATAGTTAATCCTCACCCTACACTTGCCTTGCACTTGTCTTCATCTTGGCCATTGGTTGGCCAAGGCTTGAGCTATAAATACCCCCTTAGAGATGAAGAGTTCTTCATCCACAAAGTTATCTTCCAAGTCTTGAAAAAAATCCTCTCCTCTCCCTTAGCCTTTCGTCCAACACCTCCCCCCCCCCTTGAGTGAGTTTGGCCGAGGGCCTACCCCCCCTAGCCTAGCCGAAATCTACCCCCCTCCCTTGGTAGAAAAGTTGTCTTCTAGTATCGTTATAATGCCCAAAATACCCTAGCCCAAATCCCATAGTACTTAGTAGAAGTTGTGAAGAACTTCTAGGGTTTCTTGGAGCTACCGGAGCGTACAACTTAGGAGCTAAACCTTGCTCAGGCGCGACTTTATCTAGGATATTTTTGGGCTTACCGAGGTAACTAATCCTAACCCTCTTTTGAATTAGAGAATACATACTGTAGTAGTATTGAATAAGTATTAAATACTTAGAAGGATATCACAGAATAGAATTGAACTATTACCACGGTAGAAGGGTTTAAAGAAGAATAATCAAAGCGTACTTACATAGAATTTGTTTTCACGATGAACTTATATAGCTCACCGGTAGGGAGGTCTGCCCGACTTTCCGTAGAATTGTGAACCCTCTGTTTAGAATGACCTTGAGTAGTCTTTGATAGATGCGTGACTATTATAGGTGACTCTCTGCGCGACATATTGACTTGGCGGTGGTTTTATTTGAGAAGGTATGTGATTCTTCCTAAAGCATGATATTTTACAATATATAGTACGGTGACGCGTACGTGTTAATCGAATAATAACTACGGCAATGTCTTTGACTTAAGCTGAATAATACTTACGGTAATGCCTCGCGGCTTAAGCTCGAATAATACTTTACGGCAATGCCTGGCTTAAGCTGAATAACAAAGAATGGAAGCATTTCAAAGAATATGAATCATTTTTAACAGAAGATAAATATTTGGTTTTAAAACAAAAGCTTAAGAGTTATACTAGCTTTATGGGAAGTTAGGTATAACAACTTAAGAAAGATAAAAAGGCTGTTTACTTGTTTGTTTATAAAAGCCTTGTATTGATTTCTGTTAAGTGTAATAAGATTTGTGTGATAAGTAGACATATTATGATGCTACAGGTTAGTGTCTTGAAATCTTGTGTAAGGGGTCATTCTTTGTGCTTACGTTGCTAACCGGTAAGTCCGTTATCTTGTTATTGTATCACCTACCCCCATTTGTTATCAGGGCTTGCCTCGATCTTGGTCTATACGGCCTATGCGATCTGTGAGACTATGCGGAGCAGCGGTATGCTCCGATTGATCATTCCGGTGTTTAGCTTTGATGCGGGATTCCTATGCGGATGCTGTTGAGACTATCGCGGTCTTTTGAGGCTATGCGGCTGCGGGAGCCTAGGCGGATCTGGGGTTAGCTGCCCCGATCTGGGAATACCTCATGCGGTGCATGTGTGACCTATGCGAGCTGCGGAAGTCGAGGACTAGGCACGCGAGAATGATACTATGGGCGATTGGCCTTGCTTGATCATTCGCGGCCTAGAATAGACACATTCTGATTTTCTATTCTTTGTTGTTTGTGATGTGGCATTATGTGCAATTGAACGGATTGTATTTGTGAAAAGGTTTTAAATACTTTGATTTCATTTGATTCTTTATAGTTTCACATACTTGGTACTGTTATGCTTGACCTCCTTGGGGCTGCGTTCATGCCGCGGTAAGGGCAAGCAGTGCTAGATCCGCATCCTTAGGATCTACGTTGGTGTCGGGAGCTCCATCTCTTCCGAGGCTCTACTGCTGTTATGATCTCCTGTTGTAGATAGTTTTTATGCGATCGGGGTATGGCGGAACCTGTCCGCCATAGTTGTATTTTCCTTAGAGGTTTGTAGTCATGTTATGCGATTGTCGGATGTAGCTGCTAAACCTTGTTTATATATATATGCGAAAGCGACGTTTGTTCACATAAAGCGTGTCTTATTTTATTAAGCTGTTTCATGTCTTGTTTTATATTTCCGTGATTACTCGATGTATGACTACTTGGGTGCCCGGTAAGGCACGATTCTGAACCGGAATGGGTCATGACAAAAGTGGTATCGAGCGATTAATCCTCGGAAAGTGTCTACAGACCGTATCTAGTAAGTCTTGATTATCGGTATGTTGTGCACCACCAATAATCGAGAGGCTATAGGATATTTAGGATTGGTTTCCATTCTTCATTACGAGATCGTGCTTTAGAGTTGTGTTATAGGTTGGACCCTCTAACGTATTCCTTTCTATGCAGATTATGCCTCCACGTAAGGCAACCCGGCCCGAAGGGCAAGGCAAAGCGGAGGAGGCGCTAGCGAGACACCCGAGTCACGAGGCTCGTGCCCGGTCTATACCGAGGCGGCGAGTTCTATGACGCCGCCCGGCCAAAGAGACCGCGATACCACACCTCGCTCCCACGGCTGGGCTGAGTAGTTAGGGTACAAGGATATGGCCCACTTTTGGCTAAAGTTGTGGCCCGTCTGAGAGAGGCCGGATCTGGCGGTTCAGCTCGGCTCGATCGCACGCTGTAGTGCACCAGGCGAGATAGTTTGAGACTACGGGATTTCCTTAGTTGTAGCCCGCCAGAGTTTTACGGGTCGAGGCCGGAGGATGATCCGCAGGAGTTCATCCGTCAGCTGCAGAGGATTATGCGGGTGATCAGGGCTTGAGGCGAAGTCGGTGACATTCGGTTCGCGTCGGTGCGTGATACCGCGGTCGATTGGTTTGATTCATGGGAGCTTTCCCGGGGAGAGCATGCACCTCCAGCAGTATGGGATGAGTTTTCAGAGGCTTTTCTCACACACTTCTTGCCTCCGCAGATGAGGAGGGCACGAGCTGATAGATTCTTGTTCTTTGAGAGGCAGGAGGGCGCGGTGAGAGTACAATGTCGAGTTTGATTCTTTGGCTCGATATGTCCATGCTTGTAGCGAGATGGAGGGCGGTGCATCGCTATGTCATCAGGCTAGATGATTACATGGCCGAGTCTTGTGCGGGTGTGTCCGCCCGAGCATGGACATAACCGTATGCAGCTCATGCTTTGGGATGTGAGGCGTAGAGACCGCGGGTAAGCGATATCAGCGAGAAAAAAGGCCAAGACGGCGGTTCTTTTGGTGGTTCTCGGGGTGGCGGCATCGTGAAGTCGGTGCACCACGGCAAGCAGAGCGCTCTACCTCATTTTGATATAGCGAGGCGATCGGCGGTCGGGGCCCGAGACTTCAGATTTCGAGTAGCGAGGTGCTAACCGCTCGAGGTCCGCTCGATGTGCCCGTTGTGGTAGATACCATTCGGGGCGTACTCAGGGAGCTGCTATACTTGTGGCGGCAGGTCATTTCGCGAGTTTGTCCGACCGGCGGCGGTAGTAGGGCCCGATCTGCGAGTGCATTGCGCTTCTTCATCCCCAGCGATTTACTCGCCGGAGAATAAGGTACTCATGGACCAGCGGGTCGCGCGAAGGTCGTGGCGCGGGTCGATTCTAGCGGTCCTCGAACCGCATTTATTCTTTGTCCGGTAAGCGAGATCGTGAGGCCTCACCGATGTAAATCACGGGTATCTTATCGGTTTAGGTTTGATGTGTATGCTTTGATAGATCCGGTTCTACTGTCCTATATATCTCCCCTTGTTGCTAGTAGGATCGGGATAGAGCCTGAGTCCATAGACACTTTCGAGGTAGCTACGCCAGTGGGTGATTAGGTGGTAGCTCTGAGGGTATATATAGCTTGTCATGTGACCATTTACGATCGTCGACCCTAGCCGACTTGATAGAGTTGGAGATGATTGACCGACGTGATCATGGGGATGGATTGGCTAGCTTCTTGCTATGCCAATGTAGAGCTGAAGAGAGAGTAGTACGGTTCCAGTTTCTGAGGCCGGTTGTTGAGTGGGAGAGCGGTATCGCAGAAGTAGGTTTATTTCCTACCTCAAGGCTAGGAAGATGGTACGAAGGGTATATCTACCATCTCGTTCGGTGTTTGATCTTTGAAGGCTGCGGTACCAGATTTTCCGTCAGTTCCAGTGGTCAGAGAGTTCCCAGACGTGTTTCCAGACGACCTCCCGGGTATCCCTCCTGAGAGGGAGATTGAGTTTTGTATTGACATATTGCCAGACACTCGGCCTATTTCCATTCCGCCATACAGAATGGCACCTGCCGAGTTGAGAGAGTTGAAGGATCAACTTAGGGATTTGCTGGAGAAGGGCTTCATCGTGCTAGTGTTTCTCCCAGGGAGCGCGGTATTGTTCGTGAAGAAGAAGGGCGGGGCCAGCTGCGCATGTGTGTTGATCTGACGGTGAACAAGGTGACCATTAAGAACGAATACCCCTTCCCGAGATTGATGATTTGTTCGACCGGTTGCGAGCGCGAGATGTTTCTCAAGATTGATCTGCGTTCGCTATCATCGAGTTCGTGTCGAGAGGTGGATGTCCCTAGAATCGCATTCGGACCGATGCGGGCATTATGAAGTTCGGTCATGTCTTTTGGGTTGACCAATGCTCCGGTATTCATGGATTTGATGAACCGAGTGTTCAAACCATTTTGGACACGCTTGTGATAGTGTTCATTGATGATATCTTGGTTTATTCTCGCTCGAGCGAGCATGCGAGCATTTGAGGCGATCTTGTGATTCTCGGGACCAGCATTTATCGCCAAGTTTTCCAAATGTGAGTTTTGGTTGACTTGATGGCGTTTCTTGGGCATATTGTCGGTGATGGCATTCGAGTGGAATCTGGCCAAGATCGAGGCGATCGAGACTTAGCCTGAACCTACTACTCAGCCAGAGGTTCGCATTTTACGGGCCTTGCGAGATATTATCGGCGGTTCGTGGAGAAGTTTGCTTCTATCTGCACCATTGACTAGGCTGACTCGTAAGCAGCCAAGTTTGATGGGTGATGCTTGTGGCGGGGTTTCGATTCTTTGAAAGAGAGGCGACCGCCCGTTCTTACTCTTCCGGAGGGTCGGATGGTTATGTCGTGTATTGTGATGCGTCGGGCATCGGTTGGGATGTGTGTTGATGCGGCATGGCGAGTTATAGCATATGCATCCGACGGTGAAGAAACACGAGAGAGGCGTATACCCGCATTTCGGTATATGCGTAGGGCGTGCGTAGAATTTGAGCCATAAGTTAGGCAAAGGATCGAATTTTGGGCACAAGTGCCGATTGGAGTCGTTTTTCGGCGAAGCGTTTCCACGACTTACGTTGGGAAAATTCCGGCTATGTCATTTAGTATTTTTGCGGATTTTTCCGAGCAACGGCGAAATGTTTTGGACCAACGGGAGGGTGACATTTGTCACCTCGTTTTGGGCGATAATGGGTTGGCGGTTGGTCACGGGTTGGAGGCCTATTGGCTCCTTGTTTTGGCCTTGTTTGTGGCTTGTTTGGTGCCATGTTTTGTGCCTTGTTTTGTGGAGTAGGGTTAGGGTGCACTTGGCTTGATCAAGGCCATACACTTGCCTTGCACATGGCTTGATCTTGACCGTTGGTTGGCTTTTGGTTTCCTATAAATACCCCAGGGATGAACTTCTTCATCCACTCTTCACTTGTCTAAGCCTTGAAAACTCTCCTCCCCTGTGAGCTCTTGGCGAGAGCCTTCCCCCTCCAGCCGTGTGGCCTTTGGTAGGGTTCCCTCCCACTTTTGTGGTGCTAGCCAGTGGGTACCCCACTATCCTAGTTGTTTCGTATAATACCCTCCCTTGTGGTATTGAAATACTTCTCTAGTATTGTTATAATGCCCAAAATACCTTAGCCTTGTACCTTGTAGTATTCCAAAGATACCTCTATCCAGTAGAGCAGGAAATACTACCTTTTGTCCTTTTAGTCTCAAACCGAAACCCTAAGGAAATCTTCATGGTTGGTTGAAGTATTTGAGTAGAAGTTGGTTAGAACTTCTAAGGGTTGTTTGGAGCGGATTGGAGCGCACGGAGTAGGAGCTAAACCTTGCTCAGGATCGACATTATAACTTGGATAATTTTGGGCTTATCGAGGTAATTATCTTGTCTCTCTATTGTAATTGGAGATTACATGTTGTAGGATTATATAGTTGAAGTATACTATATATAGAATCAACATTATTGTGGCAATGTCTTTTGACTTAAGCTGAAGAATAAAAGCTATCGTATTTACATAGGATGTGTGCGATAGACTTGTGTAGTATTACTGTGTAGAATTGTACACGTCCGGTTACCCGTGTAAACCCCCCCCCCCCTGGTTGGCTTGGTAGCCGGCCTCGATAGAGGAGGAGATTTACGCTGGGGCGGGGAGGTCTTTGAATTTTACGTAGAAAAATGGGAACTTGTGTTTTGGGGTTAATAGACGTTTGTGACCTTTATAGGTGAAAATGCTAAGAGTAGCGTATTCTACTCGAGAGTGGAAAGGGCTAGCGTTGTAGTACTTGGAGCATTTTGCTTATTGTCGATAAATCGCCGCGAGGTATGTGAACCTCTTCCTATCTTTTCTAGCATGATTGTTATGAACTATGTAGTACGGTAGACGTACATGTGCTAAGTGATTTGGTTGGTTTAAAACATAGGGTGTTATAATAGCTTTATGGGAAGTTAGTTATAACGACCTTATGTAAGTGAAAATGGTTTCTTGATGTTAGAAGTTAAGAGACTTGATCTTATAAGATAAGAGACTTAACTTATTTGTTTTAATGTGGATGTTTGTGTGAAACCTCATTCGTGAGTAATGAGTACTTGGTTTTAAAGGGATAATGTTTCTTGATTTGGGAATCGAATGTGTATCGACAGGACCATTGCAGCGTTAATAAAGGAAAATGTATTGAATAATGATGTATTAAAACCAGAGAAACCTCCATCCGCATAGAAGCTAAGATGAGACAAAATGATATTACATTTTCTAGATCATGGTCATTGTAATAAGATCGTTATAAACAAGAATAAACTACTCATATATATGACATATGTTACTCAATTGTTTTAAAAGAGATTAAGACTATGAGTTATGAAACCTTTCTAAAATAAGTGACTTGAGCATTTGAAAATGAGAAGCTTGAGTAATTGAAACTAGGCAACCGAACTTAGGAAAAGAATGTTGTTACTTGATTTTGAAAAGGAATGTGGGTTGGTCATTCTAATACTACGTATCGGGTGACTTTTATAAAAGTAATGGATCTCTTTAAAAGAACTTAATGTATGTAGTACTTTGGGATTAAAACCGGACTTTGGCATAAAATGAAAGTACTTTGAGTTGTGTGAAACTTGCCTATGCTTGTTGGTGTGAAACTTGCCTATGCTTGTTGTTGTGAAACTTGCCTATGCTTGTTGTTGTGAAACTTGCCTATGCTTGTGATGATAGCCTTTGTTGTGCAAGTGTGGTATTTACGTTACCGCGTCTCGATAGAGGGCCGGTCGACTTGTTGAGAACTTACTTGGACGTGCTGGCAGTGATGGAGAATTCCACGGGTATGTTTCCATTTTGATTACTGTCTTGTTGTTGATGTCACATGGACATGTCTACACCGATGCAGATTCCGGCATGCGCCACGCGGTCGGGTTGATTACCCGATATATTGTTATTGTGGTTACATGGACATGTCTACACCGATGCAAGATTCCGGGCACGTGGCTACGCGCGGGTTGATCACCCAAAGATATTATTGTTGATGTCACATGGACGTGTCTACACCGAGGTAGAATTCGGGGCATGTGGCCACGGGCATTGGTATTATTGTTGCATCATGGACATGTCTACACCGTCGCAGAATTCCGGCACGCGCCGATGCGAACATGATTGATGTGGGCGTGAGACCCATAGTTATATTTGAGTGATGACTTGAGGCGTGAGTCCTCGATCGATATGATCGCTTTTATGTTGTGAATCGTAGTTTGTTATCATACATGTCTCGCTTTATATAGACTAGTATGATTTCATTCTGATTTTTACGATTTCACATACTTGGTACTGTTAGATCGACCTCCTTGGGGCCGCGTACGCCGCAGTAGAGGTACATCGGCCGTGGATCCCCGCTCTTGGATCACGTCAACGTATTGGGAAGCTCCGTTTCTTCGAGGCTTATCTTTTAGTATGTGTTCCCGAGTTGTAGGTTCTTGTACATTCGTGGTATGGCGGCCCCGTCCCACATAGTCGTTGTAAATCTTAGAGGTCCAGTAGTATCGTTGTGGCGGGGTTGTAAAGGATTAAACTGCTCGTGTTTTATGTATATACCAAGGCAACCGCTTTGGTTGGCCTGCTTATAATTATATCTCTTGTTTCATGACTCATGTTTTATTTTCCATTGTTTTCTCTCGATGTTGTATCACTAGGGTGCCCGGGTAAGGCACCGATACGGCCCTAACAGTCGTTACGAGAACTACCCCACCCATGATTTGGAGTTAGCCGTGATTCACGCTTTAAAGATCTGGAGGCACTATTTGTATGGGGTTCACGTGGATATTTATACGCACACAAGAGCCTCGATATCTTCACCGGAGGAGTGATCTTACGTCAGAGAGGGTGGTTAGATTTGCTTAATGATTACGTTGTTGATATCTGTACCACCCGGGAAGGCCAATGTTGTGGCGTGCTCTTAGTCGTAGGTCGATGGGAGCCTATCGGATGTGCGGCTAGAGAGGAGGGACATGGTTCGTGATTTGCATCGATTAGCGAGCCTTGGTGTCCGTTTGATTGATTACGATAGCGATGGGGTTAGAGTTCGTGAGGTTGCCGAGTCTTCCATCGTCGAGAGGTGAAGAGGCAACAGCTCGAGGATCCACTTTGATTCGATATCGTGATACGACTCTTCGTGAGGCGCAAGGGTCCTTGAGGTAGCACCATGGGGTGCTAAGGTTTGAGGCGGAGTTGTGTGTTCCGGATGTTTGAGACTTGGCAAGTGTTCTTAGGGAAGCACAGCGCTGCTCTATCCATCCGGTCGACCAAGATGTACCACGACCTTAGATCTGTGTATTGGTGGGATGGCTTGAAGAGGGCGTTGCGAGTTCGTAGATCGGTGCCCTTGTTGTCGCAGTGAAGGTAGAGCACCGAGGCCCGTGGTTTGTTGCAGCGATAGAGATCCCGACCGAAGGAGGTAATCAACATGGACTTCATCAGGATTACCTCGCACTCGGAGGAGACATGATTCTATTTGGGTTATCGTCGACGGTCGAAATCAGCCCACTTTCTTCCCGTCGAGACGACTTTTTCTACCGAGGATTATGCCGACTTTACATCCGAGAGATCGCCGATCGCATGAGTCCCTACTTCGATCATATCGCAGAGGAGCCCGATTTACGCTAACTTCGAGGTCCTTCCGAGGGTTTAGGACGCAGTGAGCACAGTCGCATTTCATCCACGCAGACGGACAGCAGAGCGCACTATCCGGACTCTCGAGGATATGTCATGAGCCTGTTATTGACTTCGATGGTAGTTGGGAGGATCATTTGCCTCTAGTTGAGTTTGATAATAATAGCTACCACTCCAAGATTCGGATGGCGCCTTATGAGGCCTTGTACGGAGGAAGTGCGATCGCCTATAGGTTGGTTCGATGTGGGCGAGGTGCGGCTAGTGGGACCAGATTTGGTGCAGCAGCGATGGATAAGTGAAGCTTATCCGAGGCGCCTAATGGCTGAGTCGGCGTAAGTCGTATGCAGATCATCGTCGGCATCTTGAGTTCGAGGTTCATGATTGGGTTTTCCTAAAGGTGCCACCCATGAAGGTGTGATGAGATTCGGGAAGAAGAAACTCACCAAGGTACATTGGGCCGTTTCAGATTGTCCGCAGGATAGGCAAGGTTGCTATGAGTTGGATCTGCCGTCCGATCCGAGGCGGTGCATCCGCTTTTTCACGTATCTATCCGAGGAGATGTATCGGATCCATCTGGTACACCCGATTGACGATGTCCGTGTGACCGGGTTATCGTAGGAGATTCCCATAGCGATAGTCGATCGTCGGGTTAGGCGTCTGCGGACCAAGGGCGTGGCTCACAAAGTCTTGTGGCGGAACGAGCTCGGGGAGGAGATGACGGGAAGCCGAGGAGGACATGAGGCGAAGTATCCTCACCTATTCCCCACACCTCCGTAATTCACTTTCCTACTTGTAAATTTTCGTTATCATTTATGCCTAAGTGTTATTTTTGTGGCCATGTGCACTTACAAACTGCTTAAGCTTCTTCGATAAGCGTCTTGAGAAGGAACATTCGACGAATGTTTCTAAGGAGGAGAATGTTATACCCGTATTTCCGCAGTATGTGCGTAAGGAATACGTCAAAAAGTTTGGCCTTAAAGTTAGCCTCGACGCGTTTTTGTACACAACTCACTAAAAGAATCGCTTCGACTAAACGTTTCCACAAGCCGTAGGAAAATTCCGCTATGCCATTGCTATTTTTGCGGATTTTTCCGAGACGAAACATTTTGGACCAACGGAGGCGACACTTGGCACCCTCCCATCGGACTTCAATCGTCCATTTGGACGAATTGAAGACCATGGCACGTTTTTGTGCCTTGTACACAAGTCAAGGAGTTGGTAGTATATTTGTGTATAGTTAATCCTCACCCTACACTTGCATTGCACTTGTCTTCATCTTGGCGTTGGTTGGCCAAGGCTTGAGCTATAAATACCCCTTAGAGATGAAGAGTTCTTCATCCACAAAGTTATCTTCCAAGTCTTGAAAAATCCTCTCCCTTAGCCTTCGCAACACCTCCCCTCGAGTGAGTTTGGCCGAGGCCTACCCCTAGCCTAGCCGAAATCTACCCCTCCCTTGGTAGAAAAGTTGTCTTCTAGTATCGTTATAATGCCCAAAATACCCTAGCCCAAATCCCATAGTACTTAGTAGAAGTTGTGAAGAACTTCTGTTTCTGGAGCTCTGAGCGCACAACTTAGGAGCTAAACCTTGCTCGGCGCGACTTTATCTAGGATATTTTTGGGCTTACCGAGGTAACTAATCCTAACCTCTCTTTTGAATTAGAGAATACATCTTGTAGTAGTATTGAATAAGTATTAAATACTTAGAAGGATATCACGAATAGAATTGAATGTTACCACAGTAGAAGGGTTTAAAAGAAGAATAATCAAAGCAGACTTACATGAGACTGTTTTCACATGATGACTTATATAGCTCACCGGGTAGGGAGGTCTTGCCCACTTTCCGTAGAATTGTGAACCTCTGCTTAGAATGACCTTGAGTAGTCTTTGATAGATGTCTGTGACTATTATAGGTGACTCTGCGCGACATATTCAACTTGGGTGGTTTTCACTTGAAGGTATGTGATTCTTCCTAAAGCATGATATTTTACAATATATAGTACGGTGAGACGTACGTGTTAATCAATAATAACTACGGCAATGTCTTTGACTTAAGCTCGAATAATACTTACTGAATGCCTCACGGCTTAAGCTGAATAATACTTACGAATGCCTCACGCTTAAGCTGAATAACAAAGAATGGAAGCATTTCAAAAGAATATCGAATCATTTTTTAACAGAAGATAAATATTTGGTTTTAAAACAAAAGCTTAAGAGTTATACTAGCTTTATGGGAAGTTAGGTATAACAACTTAAGAAAGATAAAAAGGAACTGCTACTTGTTTGTTTATAAAAGCCTTGTATTGATTTCTGTTGTAGTAAGATTTGTGTGATAAGTAGACATATTATGATGCTACAGGTTAGTGTCTTGAAATCGTGTAAAGGGGTCATTCTTGCTTTGCTTACGTTGCTAACCTGTAAGTCCGTTGTCGTTATTGTATCACCTACCCTCGATCGTTATATCAGGGGCTTGCACTTGATCTTGGTCTATACGGCCTATGCGGTCTGTGAGACTATGCGGAGCAGCGGTATGCTCCAGGATTGATCATTCCGGGTGTTTAGCCTGATGCGGGGGATTCCCTGTGCGGTCTGTTGAGACTATGCGGTCTTTTGAGGCTATGCGGGCTGCGGAGCCTAGGCGGATGCCGGGTTAGCTGCCCGATGCGGGAATACCTCATGCGGTCTGCAGTGTGACCTATGCGAGTGCGGAAGTCGAGACTAGGCACGCAGAATGATACTATGGGCGATGGCCTTGCCCGATCATTCGCGCCTAGAATGCACTATTACGCTTTTCTATTACTGTTGTTGTTTGTGATGTGGCATTATGTGCAATTGAATTGATTGTATTTGTGAAAAGGTTTTAAATACTTTGATTTCATTTCAGTTCTTTATAGTTTCACATACTTGTACCATGTATCGACCTCCTTCGGGCCGTTCATGCCGCGGTAAGGGCAAGCAGTGCTAGATCCGCATCCTTAGGATCTCTACGTTGGTGCGGGAGCTCCATCTCTTCCGAGGCTCTACTCTTTGGTATGATCTCCCGTTGTAGATAGTTTTGTCTGATCGGGGTATGGCGGCCCGTCCCGCCATAGTTGTATTTTTCCTTAGGTCTGAGTCATGTTGTACGATGTCGGATGTAATCGCTAAACCTTGTTTATATATATGCCGAAAGGCGACGTTTGTTCACATAAACTGTGTCTTATTTTATTAACTGTTTCATGTCTTGTTTTATATTTCCGCTGATTACTCTGATGTATGACTACTTGGGTGCCCCGGTAAGGCACCAGTTACGGGCCCCGGAATGGGTCGTGACAGATACTCTGGAAGCCAACAATTAATCCATCTTAAGTAAGATACTACAATCCAATAACAGTAATTTGGATATTGTTGATATGACTCATCTTAATTAACGAAATACAATCCATCAAAAATAATCTAGAACCCATCCACATAATTCATCTTCATTAGAACCAATAAACCATCGACAAACATTTGAAACTACTTGCGTGATTCATCTTACCTTATTCCCTACACCCTTGTAACATTTACATAGACATTAGTCGTGAGATATCATCTACATTAAGCAACATGGTGTAGTCCCATACCTACCATACCTTAACCTTAGATCTATAATCCTCCAACTATCATCTGAGAGTCGTCTTATAGTCATTCTAAACATAGTTATCCTAGACAACCTACTGTAACTTCTTCGTCTATACTTATAGGCTATCACCTTCGTTAACAAGTAAGGTTCCCATCTCGTTATCAACTAACAGTCATCAACTAGTAAATCCTTTTCACTAGTTGCTACTGGTCACTAGAACACACAACAACTATCAACATGCAATGCTCTCTTTTTGACATCAACTAGTCATCACACTACAGAAGTTCTTTTGAGGGTGCTACTATAGTTCGTACTTACTATCTAGTAGGAACATGTGGCTACTATACACTTATAAAACTCAACTCGTCAGGGCAATACCAATTAGGACATCTATGAAACTATTAAACATATGAATGGAGCAACTCTTACTAACCGTCGTTATGCTATCAAGAGTCTCATGAAGGAGACTGTCATGACCCGACCCCGGGCCGCGACTGGTGTTATACCCCGTATTTCCAGAGTATGTACGTAAGGGAATACGTACAAAAAGTTTAGCCTTAAAGTTTAGGCTTGGACGATTTTTTGGGCACAACTCACAAAACGAATAGTTTTCCGACGAAACGTTTCACGACTTTCGTAGGGTAAATTCCGGCTATGCCATTTCTAATTTTTGCGGATTTTTCCGAGAGACGAAACATTTTGGACCAACGGGAGGGCGACACTTGTCACCCTCCAATTGATGGACTTGAAATCGTCCATTTGGACGAATTGGACAAAGGTGAGCACGGTTTTTGTGCCTTGTGCACAAGTCAATGAGTTGGTAGGATATTTGTTTGGAGTAAATCTTCACCCTACACTTGCCTTGCACTTGTCTTAATCTTGGCCATTGGTTGGCCACTTCTTGACCTATAAATACCCCCCTTAAGATGAAGAGTTCTTCATCCACAAATCTTTCCAAGTCTTGAAAATCCTCTCCTCTCCCTTTGTAGCTCTTTCGTCCAACACCCCTCCTTGTGAAGTTTGGCCGAGGGCCTACCCCCCTAGCCTAGCCAAAACCTACCCCCCCTCCCTTGGTAGAAAAGTTGCCTTCTTGTATTGTTATAATGCCCAAAGTACCCTAGCCCAAATACCTTAGTACTTAGTAGAAGTTGTGAAGAACTTCTAAGGTTTCTCGAGCATACAACTTAGAGCAAAACCTTGCTCAGCGACTTTTCTAGGATATTATTGGGCTTCTTGAGGTAACTAATCCTAACCCTCTTTTGAATTAGAGAATACATCTGTAGTAGTATTAGAATAAGTATTAAATACTTAGAAGAATATCAGAATAGAATTGAATCATACCACAGAGAAGGGTTTAAAAGAAGAATAATCAAATCATTTACATAGAACTGTTTTCACAGAGACTTATATAGCTCACCGGTAGGGAAGTGCTGCCCAACTTTCCATAGAATTGTGAACCCTGCTTAGAATGACCTTGAGTAGTCTTTGATAGATGTCCGTGACTATTATAGTCGACTCTCTCGCGACATATTCAACTCGCGGTGGTTTTCACGGTAGGTATGTGATTCTTCCTAAAGCATGATATTTTACAATATATATGTAGTACGGTAGACGCATACGTGTTAATCGAATAATACTTACGGCAATGCCTCACGCTTAAGCTCGAATAACACTTACTGAATGCCTCACGCTTTAAGCTGAATAATAAAGAATCGAAAATATTTCAAAAGAATTTGAATCATTTTTTAATGTAAGAGAACTAATTGGTTTTTAAATGAAGCTTAAGAGTTATACTAGCTTTATGGGAAGTTAAGTATAACCACTTAAGATTGATAAAAGAAAGTTTGCCTATGTGTTTATAACGGACTTATATTGAATTGTGAAAGAATAATAAGATGGTTTGATAAGTAGACATGATATGATGCTATGTGTGTTAGTGTCTTGTAACGTTTGTGTAAAAGAGTATTCTTGTGCTTATGTTGTTTAACGATAAGTTTAGGTTAGTGTAACATCACTCACCTCTTGACATATTACAGGGGTTAAGTTGCCTCCGACGCGGTAGACTCAGCGATGCAGGACCATGATTCGAGAATACCTCATGCGGGTCCAGGGACCTATGCGGAGCTACGGAGTTCCGTGTTAGTGTGCGGGTTATACCTCATGCGTCTATGCGCCATGCGGACTACGAGTCCAGGCGATGCCGAGGAGTAGCTACCGATGCGGGTTATATACCCTACGCGCCTATGTGATTGGCCTATGCGGACTACGGAGTCCAGGATTAGGCTTGCATGGTGATACTACGGGCAATTGGCCCCGCCGATCATTCGCACTAGAAAAGACTCGCTAGTTTACCTATCACGTTCTTGTTTGTGATGGCACTATGTGCGGTTCTCGTTGTTTCATACATACTTGCAAACTGTTTTAAAATGATATGTTTCATTTAAGTATTTTACGCTTCATATACTTAGTACCGTTGTCTCGACCTCCTTGAGGCGCGTTCTCATGCCGCAGTAAGGCAAGCAGTGCTAGATCCACATTCTTAGGATCTCTACGTTGGTGTCGGGAGCTCCATCTTTCCGAGGCTCTACTTGGGTATGATCTCCTGTTGTAGATAGTTTTGTCTGATCGGGGTATGGCGGCCCTGTCCCGCCATAGTTGTATATTTCCTTAAGAGGTCAGTAGTCATGTTGTACATTCGGATGTAATCGCTAAACCATGTTTATATATATATGCCGAAGGCGATGTTTTCTCACATAAATCGTGTCTTATTTTATAAACTTTCATGTCTTGCTTTATATTTCCGATTACACGATGTATGACTACTGGTGCCCGGCAGGCACCCACGCCCCGAACGGGTCGTGACAAAAGTGGTATCGAGCGATTAATCTCTGAAAGTGTCTACGCACCGTATCTAGTAGAGTCTTGATTATCGGTGTGTTGTGCACCACACCAATAATCGTGAGGCTATAGGATATTTAGGATTGGTTTCCATTCTTCTCATTCGAGATCGTGCTTTAGAGTGTGTTATAGGTTGGACCCTCTAACGTATTCCTTTCCGTATGTTATGCCTCCACGTAAGGCAACCCGCCCGTAAGGGCAAGGCGAGGAGGCGCTAGTGACACCCGAGTCACGAGGCTCAGCCCGCTATACCGAGACGACGAGTTCTATGACGCCGCCAGCCCCAGCAGAGACCACAGTACCCACACCTCCTGTCCCACAGCCTGTGGCGGAGGAGTTAGGGTACAAGGAGATGGCCCAGCTATTGGCTAAAGTCAGGCCCGACACGATGAGAGACTGATGCGCGATTCAGCTCCAGCCTCGCCTCGCGCCAGACCGTGGTGCACCCGAGGCGAATAGTTTGAGACTACGAGATTTCTTGAGTTGTAGCCCGCCAGAGTTTTACGGGTCGAGGCTGGAGGATGATCCGCAGGAGTTCATCCGTCAGCTACAGAGGATCATGAGGGTGATCAAGGCCTCAGAGACAGAGTCTGTGACCTTCGGTTCGCATAGGCTGCGTGATACCGCAGTCGATTGGTTTGATTCATGAGAGTTATCCCGGGGAGAGCACGCGTCCCCAGCTACTTGGGATGAGTTCTCAGAGGCTTTCTCACCACTTCTTGCCTCCACGGATGAGAGGGCACGGCCGATAGATTTTTACCGCCGAGGCGAGAGGACGACCTTAGTCGGGAGTACAATGTCGAGTTTGATTCATTGACTCGATATGTCCCAGATTAGTAGCGATTATGGAGGATAGGTGCACCGCCACGCCACCGGCTAGATGACTATATGGCCGAAGTCATGCGGGTGTTTCTTCACCGTATGGACATTACCCGCACGCAGCTCATGCTCTTGGATGTGAGCGTAGAGATCGCCGGCCGACAGCAGCAGCAGGCAAGACCAGACGGCAGTCGTCGCGTGGCTATCGTGGTGGGCGGCTCAGCAGTCTAGATTTGCACCACACCACTCGCACCACTCCCGCACCATCCTCAAGACACCAGATATTCGAGGGCGCACTGGGGCCCGGGACTTGCACATCCAGAGCGGCAGAGGTTCGCCGACGGACCACCTCGCCAGTGGCCGATGCAGATCCCACTTCGAGTTGTGGTACGGAGTTTGTTTCGCCAGGGCGCAGGGTCACTATGCGAGGAACTGTCCGACCAAGGGCAGTGCTGATGGTAGGGGTCAGCCTACAGGTTCTTTCGCCGGGTCTTCTTCATCTCCTACAGTTACTCGCCCCGGAGGCGTGGTACTCGTGGTCAGCAGGTCGCGACAGAGGTCGTGGCTCGGGTCCCAGTTCTAGCGGTCCTCAGAACCGCATTTATGCTTTGTCCAGCCGACAGGATCAGGAGGCCTCACCTGATGTCGTCACAGGTACTTTATCAGTTTCTGGGTTTGATGTGTATGCTTTGATAGATCCGGGTTCTACTCTGTCCCATATATCTCCCCTTGTTGCTAGTAGGATAGGGATAGAGCCTGAGTCCATAGACCCTTTCGAGGTAGCTACGCCAGTGGGTGATTCGGTGGTAGCTCGGCGGGTATATAGAGCTTGTCCTGTGACCATTTACAGTCGTCGGACCCTAGCCGACTTGATAGAGTGGAGATGATTGACCGACGTGATCATTGGATGGATTGGCTAGCTTCTTGCTACGCCAATGTAGACCGCAGAGAGAAGTACGGTTCCAGCTTCTGAGGAGCCGTTGTTGAGTGGGAGGGGAGCACCAGACGCCGAGAGGTAGGTTTATTTCCTACCTCAAGGCTAGGAAGATGGTGCGAGGCGGTATATCTACCATCTCGTTCGGGTGTTTGATACTCAAGCCGCACCAGATTTTCAGGCCCAGAGTCACGAGTTCCCGACGTGTTTCCGGATGACCTCCCGTATCCTCCCGAGGAGATCGAGTTTTGTATAGATGTGTTGCGGATACTGCCTATTTCCATTCCGCCATACGTAATGACACCTGCCGAGTTGAGAGAGTTGAAGGACCGGTGAGGATTTCTGGAGAAGGGCTTCATCAGCCTAGTGTTTCTCCATGGGAGCGCCGGTATTGTTCAGAAGAAGGGCGGGACGCTGCGCATGTGTGTTGATTAAGGTAGCCGAACAAGGTGACCATTAAGAATGATACCCCTTCCTGTGATTGATGATTTGTTCGACCGATTGCGAGTGCGAGATGTTTCTCCAAGATTGATCTGCGATCGCTATCATCAAAGTGCGAGTCGAGAGGTGGATGTCCCTAGGATCGCATTCGTGACCTGCACGCATTATGAGTTCTGGTCATGTCTTTTGGGTTGACCAATGCTCCGCGGTATTCATGGATTTGATGAACCGAGTGTTCAAACCATTTTGAACACGTTTGTGATAGTGTTCATTGATGATATCTTGGTTTATTATCGCCAGAGCAGGAGCATGCGAGCATTTGGCGATCAGGCCTTGTGATTCTCCAGACTGCAGCTTATGCGCCAAGTTTTCCAAATGTGAGTTTTGTTGACTTGATGGCGTTTCTTGGGCATATTGTCGGGCCGATGGCATTCGAGTGGATACGCCAAGATCGAGGCAACAGACTTGGCCTAGACCTACTACTCCGGCGAGGTTCGCAGCTCGGGCCTGCGAGATATTATCGGCGTTCGTGGAGAAGTTTGCTTTATCTCTCGCACCATTGACTAGGATCGACTCGTAAGGCCAAGTTTCGATGGATCGATGCTTGTGGCGGGGTTTCGATTCTTTGAAGAGAGATCGACGACCGCCCCGTTCTTACTCTTCCGCAGGTCCAGATGGTTATGTCGTGTATTGTGATGCGTCAGGCATCGGGTTGGGATGTGTGTTGATGAAGCATGGCAGGATTATAGCATATGCATCCCGACAGCTGAAGAAACACGAGAGGAATTACCCCACCCATGATTTGGAGTTGGCGGCTGTGATTCACGCTTTGAAGATCTGGAGGCACTATTTGTATGGGGTTCACGTGGATATTTTACGCACCACAAGAGCCTCCAGATATCTTCACCAGAGGAGCCGAACTTACGGCGAGACGGTGGTTAGAGTTGCTTAAGGATTACGATGTTGATATCCCGCACCACCGGAAGGCCAATGTTGTGGCGTATGCCTTAGTCGTAGGTCGATGGGAGCCTATCGATGCGGCTAGAGAGGAGGGACATGGTTCGTGATTTACATCGATTAGCGAGCCTTGGTGTCCGCTTGATTGATTCCGATAGCGATGGGGTTAGAGTTCGTGAGGTTGCCGAGTCTTCCATCGTTGAGAAGGTGAAGAGGCAACAGCTCGAGGATCCACTTTGATTCGATATCGTGATACGACTCTTCGTGAGGGCAAGGGTCCTTTGAGGTAGCACTGATGGGCGCTAAGGTTTGAGGGCGATTGTGTGTTCCAGATGTTTCAGACTTCGCAGAGTTCTCGGGAAGCACACAACACAAGCGTTACATCCATCCGGTCGACCAAGATGTACCACGACCTTAGATCCGTATTGGTGGGATGGCTTGAAGAGGGACGTTGCGAGTTCGTAGCTCGGCCCGTGTTGTCGCAGTGAAGGTAGAGCACCGAGGCACAGTGGTTTGTTACAGCGATTGAGATCCCGACCGAAGTGGGAGGTAATCAACATGGACTTCATCACAGGATTACCTCGCACTCGGAGGAGACATGATTCTATATGGGTTATCGCCGACGGTGTGAAATCAGCCCACTTTCTTCCCGTCAGACGACTTTTCTACCGAGGATTATGCCGGACTTTACATCCGAGAGATCGCCGATCGCATGGAGTCCCTACTGATCATATCGCATGAGGAGCCCGATTTCGCTAACTTCGGAGGTCCTTCCAGAGGGTTTAGGGACGCAGTGAGCTCGAGCACGCATTTCATCCACGCAGACGGACAGCAGAGCGCACTATCCGCACTCTTGAGGATATCTTTGCGAGCCTGTGTTATTGACTTCGGTAGTTGGGAGGATCATTTGCCTCTAGTTGAGTTCGCGTATAATAATAGCTACCACTCCAAGATTCGGATGGCGCCTATGAGGCCTTGTATGGGAGGAAGTGCAGATCGCCTATAGGTTGGTTCGATGTGGGCGAGTGCGGCTAGTGGGACCAGATTTGGTACAGAAAGCGGTGGATAAGGTGAAGCTTATCCGAGGCGGCTATTGACACCTCGAGTCGGCAAGTCGATGCAGATCATCGTCGTCGGCATCTTGAGTTCGAGGTTCATGATTGGGTTTTCCTAAAGGTGTCACCCATGGCGGTGTGATGAGATTCGAAGAGGAAACTCACCCAAGGTACATCGGGCCGTTCGCATTGTCCGCAGGTAGGCAAGGTTGCCTATGAGTTGGATCTGCCGTCCGATCTGGAGGCGGGCATCCGGATTTTCACGTATCTATCTTTGAGAGATGTATCGATCCATCTAGGTACACCCGATTGACGATGTCCAGTGACCGAGGTTATCGTATGAGGAGATTCCCATAGCGATAGTCGATCGTCGATTAAGCGTCACGACCGGGACGTGGCTTCCACAAAGTCTTGTGGCGGAACGAGCTCGGGAGGAGATGACGTGGGAAGCCGGCGAGGACATGAGGCGTATATCCTCACCTATTCCCCACACCTCCGGTAATTCACTGTCCTACTTGTAAATTTTCATTATCGTTTATGCCTAAGTGTTGTTTTGGGGCCGTGTGTGGCATTTGCCAACTGTTTAAGTTATGAAGAACCTTATCGTTATCGGTCTTGGGAAGGAACATTCGGGACGAATGTTTCTAAGGAGGAGAATGTTATACCGTATTTCCAGTATGTCGTAAGGGAATACGTACAAAAGTTTAGCCTTAAAGTTTAGGCTTGGGCGATTTTTGGGCACAACTCACAAAGCGAATAGTTTTCCCACTAAACGTTTCCACAGCTTTCGTAGGGTAAATTCCGGCTATGCCATTTCTAATTTTTGCGGATTTTTCCGAGAGACGAAACATTTTGGACCAACGGGAGGGCGACACTTGTCACCCTCCAATTGATGGACTTGAAATCGTCCATTTGGACGAATTGGACAAAGGTGAGCACGTTTTTGTGCCTTGTGCACAAGTCAAGAGTTGGTAGGATATTTGTGTGGAGTAAATCTTCACGCTACACTTGGCTTGCTCTTGTCTTATTCTTGGCCATTTGTTGTCGAATTCTTGACCTATAAATACGCCCCTTAAGATGTAGAGTTCTTCATCCACAAATCTTTCCAAGTCTTGAAAATCCTCTCCTCTCCCTTTGTAGCTCTTTCGTCCAACACTCCCCCCCTCCCCTTGTGAAGTTTGGCCGAGGGCCTACCCCCCATAGCCTAGCTAAAACCTACCCCCCTCCCTTGGTAGAAAAGTTGCCTTCTTGTATGGTTGTAATGCCCAAAGTACCCTAGCCCAAATACCTTAGTACTAAGTAGAAGTTGTGAAGAACTTCTAAGGCTCTGGAGCATACAACTTAGGAGCAAAACCTTGCTCAGTGCGACTTTTCTAGGATATTATTGGGCTTCGAGGTAACTAATCCTAACCCTCTTTTGAATTAGAGAATACATACTGTAGTAGTATTAGAATAAGTATTAAATACTTAGAAGAATATCACAGAATAGAATTGAACTGTTACCACGGCAATGCCTCACGGCTTAAGCCTGAATAATAAAGAACTGAAAATATTTCAAAAGAATACTGAATCATTTTTTAACAGAAGAGAACTAATTGGTTTTTAAACAGAAGCTTAAGAGTTATACTAGCTTTATGGGAAGTTAAGTATAACCACTTAAGATTGATAAAAGAAACAGTTTGCCTATGTGTTTATAACAGACTTATATTGAATTGTGAAAAGAATAATAAGATGGTTTGATAAGTAGACATGATATGATGCTATGTGTGTTAGTGTCTTGTAACGTTTGTGTAAAAGAGTATTCTTGTTGTGCTTATGTTGTTTAACGATAATTCGTTAGGTTAGTGTAACATCACCACCTCTTGACATATTACCGGGGTTAAGCCGCCTCCGACGGGTAGACTCAGCGCTCGGGACCATGATTCGAGAATACCTCATGCGGGTCCGGGGACCTATGCGAGCTACGGAGTTCCGTGTTAGTGTGCGGGGTTATACCTCATGCGATCTATGTGGCCATGCGGACTACGAGTCCGGGCGATGCCGAGGAGTAGCTACCTCGACGCGGTTATATACCCTATGCGGCCTATGTGATTGGCCTATGCGGACTACGGAGTCCGTGATTAGGCTTGCATGGTGATACTACGCAATTGGCCCTGCTTGATCATTCGCCTAGAAAAGACTATTCTGATTTACCTATCACGTTCTTGTTTGTGATGTGCACTATGCGGTTTCTAGTTGTTTCATACATACTTGCAAAACTGTTTTTAAAATGATATGTTTCATTTAAGTATTTTACAGTTTCATATACTTAGTACCTGTTGTACTGACCTCCTTCGGGGGGCTGCGTTCATGCCGCAGGTAAGGACAAGCAGGTGCTAGATCCACATTCTTAGGATCTCTACGTTGGTGTCGGGAGCTCCATCTTTTCCGGAGGCTCTACTTTTGGGTATGATCTCCCTGTTGTAGATAGTTTTGTACAGTCAGGGTATGGCGGGACCCTGTCCCGCCATAGTTGTATATTTCCTTAGAGGTCTGTAGTCATGTATGCGATGTCGGATGTATCGCTAAACCATGTTTATATATATATGAAAGGCGATGTTTTCTCACATAAAGCGTGTCTTATTTTATAAACTGTTTCATGTCTTGCTTTATATTTCCGATTACTCGATGTATGACTACTTGGGTGCCTCGGTAAGGCACGATCACGCCCCGAACGGTCGTGACAACCGGTGCCCTACCGCACCGTTATACCTCGTTTTTGAGTATGCGTGGGGACGACGTGAAAATTTGAGCCTTAAGTTAGGCAAGTTTCAAATTGTACACAACACCCGATTAGAGTCGTTTTGACGAAACGTTTCCACACTTTTGTTGGGAAAATTCGCTATGTCATTTATAATTTTGCGGATTTTTCCGGTAGACGAAACATTTTGGACCAACGGGATGTGTCACCCTCACATTGGAAGCACAGGGACGGCGAAATGGCTATTCTTGGCACGTTTTTGTTGCCCAATTTTGGTCAAGGGTTAGGTAGGATATTTTTGTGTAGTTGCTGAGCAAGTGGGACCCACAAACACATGGCTTGATCTTGACCTTACACTTGCTATACACTTGGAAGAATCTTGGCCATTGGTTGGCCATTTCTTCACCTATAAATACCCTCCATGTTGATGAACTTCTTCATCCAAAATTGTTCTAAGTGTTAAAAATCTCTCCTCCCCTCAACCTTGAAATCGCCCAACACCCTCCCTTGGTTAAGGCCTTGGCCGAGAGCCTCCTCCCCTTTGTGGTGTCTAGCCGGGTACCCCTAGCCTAGTTGTTTTCGTATAATACCCTTGTTGTGGTATAGAAATACTCTCCTAGTGTTGTTGTAATGTCCAAATACCTGGCCCAAATACCTTGTAGTATTCCCAAGGTTACACTTATACAAAAGCCCGTAAAATACGATTATACTTCCTTTAGCCACAAAAACGAAACCCTAAGGAAATCTTCACCCGTTGTTGAAGTTGTAAGTAGAAGTTGGTTAGAACTTCTAAGGTTGTTTGAGCGCTCGGAGTAGAGCTAGCGTTGCTCGGGATCGACTTTATACTTGGATAATTTTGGGCTTATCGAGGTAATCACTATCGTCCTTCTATTGTAATTGGAAATTACATAAGTGTTGAATATATAGTTGTTGTATACTATATATAGAACTGAACTTAGTATTGTGGCAATGTCTTTTGACTTAAGCCTGAAGAATAAAGAATTGAACAGTAATCACATAGAAGGATAATAAAGAGAAGAAGCGAATCAGTAATTACCTAGGGTAGACATAATGAGACTTATGTAACATTACTGTGTAGTAGAATTGTACGCGTCCGGTTAGACGTGTTAACCCCCCCCTGGTTGGCTTGGTAGCCGACCTCGATAAAGGAGGAGATTTACGCTGTTGCGGGGGGGGGAGGTGCTGCCGAATTTTCTGTAGAAAGATAGAAACTTGTGTTTTGGGGTTAATAGACGTTTGTGACCTTTATAGGTGAAAGTACTAAGAGTAGCGTATTCTACTCGAGGAGTGGAAAGGGCTAGCAAGGTTGTAGTACTTGGAGCTTTTTGCTTATTGTCGATAATCGTCGCGAGGTATGTGAACCTCTTCCTATCTCTTCTAGCATGATATGTGTGAACTATGTAGTACGGTAGACGTACATGTGTTAACTGTGTTTGATTGTTCTTAAAACATAAAGTGTTATAACGGCTTTATGGGAAGTTGGTTATAACAGCTTTATGTAGGTAAGAAAATACTTTGTGGTTTTAAAAGGTAACTGATGTGAATTATAACTGGCTAGTTATAATAAAGAACTTGATGTATTTCAAAAGATTTATAAATCGTTTTGGAAGGGAGAGTAACACTTGGTTTTAAAAGGTTTTAAAAAGAGTTATACTAGCTTTATGGGGAGTTAGGTATAATGTCTTAAGAGAGGTAAAGAAAATGGTTTACTGATGTTAGAAGTTAAGAGACTTGATCTTATAAGATAAGAGACTTAACTTATTTGTTTTAATGTGAATGTTTGTGTGAAACCTCATTCGTGAGTAATGAGTACTTGGTTTTATTTAAAGGGATAATGTTTTATTGATTTGAAATCGTAATGTGTATCGGCAGACCACCGCGTTAATAAAGGAAAATGTATTGAAAAATGATGAATTGTATTAAAACCAGAGAAACCTCCATCCGCATAGAAACTAAGATGAGACAAAATGATATACATTTTCTAGATCATGGTCTTTGTAATAAGAATGTTGTAAACAAGAATAACCTACTCACGTGAGACATATATTACTCAATTGTTCTAAAAAGGAATCAAGTGATTAAGTTTGGAAACTATGAAACCATTTGAAAATGAGAAGCTTGAGTAATCGAAATTAGGCAAACTGGAACTTAGGAAAAGAATGTTGTTACTTGATTTTGAAAAGTGAATGTGGGTTGGTCATTCTAATACTACGGGTATCAGGTGACTTTTATAAAAGTAATGGATCTCTTTTAAAAGAACTTATCGTATGTAGTACTTTGGGGTTAAAAACCCGGACTTTGGCATAAAATGAAAGTACTTTGAGTTGTTGTGAAACTTGCCTATGCTTGTTGTTGTGAAACTTGCCTATGCTTGTTGTTGTGAAACTTGCCTATGCTTGTTGTCGTGAAACTTGCCTATGCTTGTGATGATAGCCTTTGTTGTGCAAGTGTGGTATTTCTGTGTTACCGCGTCTCTCGATAGAGGGCCGGTTGACTTGTTGAGAACTTACTTGGACGTGCTGGCAGTGATGGAGAATTCCACGGGTATGTTTCCATTTTGATTACTGTCTTGTTGTTGATGTCACATGGACATGTCTACACCACGCAGATTCCGTACGCGCTACGCGGGTTGATTACCCGATATACGGTTATTACCGCACCATGGGCGTGTCTACACCGATGCAGATTCGGGGCATGTACGCGCGCGTGGTTGACCACCCAAGATATCATATTGAGGTTACATGGGCATGTCTACACCGACGCAAGATTCCGGTACGTGGCCACGCGCCATTATTATTGTTGCATCATGGACATGTCTACACCGTCTGATTCCGGCATGCGCCATGATGCGAACATGATGGATGTTGTGGGCGTGAGACCCATAGTTATATTTGAGTGGTGACTTTGGGCGTGAGTCCCCGACTTGACCGCTTATGTTGCGTCTTGTATTTTGGTTATCATACATGTCTCCTCGCTTTTAAGCTATTATGATTCATTTACTGATTTGTGATTTCACATACTTGGTACTGTTATCGACCTCCTTGGGCTGCGTCATGCCGCAGTAGAGGTACATCGATCGTGGATCCCCGCTTAGGATCTCATTTCGCGTGTTGAAAGCTCCGTTCCTTCGAGGCTTATCTTTGGTATGTTTCTGAGTTGTAGGTTCTTGTACATTCGGGGTATGGCGGCCCCGTCCGTCATAGTTGTTGTAAATCTTAGAGGTGCAGAGTAATTGTTGTGGTAGGGTTTGTAAAAGGATAAGCTGTCGTTGTTATGTATATACCAAGGCAAATCGCTTTGGTTGGCCTGTTTATTTATTATATCTCTTGTTTCATGACTCGTGTTTTATTTTTCCGCTGGTTTTCTCGATGTTGTATCACTAGGGTGCCCGGTAAGGCACGATCACGCCCGGAATTCGGGCGTGACAAAGTGGTATCGAGCGATTAGTCTCTGAAAGTGCCTACGCACCGTGTTCAGTAGAGTCTTGATTATCGGTGTGTTGTGCACCACATCTATAATCGAGGCTATAGGACATTTAGGATTGGTTTCCATTCTTCTCATTACGAGATCGTGCCTTAGAGCCGTGTTGTAAGTTGGACCCTCCGACGTGTTTCGCTTTTACCGTTATGCCTCGCGAAGGCAACCACGGCCCGGCGGCAAGGCAACGAGGGAGCTGCTAGTGGGATTCAGAGGAGTGCGAGGGCGCAGCCCGGCCAAGACGAGGTAGTGCTTTGACGGCGAGTTTTGCGACGCCGCCAAAGACCAAAGAGAGTTTAGAGTCGCAGCAGCTGGTTGAGACTACAAGACGAGCCTCCACCCCACACCGAGCGGGAGATGGGTCATAAGGAGATGGCCCGATTATCGCCGAGTTGTGGCGGATATGAGATAGGCCGACGCAGCAGCGAGCCCAAAGAAGACTGTAGTGCACCCGAGGGCAGACAGTTTGAGGCTACGGGATTTCCTTAGTTGTAGCCCGCCTGAGTTTTACGGGTCGAGGCCGGAGGATGATCCGCAGGAGTTCATCCGTCAGTTGCAGAGGATCATGCGGGTGATCAAGGCTTCAGAGACTGAGTCTGTGACATTTGGTTCGCATCGGCTGCGTGATACCGCAGTCGATTGGTTTGACTCGTGGGAGCTTTCCCGGGGAGAGCATGCACTTCCAGCCGTTTGGGACGAGTTTTCGGGGGCCTTCCTGGCACATTTCTTGCCTCCACAAATGAGGAGGGCTCGGGCCGACAGATTTTTGATGTTGAGGCGCAGGCGCATAGCCGAGTACAATGTAGAGTTCGACTCATTGGCGGTATGTTCCCGCTTTAGTAGCTAGTATTGAGGATAGAGTTCAACGATATGTTTCATGGCTAGATGTTTACCTAGCAGTGAGTTGTTCGGGTGTTTATCTTCAGCAGGGCATGGACATTGCCCGAATTCTTGCTCATGCACTTGCGAGGCGAGCGCAGATCGACGGTGGACGGCTTTCACAAGAAGGCGCCAAGATCACGGATATTTTGGCGACTTTCGAGGCGGACCGCCAGCGAACTAGTTATGTACCTCCGCCATTGCAGAGTGGTCCTCCGCAGCCTTCTCGACCCTTAGGATATTCGGGAGCGGTCGGGGCTCCTGTGTTTCGAATGTTCGGGAGTAGGGTGTTGGCGATCGATCACCCCTACCTCGGTGTGGTCGATGTGGTAGACCGCATTTCGGGGAGTGTCGTAGTACCAAGGGAGCTTGTTATTCTTGCGGCCAACAGGGCCATATGACGAGAGACTGTCCGACCAGGGGTAGCGCTGGTAGGATAGCACAGACTACTAGAGCAGTTGCGGGCCACGGTAGAGGTCGCGGTGGAAGTTCCCAGTTTTAGCGGTCCTTGAACCGCCTAGTTTGTGTATATCCTTAACCACAGATACTTGTATGTATTGATGTTAATGATGTGTTAAGTGTTATGTTCGGATAGCTTTGTGCTATAGTGTGATTAAAAAAATCTGGTTAGTGTGAGATGGAAGTGGTAGCTTCCATGATGTGTTCCGTGTCGAGGAGCGGAAGTTGGCGCTCTGATGGGTCGGGTTGGGGCCGTGTTGCGGGCCAACCCGCCCCGTTCGGAAGGGTCAGCTCCGGGTGGTCCCGTCGGGTGGCAGGGTCACGAGGGTGCTAGGCCCAAGTTTAGATGACCATCGTATGAGTTCGTGGATACGTTCGACCAGAATCAGTTCGTGAAGGCCGAGAAGGGCCTTAGAGGAAATCGAGGTTAGTAAGATGACCAAGTTTGGAGGTAGTGACTCCAAGGGTTGGAAACAGAAGCATTGACTGAAGTGTGGTGCGTGTACTGGGAAGAGTTCGAGTGTTCGAACAGGGTACGACGAGGTAGGGGAGAGGTGAACGAGTGTGATCGTTTCTTTTGTGAAATGAAGGTGCAGAGGGAGTATATTTTAGACCTTGGTGGGAACTTTTGTGATAACAGAGGTGATGCCTCGTGGACTTGGGATTTCGTATTTTGTGCATTTGTTATTTCATGGCCAGGTGTGGCATGATTGTTTTCGTACGTATAGCAGTGAAGACTATACTGGCGCATGTTTGTGTTGAGACTTGAGAAGGAACATTCGGGACGAATGTTTCTAAGGGGGGAAGAATGTTATACCCGCTTTTTCGCAGTATGCGTGGGGACGTGCGTAGAAAATTTGAGCCTTAAGTTAGGCAAGTTTCAAATTGTACACAACACCCGATTAGAGTCGTTTTAAATGAAACGTTTCCATTACTTTTGTTGGGAAAATTCCGGCTATGTCATTTATAATTTTTGCGGATTTTTCCGAGAGACGAAACATTTTGGACCAGCGGGAGGGTGACGTGTGTCACCTCACATGGAAGCAAAGGGACGCGAAATGGCCATTCTTGGCACGCTTTGTTGCCCAATTTTGGTCAAGGGTTAGGTAGGATATTTTTGTGTAGTTGATGAGCAAGTGGGACCCACAAACACATGGCTTGATCTTGACCTTACACTTGCTATACACTTGGAAGAATCATGGCCATTGGTTGGCCATTTCTTCACCTATAAATACCACTCCATGTTGATGAACTTCTTCATCCAAAATTGTTCTAAGTGTTAAAAATCTCTCCCCTCAACCTTGAAATCGTCCAACACCTCCTTGGTTAAGGCCTTTGGCCGAGAGCCTCCTCCCCTTTGTGGTGTCTAGCCGGGTACCCCTAGCCTAGTTGTTTTCGTATAATACCCTTGTTGTGGTATAGAAATACTCTCCTAGTGTTGTTGTAATGTCCAAATACCTTGCCCAAATACCTTGTAGTATTCCCAAGGTTACACTTATACAAAAGCCCGGAAAATACGATTATACTTCCTTTAGCCACAAAACGAAACCACTGAGGAAATCTTCACCCGTTGTTGAAGTTGTAAGTTGAAGTTGGTTAGAACTTCTTAGGTGTGTTTGGAGCGCTAGGAGTAGGATATTTTCGTTTCTAAGGATCGACTTTATAGTTGTATAATTTTGGTCTTATCGAGGTAATCACTATCGTCTTCTATTGTAATTGGAAATTACATAAGTGTTGAATATATAGTTGTTGTATACTATATATAGAACTGAACTTAGTATTGTGGCAATGTCTTTTGACTTAAGCCTGAAGAATAAAGAATTGAACAGTAATCACATAGAAGGATAATAAAGAGAAGAACTGAACTGTAATTACCTAGGGCTGTATTACAGTAGACTTATGTAACATTGCTGTGTAGTAGAATTGTACGCGTCTGGTTAGACGTGTTAACCCCCCCCTGGTTGGCTTGGTAGCCGACCTCGATAAAGGAGGAGATTTACGCTGTTGCGGGGGGGGAGGTGCTGCCGAATTTTCTGTAGAAAGATAGAAACTTGTGTTTTGGGGTTAATAGACGTTTGTGACCTTTATAGGTGAAAGTACTAAGAGTAGCGTATTCTACTCGAGGAGTGGAAAGGGCTAGCAAGGTTGTAGTACTTGGAGCTTTTTGCTTATTGTCGATAATCGTCGCGAGGTATGTGAACCTCTTCCTATCTCTTCTAGCATGATATGTGTGAACTATGTAGTACGGTAGACGCGTCGTGTGTTAATCGTGTTTGATTGTTCTTAAAATATAAAGTGTTATAACGGCTTTATGGGAAGTTGGTTATAACAAACTTTATGTAGGTAAGAAAATACTTTGTGGTTTTAAAAGGTAATCGATGTGAATTATAATCGCTAGTTATAATAAAGAACTTGATGTATTTCAAAAGATTTATAAATCGTTTTGGAAGGAGAGTAACACTTGGTTTTAAAAGGTTTTAAAAAGAGTTATACTAGCTTTATGGGAGTTAGGTATAATGTCTTAAGAGAGGTAAAGAAAATGGTTTCTTGATGTTAGAAGTTAAGAGACTTGATCTTATAAGATAAGAGACTTAACTTATTTGTTTTAATGTGAATGTTTGTGTGAAACCTCATTCGTGAGTAATGAGTACTTGGTTTTATTTAAAGGGATAATGTTTTTGATTTGGAAATCGAATGTGTATCGATGCACCACTGCGGCGTTAATAAAGGAAAATGTATTGAAAAATGATGAATTGTATTAAAACCGGTAGAAACCTCCATCTGCATAGAAACTAAGATGAGACAAAATGATATACATTTTCTAGATCATTGGTTTGTAATAAGAATGTTGTAAACAAGAATAACCTACTCTCACGTGAGACATATATTACTCAATTGTTCTAAAAAGGAATCAAGTGATTAAGTTTGGAAACTATGAAACCATTTGAAAATGAGAAGCTTGAGTAATCGAAATTAGGCAAACTGGAACTTAGGAAAAGAATGTTGTTACTTGATTTTGAAAAGTGAATGTGGGTTGGTCATTCTAATACTACGGGTATCAGGTGACTTTTATAAAAGTAATGGATCTCTTTTAAAAGAACTTATCGTATGTAGTACTTTGGGGTTAAAACCCGACTTTGGCATAAAATGAACTTGCCTATGCTTGTTGTTGTGAAACTTGCCTATGCTTGTTGTTGTGAAACTTGCCTATGCTTGTTGTTGTGAAACTTGCCTATGCTTGTTGTTGTGAAACTTGCCTATGCTTGTTGTTGTGAAACTTGCCTATGCTTGTTGTCGTGAAACTTGCCTATGCTTGTGATGATAGCCTTTGTTGTGCAAGTGTGGTATTTCTGTGTTACCGCGTCTCTCGATAGAGGGCCGGTTGACTTATTGAGAACTTACTTGGGCGTCTTTGGTGATGGAGAATTCCACGGGTATGTTTCCATTTTGATTCTTGTCTTGTTGTTGATGTCACGTGGACATGTCTACACCGATGCAGATATTAGGGCATCGCGCCATGCGGGGTTGATTACCGATATCGGTTATTCTTGCACCATGGGCGTGTCTACACCGATGCAAGGGGCATGTGGCCATGCGGCAGGGTTGACCACCCAGGATATTGTTATTGAGGTGACATGGGCATGTCTACACCGTCTGCGATTCCGGGGCATGTGGCCATGCGGCCTGGTTATTATTGTTGCATCATGGACAGGTCTACACCGTTGCCGTATTCCGGGGGCATGCGGCCATGATGCGAACATGATGGATGTTGTGGGCGTGAGACCCATAGTTATATTTGAGTGGTGACTTTGAGGGCGTGAGTCCCTGACTTGACTGCTTTTATGTTGCGTACTGTATTTTGGTTATCATACATGTCTCCTGCTTTTTAAGCTATTATGATTTCATTTACGATGTTGTGATTTCACATACTTGGTACTGTTATCGACCTCCTTCTGCGTTCATGCCGCAGGTAAGTACATCGGCCGTGGATCCCCGCTCTTAGGATCTCATTTCGGCGTGTTGAAAGCTCCGTTCCTTGAGGCTTATCTTTGGTATGTTTCCTGAGTTGTAGGTTCTTGTACATTCGGGGTATGGCGGCCTGTCCGTCATAGTTGTTGTAAATCTTAAGTGCATGCTGTTGTGGGCGGTTTGTAAAGGATAAGCTGTTCGGGTTGTTATGTATATCACGAAGGCAACTTTTGGTTGGCCTGTTTATTTATTATATCTCTTGTTTCATGACTCGTGTTTTATTTTCCGCTGGTTTTCTCTGATGTTGTATCACTAGGGTGCCCGGGGTAAGGCACCAGTCACGGGCCCGGAATTCGGGGCGTGACAGCACCCTTCTAATCATACAACATAATAAACTGCGGAAGATAAATAACACTCTTTTTTTTAAAAACCAAGGCCAAGCCGATAAGGCTGCCATAACATAAAAATTACCCGAAAGGGTCTACACTGTTTAACAATGTAAAAACAACTCTAGCCATCCATTACGATGAATACAAACCTCTAAGATTTGAACAAATACTATGACGGGACAAGGCCCCGCCGTACCCCTGAATATACATAGCCATGACAACTCCGTAAAATAGCCTTGTCTTGCTACTAGTATGTATATAAAACACATTGGAGGATCTAGATATCAACACATGTAAAGTTTGGAGGGAAGAGATCAAGCCAAGTGGCCCTTGGACTTAGTCAACAATATCAAACTCTTAATTAGCAAGACTTTGTCATCTATACATTGGTCAAATGACCATTTCACCCTTGCAATTTCGTCCAAGACCATAGTGGGGGGGGGGCCACGTGTCGCCCTCCCATTCATCCATAAAATTTCGTAACCCTCGTGGGCCCCACAAAATGTAAAATTCCTCGGGTGGGCCCCACATGACCAAATCCGTAAAAATAAATTTCCATAATGATAATAAGTTCCATACTCTTCAAATAATGCCTTTTGAGAATCTAATTCTCAACAACGAACATTTTTCATTTCCGATGTTCGGAAGATTTTCTGTCGGAAAAACAATTCTTCCTTTCGTACCAATTTCAAGTCTTGAGTTCCTTACGTACATTCTCTTAAACATGTCCTGGAGTTACGGGGTGTAACATTCTTCCCCCCTTAGAAAAATTCGTCCTCGAATGTTCTTTCGAGTCAATCGATTAGATAGCGACATAGTCTCCTTTTACTGCACCCTTCATACTACATATGCCACCCATGGCCACATAACAATACTTATACTAAGATGTCAACCTTGGCACTCACGAAGCCAACTAGTCCATACTCATAATGACCTCAAAGTCTGTCGAAATCATCTCTACAAGGTCTACTAGGGTCTGACGGCTGTATAATCACCGGGCAATTCTCATATACCCGCTCAGCTACCACCCCAAACACTCACGGGTGTAGTTACCTCGAAAGGTTCTTATGGATTCAGGCTCTACTCCTTTACACTTGGTTGTTATCTTTCTTACTGGTCGTGCTCTTCCCGTACTTCCAACTCATACTAGCATACATACATAACTTCCATACCGATTCTGGCCTCTAATCTTTGGAGTCACTCTATAAAACAATATAAGGCCATTTTCGGCTTTCACGACCTGGTTCCGGTGGAACGCGTCCACTAACCCATAAAATAATTAGCTAGACTTGGGCCTTCCACCCTCGTGACCCTGTCACGTAGCGGAACTACTACCAACTGATCCCACTCTATTCCAGGCTATGGGGTGACCCTCAATAGGTCCTCACCCCGTCCCACCGTCGCACTTAACTCTTATTCTGGTCTATAATAAATCTTTCTACCCGAGAAGACCTTGTACATCTAAGGTCTCAGCGGTCATCAATATTCTTAGGCTCGCAATTTCCATGCTCCAAGCCTACCTTACCAGTCCCCCAGTAAACGGGTACAAAAACTTCTCATAATACCATAATCGTGTCGTCTTGATCACAACAACCATTACTTACTCTATACGGACCTCATCCGTACAATTCTCTGTAAGTCTACTACGCAGCTTAATCTATTAACATGACATTCCGTTAAGTTCCTTAACGTGGCTTCTTAAGGGTTCACTACCCTATCAGACAGCTCATCCTTCCCCAATTATCTCAAAATAAAACATAAGACCTTGACGAGAATTAATTAACTGCTCCATACCTTCCCGGTATCGAGTTAGTCTTTACCAACAACTCGTAATCTAAAATCATTCTAGGCAACACGCGTCTGACACTCATACATAACTCCGTATAGTTGTATGTCACAATACCAACTATACTACAATCATTACCAACATGGATACGCAATCCACATAGTCCTTCCTGGGTCACTGCTGCCTTTCTCATAGCTGCAATCAACATAACTCGTTAGGGAGAGACGACCCTAACAACACAGCTCTATCGCACGATCTCAGAGTGAGAAGAATGGAAACCAATCCTAAATGTCCTGCAGCCTCCTGATTATAGATGTGGTGCACAACACACCGATAATCAATACTCTACTAGACACGGTCTGTAGACACTTTCCGAGGACTAACTGCTCTGATACCACTTTTGTCATGGCTACCAGGTTACGATCGGTGCCCTACACAGGCACCCTTCTAATCATACAACATAATAAATCGGAAGATAAATAACACTTTTTTTAAAACCAAGGCTGCCGATAAGGTCGCTATAACATAAAAATTACCCAAAGTGGTCTACACTGCTTAACAATGTAAAAACAACTCTAGCCACCCAAATTACGATGAATACATGCACTCTAAGATTTGAACAAATACTATGACGACAAGGCCCCGCCGCACTTGAATATACATAGCCATGACAACTCCGGAACATTGGAGCCATCTCAAAATGCTGAACCAGGATCCTAAGCTCGCGGATCCACAACTATGTACCTAAACTCGCGACATGAATGCACCCGGCGGGGTCAAGATAACAAAAATTTAGTATGGAACGGAAAATAAGGTACAGTAAACAAATCATAACTGTACAAAAGAATGACAGGGCAAGTAAAAAAAGGGTACATACCAGATCCTACCGTGTCATTACCATCTCGTGAAGTTAATCGTATCTTATTATCTTTTCCATTCCATTAAGAGTTATAGCCAAATCTTACGTACATACTTAGGAAAAATCGCCAAGTTCATTACCATATAACTTACTTATCTTTCATAACATAATCCGACCCTTTATGGAGGGACGCATATACTACCCGGCCCAATCTGGGACGCGATCAAGTCACACAAATATCAAAGCGTGCCCGTGGAATCCCCCATCACTGCCGACAGTCATAAGTGTAACACATAACCATGTGACGCGCCCGTGGCATCCTACCTCACTGCCGGCGTACACATACACAATACATATATATATATCTCCTACCAGTGGAATCCCACATCATTGCCGACAGTCGTATGTGTAACATATAACCATGTGACGCGCCCGTGGCATCCCACCTCACTGTCGGCGTACACATTTTGTCACGACCCTACCCCGGGCCCGTGACTGGTGCCTTACCCCGGGCACCCTAGTAATACAACATCAGAGAAAATCAGCGGAAATAAAAACTTACACATGAAACAAGATATATAATAAGAAAAATAGGCTAACCAAAACGATCACCTTTCTGTATATATAAATAAAAACTTGAACAGTTACATCCTTTACAAACCCTGCCCACAACAGTACTACAGACCTCTAAGAATGTTTTAACAACAACGACGGATGTCCGCTTATACCCACGAATGTAAGTACTACAACGACAGGGGACTATACTAAAGATAAGCCTCCGAGAAACGGAGCTTTCCAAACGCAATCGTGATCCTATGAGCGAGGATCAACAATCTGGTGTACCTCTACCGCGGCATGAACGCACTTCGAAGGAGGTCGATAACAGCACCAAGTATGTGAAATCGTAAATCTTGAAATAAAATCATAACATTTTAAAACCAATTATAAATACGTACGAACAACCAATTTAACTGCACATAGTGCCACAGCATAAACAATAGCAAAAATAGATATAACGTAACTGGTCTTTTCTAGGTCGTTAATGATCGAAGCAAGGCCAATCACCCATAGTATCATTATGCGAGCCTAATCCTGGAACTCCCGCAGTCCGCATAGACCACATAGGTCCGCATGAGGTATTCCTCGCATCGGGGGTAGCTAACCCTCGACATCATCCTGGACTCCCGCAGTCCGCATAGTCACACAGACCGCATGAGGTATTCCTCGCATCGGCGTAACACACCCGGAGTGATCATCCTGGAACTCTCGCAGCTCCGCATAGGTCACACAGACCCGCATGAGGTATTCCTCGCATCGGGGGCGGCTAACCCTTGGCATAACAAGTCAGGGGGTAAGTGATATAATACCAGCATAACTGCTTATCGTTAAACAACATAAGCACAACAAGAAATGCCCCTTACACAAACGTCACAAGACACTAATACACGTAACGTCATAACATGTTTACTTATCAAACCAACAAGAAAGTATTACAAGGCTATCACAAGCCAACATAGTCAAGTTACTCACACAAAAGTCACACGATACCCGTAGTATCAAAATAGAGTAACTATCTTTTAAGTAAACCAAAACAATTTCCATACCTTCTTTTTAAACCAATCTTAAGACAAAAACATGCCTTCCTTTTTAAACCATTTTAAGACAAAACCATGCCTTCCTTTAAAACAAAGACACTTTTTCCTTTTTAAAGTCAAGTAGCAATATACTTTTTAAACCAAGTGTCTTACTCTTTTAAAAACAAGTAACCTATACCATTAAATCAAGTTACTTCTCCTTTCCCAAAATCAAGTTGTTTATAAGTCAAGTCTCTTTACTTCCAAAAATCAGTCTCTTAATCTTTAAATCATATCTTTTAAGGAAACCAACCTCCAACTTTTAAAATGCCAAGTTATTATTTTAAATCCAATGATAAATCATTCTTTTGTTTTCATAAAGTCGTTATAAATAACTTCCCATAAAGCTATTATAACACTTTATGTTTTAAACCAACCAAGGACAACTATTCTCATTTTCGAAATCAAGATAACTTTATTCTTTAAAAGACCACACACCCATTACTCATGAATGAGGTTTTACAACTTTTTAACATAATTCAAGTCCTTAATATTTCATAACAAGTCACTTAACTTTGGAATCAAGTCAAGGACACAAAAGGAATATCAAATTCCTTTAACCACACGTGCGTCTACCGCACTATATATATTTCACAATAATCATGCTAGAAAGGATAGGAAGAGGTTCACATACCTCGCGACAATTATCGACAAATAGCAAAGTGCTCCAAAGTACTATAACCCTGCTAGCCGGTTCCACCCTTCATGGAGATTACGCTACTCGTAGTACTTCATCCTATAAGGGTCATATCACGTCTATGACCTTCTAGATCTCTTCGTCGACCATTTCTATGAACAAGGTTCCATTTTCTACGGAAAATTCGGCGACTCTCCCGCAGAACCACATAAAACTCCTCCCCTATCAAGGCCCGCTACCGAGCCAACATACTCCAAGGGGATTATACGTCTAACCGGACGTGTACAATTCTGCCCCACAATAATACTACAAGTCTACTGTAAATACAGTCCAATGTAAATACAGTTCAATTCTTATCAATATACCTTCTATATATAGTATACCCAACTATGCATTACTACAACATGTAATCTCTAATTACAAAAGGGGGACAAAGATCATTACCTCGATAAGCCCAAAATTATCCAAGATTTATAAGTCGATTCCTGAGCAACGTTTAGCTCCAATTCCTTATGCTCCAACCCGCTCCAAGCAACCCTTAGAAGTTTCTAAACAACTTCTCTTAACACTTCAACTCCAAAAAGTGAAGAACACTTAGGCTTAAACCATGGCAAGTTTCGGCCAAGGGGGGATTCTAGGGCTAGGGGTGTGAAATCTTCCTAACACCCTAAGGAAAAACACTTATAAGTTTAAGGATTTTTGGACAACTTTTGGCTAAGGGAGATGGCTTAAAACCGAGAACCACAAGGAGAGGGGGGGAGTATTTCAAGTCTTGAAAACTCTCAAGTGTTGGATGAAATTAGTCTTGCACTCAAGGGGTATTTATAGAGAAATCAATGGTCAAGATCAAAGCAAGTGTATGGTGAGGATTAGGGACAAGTGTGTGTGGGTTCTTCCAACCAAATGTCCACCACAACTTTAAGACAAGTGTCCACCACAACAATGAGACATGTGGCTAGCCACATGTCTCAAAAACGTCCAAGGCCCCCCTAACTTTCGGCCATAGGGCCACGTAGGGTGCCATGTGTCGCCTCTCCTACTGCCCAAAATATTTCATCTTCCGAAATATCGGTAATGCCACAAATTTCGAAAATAAAGTGGGCCCTACAAATCAGAATTCCTCCCATGGCCCCACGTGACCAATTCCGGAAATAAAATTCCATAATTCTCAAATATTCTTAAAGTCTTAAATACCAAAGTTGAGAATCCAATTCTCAATAAAAAACCTTTTTCCTTCGTAAAATCCGGAAACTTTTCCGTCGAAAAATCACATCTTTCTTCCTTGCCAATTTTTATGTCGTATTCTCGTACGTACTGTAACGACCCGTTCCGGGGCCCGTTACTGGTGCCTTACCCCGGGCACCCTAGTGATACATACATCAGAGAAAATCAGCGGAACATAAAACATGAGTCATTAAACAAGAGATATAATAAATAAACAGGCCAACCAAAACAGTTGCCTTCAGTGTATACATAAAACCTGAACAGTTTAATCCTTTTTACAAACCCTGCCCACAACAGTACTACAGACCTCTAAGATTTACAACAACTATGACGGGACAGGGCCCCGCCATACCCCTGAATGTACAAGAACCTACAACTCAGGGAACACATACCAAAAGATAAGCCTCCGGAGAAACGGAGCTTCCCAAAACGCTGAACTGAGATCCCAAGAGCGAGGATCCACGACCGATGTACCTCTACCTGCGGCATGAACGCAGCCCGAAGGAGGTCGACAACAGTACCAAGTATGTGAAATCAGAATATCTGCGCTTAAATCATAACCATATAAAGCAGGAGACATGTATGATAACCAAAATACAGTACGCAACATAAAAGCAGTCAAGTCAGGGACTCACGCCCTCAAAGTCACCACTCAAATATAACTATGGGTCTCACGCCCACCACACCCATCATGTTCGCATCATGGCCACATGCCCCCGGAATACTGCATCGGTGTAGACATGTCCATGATGCAACAATAACAAGGCCGCGTGGCCACACGTACCGGAATCGCGACGGTGTAGACATGCCCATGTAACCTCAATAACGATATCTTGGGTGGTCAACCCCGCCGCATGGCCACATGCCCCGGAATCTTTGCGACGGTGTGACACCGCCCATGTTGCGGTAATAACCATATATCGGGTAATCAACCCGCCGCGTGGCCGCGTGCCCCGAATATCGCGTCGGTGTAGGCATGTCCATGTGACATCAACAACAAGACAGTAATCAAAATGGAAACATACCCGTGGAATTCTCCATCACTGCCAGCACGTCCAAGTAAGTTCTCAACAAGTCAACCGGCCCTCTATCGAGACGCCAGAATACGTAAATACCACACTTGCACAACAAAGGCTATCATCACAAGCATAGGCAAGTTTCACAACAACAAGCATAGGCAAGTTTCACACAACTCAAAGTACTTTCATTTTATGCCAAAGTCCGGGTTTTTAACCCCAAAGTACTACATACGTTAAGTTCTTTTAAAAGAGATCCATTACTTTTATAAAGTCACCCGATACCCGTAGTATTAGAATGACCAACCCACATTCCTTTTCAAAATCAAGTAACAACATTCTTTTCCTAAGTTCCAGTTTGCCTAGTTTCAATTACTCAAGCTTCTCATTTTCAAATGGTTTCATAGTTCCCAAACTTAATCACTTGATTCCTTTTTAGAACAATTGAGTAATATATGTCTCATGTGAGAGTAGGTTATTCTTGTTTACAACATTCTTATTACAGCAGCCATGATCTAGAAAATGTAATATCATTTTGTCTCATCTTAGTTTCTATGCAGATGGAGGTTTCTACTGGTTTTAATACGATACATCATTATTCAATACATTTTCCTTTATTAACGCTGCAGTGGTCTGTCGATACACATTCTGATTTCCGAAATCAGTAAAACATTATCCCTTTAAATAAAACCAAGTACTCATTACTCACGAATGAGGTTTCACACAAACATTCACATTAAAACAAATAAGTTAAGTCTCTTATCTTATAAGATCAAGTCTCTTAACTTTTAACATCAGTAAACCATTTTCTTTACCTCTCTTAAGACATTATACCTAACTCCCCATAAAGCTAGTATAACTCTTTTTATACTTCAACCAACTATGAAGATTTTCCTAGGGTTTCATTTTGTGACAAAAGGAAATAAAGTAGTATTTCCGGGCTCTTAGTATAGAGGTAACTTTGGAATACTACAAGGGATTTAGGCTAAGGTATTTTGGAATAGTAACAATACTTGAAGACAATTTTTCTCTACCAAGGGGGGGGGTTGTTTCGGACGAAAGCAACTAGCAAGGGGGGAGGGTTTTTTGGACGAGAACTACAACAAGGGAGAAGGATTTTTGAGACTTGGAAATTGTTAAGTGGATGAAGAAGTCTTGCAACTTAAGGGGGGTATTTATAGGACATTCAAGGGCCAAGATTAAAACATGTGTAAGGTGTAGATTTGGTTGCTTGTGCAAGTGAAGTCTTCCAACCAAGTGTCCACCACAACTTTGGGACATATGTCCACCACAACTTTGGGACATATGTCCACCACAACAATGAGACATGTGGCTAGCCACTTGCACCAAAAAAAACGTCCAAGGCCTCCCACTTGCTCCACAAAAAAATATCTTCTAAGACTTGACTTCTTGACTTGGCCACTTGCCCACACATTTTGTCCAACATGTGCCACCTAAGGGTGACACATGTCGCCCTCCTATTGGTCCAAAATATTTCATCTCTCGGAAAAATCCGTAATTGGTTAAAATATTAAAAACGTAAAATTTCCTTCTCAAGGTTCGGAATCTTTTCCGTTGGAAGTTCACAATTTCAACCTTAACCTAATTAGGGCTTATACAATTGTACGTACGTCCTCACATACATACTCTGGAACTACGGGGTATAACATTCTCCCCTCCTTAGAAACATTTGTCCCGAATGTTCCTTCTAGATTCAATTAAAACAGATAACGGCATAGTTCCTCATAACTTAAACAATTTGCAAATGCCACACATGGCCATAATACAACACTTAAGCATATATGATAATTAAAACCAGCAAGTAGGAAAGTGAGTTACCTGGAGGTGTGGGGAATAAGTGAGGATACTTCTGCATCATGTCCTCATCTGCTTCCCACGTCATCTCCTCTCTATTCTCGTTCCGCCATAAGACCTTGACGGAAGCAACATCCTTTGTCCGTAGTCGCCTAACCTGACGATCGAGTATCGCTATGGGAATCTCCTCATACGACAACCCCTCTGTCACCTGGACATCATCAATCGGGTGCACTCTAGATGGATCCCCGATACATCTCCTCAGCATAGAAACATGAAAAACCGGATGCACTGCCTCCAAATCGGACGGCAGATCCAACTCATAGGCAACCTTGCCTACCCTACGGACAATCTGATAAGGCCCAATGTACCTTGGGCTGAGCTTCCCTTTCTTCCCAAAGTCATCACTCAAATATAACAATGGGTCTCACGCCCACAACATCAATCATGCCCGTGGAATACCTTCCTCACTGCCGGCAGTCTATAATATAACAACACCAAAGAGTACACATGAACACCAGGTCCCACCTGTGTCTTAAAACCGTACGGGGCAAGTACGAAGGCATAGCTACCAGATCCAACCTGCATTATCAACTGACCGGGGCAAGTACGAAAGCCAGCTACCCGAACCTACCGTACCAACAACACTAAATAACTATATCACGAAGCTGACACGTGGCAAGTGCGATAGCCTCTACCAGATCCTCCCTGCGCCACGTAGCTGACGGGGGCAAGTAACCAAGCTAACTACCAGATCACTACCGTACGTCACGAAACTTCGTCCAAACACTGACTCGCGAAGCTGACACGTGGCAAGTGCGATAGCCTCTACCAGATCCTCCTGCGCGCCACGTGCCGACGGGGCAAGTAACCAGGCTAACCACCAGATCACAACCGTAAGTCACGAAACTTTGTCCAAACACTGACACGTGGCAAGTGCGATAGCCTCTACCAGATCCTCTCTGCGCCACGTAGCTGGGCAAGTAACCAGGCTAACCACCAGATCACAACCGTAAGTCACGATACTTCGCCGCGAAGCTGACACGTGGCAAGTGTGATAGCCTCTACCAGATCCATCTGCGTCACGTAGCTGACGGGGGCAAGTAACAAGGCTAACCACCAGATCACAACCGTAAGTCACGACTTCGCCACAAACTGAACGGGCAAGTACGAAGGCTAACTACCGATACCAAAGCCGAATCACCACGGCCAGGGCAAGTACGAGCCAACTACGGATACCAAGGCCGACGGTAAAACCTCGGAGGGCTAGTCCATGGAATAACAATAATGGTCACACGCCGGAATCCTCATCCGGTGTAGACATGCCCATGTGATAATAATAATGGAAGCATACCCGTGGAATCCTCCACACGCCAGACGCTCCAAGTAAGTTCACAACAAGTCACCGGCCCCATCGAGAGCCGTCACACGACCCGACTGCCCGTGATCGTGCCTTACCCCGCACCCTAGTGATACAATAATCGAGAAAATCAGCGGAAATAAAACTTAAGCATGAATCAAGACATAAAATAAGCAATAGGCTAACCAAAGCGGTTACCTTCCTCGTATATATATCAAAATTGAGCTTAAATCCCTTACAAACCCCGCCACACTAAAGATCTACTGCACTTACAAATTTTATAACAACTATGATGGGACGGCCCGTCATACCCATGAATGTACAAGTACCTACAATGACAGGACTATACAAAGATAAGCCTCCGAGAAACGGAGCTTCCCAAAAACGCTGAATCAGAATCATATGAGCGAGGATCAACAACGGTGTACCTCTGCAAAGATGAACGAAGCCCCAAGGAGAGGTCTGCAGATAACAGTACCAAGTATGTGAATCAAAAATCAGTAAATGAAATCATAATAGTCTATATAAAGCATGAGACATGTATGATAACCAAACTACAGTACACAACATATAAGCAGTCATGTCAAGTCAGGGACTCACGCCCTCAAAGTCATCACTCAAATATAACAATGGGTCTCACGCCCACAACATCAATCATGCCCGTGGAATACCTTCCTCACTGTCGGCAGTCTATGATGTAATAACACCAAGGAGTACACATGAACACCAGGTCCCACCTGTGTCATAAGAACCGTACGGGGCAAGTACGAAGGCATATGTCACGACCCATTCTGGGGCCCGTGACTGGTGCCTTACCGGGGCACCCAAGTAGTCATACATCAGAGTAATCAGCGGAATATAAAACAAGACATGAAACAGTTTGTAAAATAAGACACAGTTATGTGAGAAAACGTCGCCTTTCGGCATATATATATATAAAAACATGGTTCAGCAGTTACATCCGAAACTGTACAACATGACTACAGACCTCTAAGGAAAATATACAACTATGGCGGGACAGGGCCCCGCCATACCCTGACTAAACAAAACTATCTACAACAGGGAGATCATACCCAAAAGTAGAGCCTCCGGAGAAGATGGAGCTCCTGACACCAACGCAAAGGATCCTAAGGATGCGGATCTAGCACCTGCTTGCCTTTACCTGCGGCATGAACGCAGCCCCCCGAAGGAGGTCAGTACAACAGGTACCAAGTATGTGAAACTATAAAGAACTGAAATGAAATCAAAGTATTTAAAACCTTTTCACAAATACAATCAGTTCAATTGCACATAGTGCCACATCACAAACAACAACAGTAATAGGAAAAGCGTAGTCTATTCTAGGCGCGAATGATCGAAGCAAGGCCGATCGCCCATAGTATCATTCTGCGTGCCTAGTCTGGACTTCCGCAATCCGCATGGGTCACACGCACCGCATGGTATTCCTCGCGTCGGGGCAGCCACCCGGCATCCGCCTAGGCTCCGCGGCCGCGTAGCCTCAAAAGACCGCGTAGTCTCAGCGGACCGCGCATAGAATCCCCGTCGAGCTAAACACCGGAATGATCAATCACGGAGCATACGCCGCTCGCGTAGTCTCGCAGACCGCGTAGGCCGTATAGACCCGCGTCAGAGGCAAGCCACCGGTATAACAATCGAGGGTAGGTGATACAATAACAGTACAACGTACTTACCGGTTAGCAACGTAAGCACAGCAAGAATGACCCCCTAACACAGCATTTCAAGACACTAACACAGGTAGAATCATAATATGTCTACTTATCAATCAAATCTTAATACACTTAATTGAAATCAATACAAGGCTTTTATAAACAAACAAGTAAACAGTTCCTTTTTATCTTTCTTAAGTTGTTATACCTAACTTCCCATAAAGCTAGTATAACTCTTAAGCTTTTGTTTTAAAACCAAATATTTATCTTACATTAAAAAATGATTGATAGTTCTTGTGAAATGCGTGAGTTCTTTATTATTCACCTTAAGTCAAAAGACATTGCGTAGTTATTATTCGGGCTTAAGTCAAAGCGACATTGCCGTAGTTATTATTCGGTTAACACGTATGCGTCTACCGTACTATATATATGTGTTAAAATATCATGCTTAGGAAGAATCACATACCTACCGTGAAACCCTCACTTGAGTTGAATATGCGCGGAAGAATCGACTATAATAGTCACAGACATCTATCAAAGTCTAGACTACTCTGAAGGTCATTCTAAACAGAGGGTTCACACTTCGACGAAAAGTCGGGCAGCCTGACCCTACGGTGAGCTATATAAGTCTCTTTGTGAAAGCGATCCTTTGTGATCTGATTCAATTCTATTAGTAATATTCTTCTAAGTATTTAATACTTATTCTTATACTACTACAGTATGTATTCTCTAATTCAAAAGAGGGTTAGGATTAGTTACCTCGGTAAGCCCAATAATATCATAGATAAAGTCGCGCCTGAGCAAGGTTTAGCTCCTAAGTTGTACGCTTCGTTAGCTCCAAGAAACCTTAGAAGTTCTTCACAACTTCTACAAAGGACTAAGGGATTTGGGCTAGGGTATTTTGGGCATTATAACAATACTAGAAGACAACTTTTCTACCAAGGGAGGGGGGGTAGATTTCGGCTAGGCTAGGGGTAGGCCTCGGCCAAACTCGCTCAAGGGGAGGTGTTGGGCGAAAGGCTTAAGGGAGAGGAGAGGATTGTTCAAGACTTGGAAGTAATTTGTGGATGAAGAACTCTTCATCTTTAAGGGGGTATTTATAGCTCAAGCCATGGCCAACCAATGGCCAAGATGAAGACAAATGCAAGGCAAGTGTAGGGTGAAGATTTACTACACACAAATATCCTACCAACTCCTTGACTTTGTGCAAGGCACAAAAAACGTGCCAAGCTTAGTCCAATTCGTCCAAATGGGCGTTTTAAGTCCACCAATTGGAGGTGACAAGTGTTGCCCTCCGTTGGTCCAAAATGTTTCGTCTCTCGGAAAAATCCGCAAAAATACTAAATGACATAGCGGAATTTTCCCTACGAAAGTGTGGAAGCGTTTCGTCGGAAAGCGATTCTTTTAGTGAGTTGTGCACAAATAAAAGCGTCGAGGCTAACTTTAAGGCCAAACTTTTTGTACGTATTCCCTTACGTACATACTCAGGAAATACGGGGTATAACATTCTCCACTCCTTAGAAACATTCGTCGAATGTTCCTTCTCAAGACGATTATCGATGAAGCTTAAGCGGTTTGTAAGTGCCACATGGCCAAAATAACACTTAGGCATATATGATAATGGAAATTTACAAGTAGGAAAGTGAATTACGGAGGTGTGGGGAATAGGTGAGGATATACGCCTCGTGTCCTCGCCGACTTCCCACGTCATCTCCTCCTGAGCTCGTTCGCCACGTAACTTTGTGGAAGCCACGTCCTTGGTCAGACGCCTAACTTGACGATCGACTATCGCTATGGGAATCTCCTCATACGATAACCCCTGGTCACACTGGACATCGTCAATCGGTGTACCTAGATGGATCCCGATACATCTCGCCGGCGTATATCGTGAAAAAGCGGATGCACCGCCTCCGGATCGGACGGCGGATCCAACTCATAGAGCAACCTTGCCTACCTGCGGACAATGCGAAGCGGCCCGATGTACCTTGGGTGAGTTTCCCTTCTTCCGAATCTCATCACACCGCCATGGGTGACACCTAGGAAAACCCAATCATGAACCTCGAACTCAAGATGCGGCGGCGATGATCTGCATCGACTTACATCGACTACGGTATCGATAGCCGCTCTCGGATAAGCTTCACCTTATCCACTGCTGTTGCACCAAATCTGGTCCCATTGTGCACCTCGCCCACATCGAACCAACCTATGGCGATCTGCACTTCCTCCCATACAAGGCCTCGTAAGGCGCCATCCGAATCGGAGTGGTAGCTATTATTATCGCAAACTCAACTAGAGGCAAATGATCCTCCCAACTACCACTGAAGTCAATAACACGGGCTCGCGGCATATCCTCGAAGTGCGGATAGTGCGCTCTGCTGTCCGTCATGCGTGGATGAAATGCGGCTCGGGCTCACTGCGTCCACTAAACCCCTCTGGAAGGACCTCCAGAAGTTAGCCGTAAACGGGCTCTGCATGCGATATGATCGAAATAGGGACTCCATGCGATCGGCGATCTCTCGGATGTAAAGTCGGCATAATCCTCGGTAGAAAAGTCGTCGGACGGGAAGAAAGTGGGCTGATTTCGTCAGCCTGTCGACGATAACCCATATAGAATCATGTCTCCTCTGAGTGCGAGGTAATCCTGTGATGAAGTCCATGTTGATTACCTCCCACTTCCAGGTCGGGATCTCTATCGCCTGTAACAAACCACCAGGCCTCTGGTGCTCTACCTTCACCTGCTGACAACACGGGCACTGAGCTACGAACTCTGCAACGTCCCTCTTCAAGCCGTCCCACCAATACGGATCTAAGGTCGTGGTACATCTTGGTCGACCACGGATGGATAGAGTAGCCTTGTATTGTGTGCTTCCCCAAGAACTGCTGCGAAGTCACGAAATATCAGGACACACAACCGCCCTCAAACCTTAGCACCCGTCGTGCTACCTCGAAAGGACTCTTGCCCTCACGAAGAGGCGTATCGCGATATCGAATCAAAGCCGGATCCTCGGTGTTGCCTCTTCACCTCGCCGGCGATGGAAGACTCGGCAACCTCACGAACTCTAACCCCAACGCTATCGAGAATCAATCAAGCGGACACAAGGCTCGCTAATCGTGCAAATCACGAACCATGTCCGCCTCTCTGCCGCATCGATGGGCTCCCCGTGACCTACGACTAAGAGCGTACGCCTGACATTGGCCTTCCCGGGTGGTACAAGATATCAACATCGTAATCCTTAAGCAACTCTAACCACCGTCTGCGTAGTAAGTTCAGCTCCTGCGGTGAAGATATCTTTGGAGGCTCTTGTGGTGCGTATAAATATCCACGTGAACCCCATACAAATAGTGCCTCCGGATCTTGGCGTGAATCACGGTGCCAACTCTAAATCATGGGTGGGGTAGTTCCTCTCGTGTTTCTTGGTGTCGGGATGCATATGCTATAACCCTGCCATCTTTGCATCAACACATCCCAACCCGATGCACGACGCGTCACAATACACGACATAACCATCGGACCCTGCGGAAGTAAGAGCGAGGCGGTCGTCGGTCTCTTTCGACAGCTGGAAACCACGCTCACAAGCATCGATCCATGAAACTTGGCGCCTTACGAGTCGGCCCTAGTCAATGGTGCGAGATAGAAGCAAACTTCTCTACGAACCGCCGATAATAACTGCGAGGCCCGAGCTGCGAACCTCAGCCGGAGTAGTAGGTGCAGGCCAAGTCTGATGCCTCGATCTTGGCGTATCCACTCGAATGCCATCGGCCCGACAATATGCCCAAGAAAAGCCACGAAGCTAACCAAAACTCACATTTGGAAAACTTGGCGTATAAGCTGCTGGTCGGAGAAGCTATCGGCCACGATCGCCGAATGCTCGCGTACTCACGCTCTGGCGAGAATAAACCAAGATATCATCAATGAACACTATCACAAGCGTGTCCAAAATGGTTTGAACACTCGGTTCATCAAATCCATGAATACCGGCGGAGCATTGGTCAACCCAAAGACATGACCACGAACTCATAATGCGTCTGGGTCGGAATGCGATCCTAGGGATATCCGTCTCGACACGAACGATGATAGCCCGATCGCGGATCAATCTTGGAGAAACATCTCGCGCCACGCTGGTCGAACAAATCATCAATCACAGGAAGGGGTATCTGTTCTTAATGGTCACCTTGTTCAATTTGCACTGTAGTCAACACACACGCGGCGTCGTCCTTCTTCTTCACGAACAATCTGGCGCCCCGGGGGAGAAACACTAGGTCGATAAAACCCTTCTCCGACCAAATCTCTCGGTGGTCCTTGACTCTCAACTCGGCGGGTGCCGTTCGTATGGCGGAATGGAAATAGGCCGAGTGTCCAGCAACACATCTATACAAAACTCGATCTCCTCTCGGGAGGATGCAGAGAGTCGTCTGGAAACACGTGCGGGAATTCTCGACCACTTTGGGCCCGAAAATCTGGTGCGCGACTTGATATCAAACACGAGCGAGATGGTAGATATACCCCTGCGCACCGTCTTCCTAGCCTTGAGGTAGGAAATAAACCTACCCCCGGCGTCTGGTGCTCCTCTCACTCAACAGGCTCTCCGGAAGCGGAACCGTACTACTCTCTCTGCGGTCTACATTGGCGTAGCAAGAAACTAGCCAATCCGTCCCCGTGATCACGTCGAAGTCAATCATCTCGACTCTATCAAGTCGGCTGAGGTCAAACGACGTAAATAGTCACAGACAAGCTACATATACCCCGAGCTACCACCGAATCACCCAGTGGTGTAGCTACCTCGAAAGTCTATGGACTCGAGCTATATCCCTATCCTACTAGCAGCAAGGGAGATATATGGGGCCAGTAGAACCGGATCTATCAAAGCATACACATCAAACCCGAAGCGATAAGGTACACATGGCGACATCGGTGAGGCCTCACGATCTGTCGGTGGACAAAACATAAATGCGGTTACGAGGACCGCTAGAAGCTGGGACCGCGCCACGACCTCTGCCGCGACCCGCTGGTCCATGAGTACGCCCTCGGGCGAGTAGCTGTCGAGGATGAAGAAGCGGCAAGACCACATGGTAGGCCTACTACCAGCGCCGGTCCCGGTCGGACAAACTCTCGCGAAATGACCCTGCTGGCCACAAGTATAGCGAGCTCGGTCTGACTCCCGAATGGTATCTACCACAGCGAACTGGCGGACCTCGAGCAGTTAGCACCCTGCTACCGCAAATCCAAAGTCCTGGGGCCACGACCGCCCCGCTCTGGTGTGCGAAAATGAGGTAGGGCGCTCTGCGGCTGGTGTGGTGCAAATCTGGACTTCTGCGATGCCACCACCATGAGAACCACCAAAGAACCGGCCGTCTTGGCGCCTTAACCTGCTTCGATATCGCTCTGCCGGTGGTCTCTGCGCTCGCATCTGGTGCGTGAGCTGCATCTGGGTAATGTCCATGCACTGGTGAAGGACACACCCGCACAAGACTTCGGCCATGTAATCATCTAGTCGATGACATAGCGATGCACGGTCCTCCATATCTGCTACGGTCGCGAGGACATATCGAGCGAAGAATCAAACTCGACATTGTACTCCTCGCATGCGTCCTCCTGTCGGCAACAAAATCTATCGGCTCGTGCCCTCCTCATCTTGGAGGCAAGAAGTGTGTGAGAAAAGCCTCGAAAACTCATCCCATCTGCTTTGGAGTGCATACTCTCCCGAAAGCTCCGTGAATCAAACCAATCGACTGCGGTATCACGCAGCCGATGCGAACCGAAGATCACGGACTCGATCTCTGAAGCCTTGATCACCCGCATGATCCTCTGTAACTGACGGATGAACTCCTACGGATCATCCTCAGGCCTCGACAGTAAAACTCGGCGGGCTACAACTAAGAAATCCGTAGTCTCAAACTATCGCCTCGGGTGCACCGCGGTGCGGGTGGAGGCTGAGCTGCCGCGTCCGGCCTATCCTCGTATCGGCCTGACTCTAGCCAAAAGCTGGACCGTCTCCTTGTACCCTAACTCCTCCGCCCGGTGTGGGGCGGGAGGTGTGGGTGCTTGTGGTCTCTTTGGGGCGGCGGCGTCATAGAACTCGCCGTCTCGGTATAGGCCCGGGCACGAGCCCTCGTGACTCTGGGTGTCACGCTAGCGACTCCTCATTTGCCTTGCCCACGGGCGGGTTGCCTTGCGTGGAGGCATAAGCTATTCACGAAAGGAATACGTTAGAGGTCCAACTATAACCACGGCTCTAAAACACGATCTCGGAATGAGAAGAATGAAACCAATCCTAAATATCCTATAGCCTCACGATTATTGGTGTGGTGCACAACAGATAATCAAGACTACTAGATACGGTGCGTAGACACTTTCCGAGATTAAGCGCTCGATACCACTTTTGTCACGACCCATTCGGGGCGTGGTGGTGCCTTCAAGGCACCCAGTAGTCATACATCGAGTAATCGGCGGAATATAAAACAAGACATAAACGATTTGTAAAATAAGACACGATTATGTGAGAAAGCGTCGCCTTTCGGCATATATATATATAAAAACATGGTTGTGATTCATCAAGCGTACAACATGACTCTGAACCTCTAAGGAAAATATACAACTATGGCGGGACGGGGCCCGCCATACCTGGCATACAAAACTATCTACTGACGGGAGATCATACGAAAGTAGAGCCTCGGAGAAGATGGAGCTCGACACCGCGAAGGATCCAAGGATGCGGATCTAGCACTGCTTTGCCTTTACTGCGGCATGAGCGGCCCAGAAGGAGTCGATACATGAGTACCAAGTATGTGAAACTATAAGAAGCGAAATGAAATCAAAGTATTTAAAACCTTTTCACAAATACAATCAGTTCAATTGCACATAGTGCCACATCCAAACAACGATAATAGGAAAAGCTAGCAGTGCCTATTCTAGGTCGCGAATGATTGAAGCAAGGCGATCGCCCATAGTATCATTCTGCGTGCCTAGTCACGGACTTCCGCGATCCGCATAGGTCACACACGGACGCGTGAGGTATTCCTCGCGCCGGCAGCCAACCCCGGCGTCCGCCTAGGCTCCGCGGCCGCGTAGCCTCAAAAGCCGCGTAGTCTCAGCGGACGTGCATAGGAATCCGCGTCAGGCTAAACACCGGAATGATCAATCCACGGAGCATACCCTGCTCGCGTAGTCTCGCGAACCGCGTAGGCCGTATAGACCCGCGTCGAGGCAAGCCACCGATATAACGATCGAGGGTAGGTGATACAATAACGATACAGCGGACTTCAGGTTAGCAACGTAAGCCAGTGAATGACCCACTTACGGCATTTCAAGACACTAACACGGGTAGCATCATAATATGTCTACTTATCAAACAAATCTTACTACACTTAAGAAATCAATACAAGGCTTTTATAAACAAACAAGTAAGCAGTTCCTTTTTATCTTTCTTAAGTTGTTATACCTAACTTCCATAAAGCTAGTATAACTCTTAGCTTTTGTTTTAAAAACCAAATATTTATCTTCTGTTAAAAATGATTCGATAGTTCTTGTGAAATGCATCGATTCTTTATTATTAGGGCTTAAGTCAAAAGACATTGCGTAGTTATTATTCGGGCTTAAGTCAAGCGACATTGTCGTAGTTATTATTCGATTAACACGTATGCGTCTAGTACTATATATATGTGTTAAAATATCATGCTTAGGAAGAATCACATGCATACCGGCGAAAACCTCTGCCAAGTTGAATATGCGCGCGAAGAATCGACTATAATAGTCACAGACATCTATCAAAGTCTAGACTACTCAAGGTCATTCTAAGCAGAGGGTTCACAATTCTACGGAAAGTCGGGCATATGACCACCGGTGAGCTATATAAGTCTCATGTGAAAGCTTGATCCTTTGTGAATCTGATTTAATTCTATTAGTAATATTCTTCTAAGTATTTAATACTTATTCTTATACTACTACAGTATGTATTCTCTAATTAAAAAGAGGTTAGGATTAGTTACCTCGGTAAGCCCAATAATATCCTAGATAAAGTCGCGCTGAGCAAGGTTTAGCTCACATGTTTATGCGCTCAGGTAGCTCGAAACCTTAGAAGTTCTTCACAACTTCTACAAAGGACTAAGGGATTTGGGCTAGGGTATTTTGGGCATTATAACAATACTAGAAGACAACTTTTCTACCAAGGGAGGGGTAGATTTCGGCTAGGCTAGGGGGTAGGCCTAGGCCAAACTCACTCAAGGGGAGGTGTTGGGCGAAAGGCAAGGGAGAGGAGAGGATTTTCAAGACTTGGAAGTAATTTGTGGATGAAGAACTCTTCATCTTTAAGGGTATTTATAGCTCAAGCCATGGCGACCAATGGCGAGATGAAGACAAGTGCAAGGCAAGTGTAGGGTGAAGATTTACTACACACAAATATCCTACCAACTCCTTGACTTTGTGCAAGGCACAAAAGCGTGCCAAGCTTAGTCGATTCGTCCAAGTGGGCGTTTTAAGTCCACGATTGGAGGTGACAAGTGTTGCCCTCGTTGGTCCAAAATGTTTCGTCTCTCGGAAAAATCCATAAAATACTAAATGACATAGCGGAATTTTCCCTACGAAAGTTGTGGAAAGCGTTTAAATCGGAAAGCGATTCTTTTAGTGAGTTGTGCACAAATAAAAGCGTCGAGGCTAACTTTAAGGCCAAACTTTTATGCGTATTCCGCCTTACGTACATACTCTGGAAATACGAGTATAACGACGTAGCTACGGATCCACCTGCGTCATTGTGGCCAAGGTAAATGCAGCCAGCTACTAGAACCTACCGTACCAGCAATACGAAATAAGCGTATCACGAAGGCGGCAAGTCGATAACTCTGCGGATCCACTCGCGTCACGTCGGCGGGCAAATACGTAAGCTAACTACCAGATCTACCTGCATGCGAGACTTCGTCCTAACAGCGACAAGCTGCGTCCACGAAGGCGGCGGGGGCAAGCGCGATAGCCTGCGAATCCACTGCGTCGCGTCGTGGCCGGGCAAATCGTGAGGCTAACCGCCGATCCACCTGCGTCACGAAACCGTCCAGCAACGACTCACGCGAAGGCGACGCGGGGCAATCACGAAGGCCTCTGCAGATCCACCGCTGCGTCAGTCGGGCCGGGGCAAGTAGGTAGACCAACTACCGGATACCAAGCGTAATCACGAGACCGCCCTGAAACACTTCTAATGGAAGCATACGTGGGCGCCCGTCGTGTCGGTATGTCGAAGGAAATAACAAGATAATAATCATAATGGAAGCATACTCGTGGGCCACCTGGCGTGTCGGTATGTCAAAGAAAATATGAATAACACTCACAATGGAAGCGTACGTGGGCGCATCGTGTCGGTATGTCCAAAAGGAAATAACAAGATAACAATCATAGTGGAAGCGTACTCGTGGGCCACCCGTGCGTGTCGGTATGTCCAAAGCAAATAACAAGATAACACTCTAATGGAAACATGCGTGGGCGCGTCGTGTCGGTATGTCCAAAAGTATCGATATAGTGGAAGCGTACCCGTGGGCCACCCATCGTGTCGGTATGTCCATCAATCAACGGATAATGGCCCTCGGCGAGACGCGGTAGCGTAGAAATACAATACTTGCACAACAAAGGCTATCACCTGGCGTAGGCAAGTTCAACATACTTTTAGACATTCTTTTTATGAACACAAATCGGGTTTTAACCCCGGTACTACGTATTTTAACTCTTTAAAAGATCCGTTTCTTTCACAAAAAGTCACACGATACCGTAGTATCAAAATAGAGTGCTTGTCTTTTAAGTAAACCAAAACAATTTTCATACTTTCTTTTAAACCAAATCATTTCTCACTTTAAAGTCAAGTTACCATTTTAAATCCAATAATAAAACCATCCTTTTGTTTTCATAAAGTCGTTATAACTAACTTCCCATAAAGCTATTATAACACTTTATGTTTTAAACCAATTTAAGACAAAACCATGCCTTTCTTTTAAACCAAAACACTTCAAATTCTCAAGTCTCTTTTCTTTTAGAAATCAAGTTCCTTACTGTGGAATTTAAGAAAAATCAATACTTGTTATTAATGATTTTATTAAAGCAGCCATGATCTAGGAAATGTAATACAATTTTGTCTTATCTTAGCTTCTATGCAGATGGAGGTTTCTACTGGTTTTAATATAATTAATTATTTGTCAATACATTTTCCTTTATTAACGCTGCAGTGGTTTGTTCGATACTTATTCTCATTTCCGAAATCAACATAACTTATTCCTTTTAAAACCCAATTACCCATTTCTCATAAATGCGGTTTCACAACTTTTTAACACAATTCAAGTCCTTAATATTTCACATCAAGTCATTTATCTTTTAAAAACCACAAACCATTTCTTTACCTACATAAAGTTGTTATAACAAATTTTCCATAAAGCCGTTATAACACTTTATGTTTTAAACCAACCAAATTCGTTTAGCACACGTACGTCTACCGTACTACATAGTTCACACAATCATGCTAGAAAAGATAGGAAGAGGTTCACATACCTCACGATGATTATCGACAATTAGCAAAACGCTCCAAAGTATTGTAACCCTGCTAGCCTTTTCCACCCTTCAAGTAGAATACGCTACTCGTAGAACTTCAACCTATAAAGGTCCTGGCGTCTATCAACCTCTATATCTCTTCGTAGAACAATTCTAAGTACAAGGTTCCTTATTCTAAGGAAAATTCGGCACCTCCCCACATGACCACATAAATCTCATACTCTATCGAGGCACGCTGCGAGCCAACAACTCGAGGGGGTTACATCTAACGGACGTGTACAATTCTACTCCACAATAATACTACAAGTCTCAGTAAATACGATTCAATTCTTTATAATCATCCTTCCAATATATCTTATACTCAATTCTAAACTACTCTGATATGTAATATCCAATTCTGATAGGGACAAAGATCATTACCTCGATAAGCCCAAAATTATCCAAGATAATAAGTCGATCTGAGCAACGTTTAGCTCGATTCCTTACGCTCGACCCGCCTGGCGACCCTTAGAAGTTTCTAAACAACTCCTCTTCAAGGTCGACTCCGAAAGTGAAGAACACTTAGGCTCTGATTTGGCAACTTTCGGTCAAGGCAACATTTCTAGGATAGGGGTGTGAAATCTTTTCCAACTCTTGGTACACAATCTTCCTAACACCCTAAGGAATAACACTTAAAAGTTTAAGAATTTTTGGACAACCTTAACTCCTAAAATCAGCCCATGGCCGAGAGCTACACTCAAGAGGGAGGGGGTATTTATAGAGAAATCAAGGGCCAAGATTAAATCAAATGTAAGGTGAGGATTGGGTACATGTGTGTGGGTAAACTACCAACCATATGTCCACCATAACAATGGGACAAGTGGCTTGCCACTTGTCCCTATAACAAATCGGCCCAACACCACACAAGTGGGACGAGGGGTGACACGTGTCGCCTCTACTGCTCGTCAAAATATTTCATCTTAGAAAATATCCGTAATGCCAAAAATCTCAAAAATAAAGTGGGCCCCACAAGCAGTAAATTTCTCCGTGGGCCCAGCGTGACCAATTAAATAAAATTCCATAATTCTCAAATATTCCAAAAGTCCGAATCCGAATCAGGAATCCAATTCCCTATGAACCTTTTCGTTCACAAAATCCGAAACTTTTCCGTGAAAAAAATCACATCTTTCTTCCTTTCAAATTTTGTGTCGTATTCTCAAATGCGTCGTCCTCACATACATACCACGGAACTACGGGGTGTAACATTCTTCCCTTTAGAAACATTCGTCCGAATGTTCCTTCTAAGTCTCAAAACATACATGCGCGGGTATAGTCTTCACTACTATACTTACAAAACCACCTATGCCACATCTTGCCATAATATAACATACGTGAAAAACTCAAATCCAAGCCAACGAGGAATCACCTCTAACGTGTATAACATCACCATAAGCTCCCACCCAAGGTCTAAAGGATACTCCCTTCGCATCTTTACTTCACAAAAGAAATGGTCACTTCTGATCTCTTAACACAGGTTCACTTCTTTCCTTACTCGTCGTACCGCTTCTCGTACACGAACTCTTTCTAGTACCACGTACCATACTCGATCATCGCCGGTTTCCAAAACCTTGGAGTCACTACCTCCAAACTTGGTCATTTTACTAGCCTCAAATTCCTTTAAGGCCATTCCCGGCCTTCACGATCTGATTCTGGTCGAACATATCCACGAACTCATACGATGGTTACCTAAACTTGGGCCTAGCACCCTCGTGACCCTACCTCCTTCCGGGCTGCGGGTTGACCCGCGATCTGGCCTCAACCCGACCCGCTATCACGCCAAACTCTCTCGTTCCCCGATCCTGAACAATCTTACTAATTCACGTCATGAAAGCTACCGCTTCTATCTCAAACTACCCATGGAATTATCCCACAATATATTTCACGCATACCAAGTACTTCGACAAAGACCAACCGTAAAATCATCCACTCAAGAATGGCCTTGCATCCAAGGTCCTAACTGTTATAAATTCTAAGGCTCATAATTGTCTCGTCTCCAGACTTACCCTTTTTCAACTACCCATTTTTCTAATTCACACTTAACACAATGCTATCCGTACATAGCACTTAACATGTATCCACCATAACAACATAAACCAGTCTCCTAAGGGCTGAAGATATCTCTGTAACTCTTATCTTACTTTCCTTTGTCGCTCTAATCATAATCACACCTGCAGTGTGCTTTAGCTATATAAGGCGATGAACCCGACCACCGATCCGAAGGTGGTCTCTACATCCGTGCTACCTCAGTCGGAAAACTCTCAAATGGCCTGTTGGCTATAAGCATACAATTTTGTAGAAGTAGTACGACACTCCATAATGGAGTCTATTACACGCCATAACGGTAGGGGTGACCTCGTCGACTAACACCCCTTCTCCCGAACAATCAACCCAGAATGACCGGTATCTTTGAGTCGTCCTCGTGTATCCTCATACTTGGACATCCTCCCATCATGCCCGACGGCGCAAGTATAACAATCTCGAAACTAGCACGACACCTCGAGGATCATCCTCACTCTCTATCCATAGAACTCGCGAATCTGCAACTCAAGAAATCGAAGTCTCGGACTATCGGATCTAGTGGTGAATCAGCATGCTGGAACCACCGGCTCAAACGTCCTCGTATCTCGCCACGACACTAGCTAATCGGGCCATCTCCTAGTAACTCATATCCTCGGCTCACAGTCGTGGGCGGAGACCAGTATCGTGGCCTCGGTGAAAGCTGCGCCTAAACTCTCACGCTAGCGGCGTCGCGAAACTCCGAATGAAGCACTATCCTGGTAATGACCGGCTGTGCCCCACGTAACCCTCGTGCTCTACTCGCGGCTCCCTGCTTTGCCTTTCCGGGCCCTAGTTGCCTCGCGTAGAGGCATAACGGTACATAAGAATACGCCAGAGGAGTCCAACTTATAACACGACTCTAAGGCACGATCTCGAGTGAGAAGAATGGAAACCAATCCTAAATATCGTATCCTCGATTATAGATGTGGTGCACAACACCGATAATCAAGACTCTAGACACGATGCGTAGATACTTTCCGAGGATTAAGCGCTCGATACCACTTTTGTCATGACGGGCCTCGGGCGTGATCGATGCCTTACCGTCACTAGTGATACAATCATCGAGAGAAAATCAATGGAAATAAAAACTTAAGCATGAATCAAGACATAAAATAAGCAATAGGCTAACCAAAACGGTTACCTTCACGTATATATATATATATCAAAATTGAGCAGTTAAATCCCTTACAAACCCCGCCACACAGTAGATTTACTGACCTGCGAATTTTATAACAACTATGGCGACGGGGCCGCCATACCGAATGTACAAGTACCTACAATGACAGGACTTGTCACGACCGAACCGGGCGTGGTAGTGCCTTACCCTGCACCTAGTGATACAACATAAAGTAATCAGTGAACATAAGACGATAACATGAAATAACAAGAAGTATGAAACAATAGTCGAGAAAACTTGTCTTCGGCATATATATATAAATCAATTTAAAACCGAACGATTCATCCTATTACAACTCGCCCACAGCGATTACGGACCTCTAAGAATGATACGACAACAATGGCGGGGCCCGCCATACCACTCAATGTAAATACCTACAATGACGGACTATACCATCGATAAGCCTCGGAGAAAGCAGCTTCCCATACGCTGACTGACCCTAAGAGCGAGGATCAACAGTGTACCTTTACTGCGGCGTGACATCCCGAAGGAGTCGATGGCAATGTACCAAGTATGTGGCGAAATCTTGTAAATGAAATGATAATAGTCTATAAAGCGAGACATGTATGATAACCAAACTACGATTCACAATAAATGGCGTCATGTCAAGTCGTGACTCACGCCTCAAAGTCATCACTCGAATGTAACTATGGGTCTCACGCCCATAACATCAATCATGCGTGGAATACCTTCCTCACCGCCGATTTATGATATAAAAGCACCAAGAAATACACATGAACACGGGTCCCACTGTCCTAATAAAGCGATGCAGTAAATGCGAAGGCATAGCGACTACTAATACCTACGGTACTAAGTGGTCATAAAGCGTATCATGATATGTCTAGGCGTCACATGATCAAAGTGGTCACTACGCAATGATCAAATGTCGCGTCTAGCCACAGAACTCGTAGCTCCGCGTAGGCCAACCTCATAGGCCCGCATGAGGTATTCACATCGTCGGTAGCTACTCCCCCATCGTCACGGACTCGCAATCCGCATGGCCACAAAGACCGTATGACCACAGGGCCGCAACTAACTGGAACTCCCATAGTTCGCATGGATCCTGGACCCGCATGAGGTATTCTCGAATCATGGTCCCATCACTGAGTCTACCGCGTGGAGGCGCAACCTCGGAACAAGTCAAGGTGAGTGGTACAATACCAGCATAACGGTGAGAGTCAAACAACTTTAAGCGCGATCGAGGAAAACCCCTTTACACAAAAACATCACAAGATACTAACACGTAGCATCCTAGCATGTTTACTTATCAAATCAACAAGAAAGTATTACAAGGCTATCACAAACCAACACAATCAAGTTATACACACAAGGTACATTCTAATATATGATTAACAAGATCGGGTATCTATTCCCAAAGTACTTCATACATTATCTTTTAAAAGATACGTTACGTTTACAAAAGTCACACAATACCCGTAGTATATGAAAATAGAGTGATTATCTTTTGAAGTAAATCAAAACACTTCTCTTCGTAAAATCAAGTAACAACATTCTTTTCCAAATGTTTCAAGTTTGCCTAATTTCAATTACTCAAGTTTCTCATTTTCGAAAGGTTTCGTAGTTCATAATTTTAATCACTTAATGATATAATTCTCCTTTAAAAGCAATTTGAGAAACATATATCTGATACGTGAGTAGGTTATTCTTGTTTATAACAATCTTATTTAAGCAGCCATGATCTAGCAAAGGCCAACCAATGGCCAAGATCATGCCAAGTGCAAGGCAAGTGTAGGGCCATGATCATGCCAAGTGCACCTTATCCATCTACCACAAAATATCCTACCTACTACTTGACAAAAATGTCAAGGAAATCGTCCCAAATCCGCCCCACTTTTCCGCCAATGAGTGGGTGCCAAGTGGCGCCCTCTCGTTGGTCCAACACGTTTCGTCTCTCGGAAAAATCTGCAAAAATTAGAAATGACATAGCCGGAATTTTCCCTTCGCAAGTTGTGTAAAACGTTTCGTCGAAAAACGACTCTAACCGGGTGTTGTGCACAAATAAAATCGGTCAAGCCACTTTAAAGTTCAAATTTCTCGTCGTCCTCACGTACATACTGAAATACGGTATAACATTCTCCTCGCCCGAAACATTCGTCCCGAATGTTCCTTCTAAGTCTCAAAGCAAGCGTGCGCGGTATAGTCTTCACTACTATACTTACGAACAATCTGCCACACCGCCACGAAACACTGCGCATGATTCTTACATCCAAGCCCACGAGGAAACACCTCTAACATCACCAAAGTAATGATCACATCAATGCTCGCCATACATGCTCGCTTCTTCCCACTTTTGTCACTTTGCGCGAGGTTCTAGTGTCACTCCGCGACCCAACAAATGGTACCGGTGCATGCGATCCACGAGGATGTCGTGCACTTCTTGTACACTCGAACTCTTACCACACTTCACATCGCTTGATTTCCAAATCTCGGGTTATTATCTTCAACTTGGTCATCATTAATCGGGAACACTCTGGATGGATCTCCGATTTCCTTCTCGAACATAACACGAAGAAGGCGGGCCTTGCTGCCTCTAAGTCGGACGGCAAATGCTAACATATAGGCAACTGGCCTATCCTCACATGAACTCAAAAGGCCCAAGTAACTCGGGCTAAGTTTCTCTTACACCTATCAGGTGGTACCTTGAAGACCGACCGTCGGCTGAACTCTAAAGCGTCGTCGCCGATAACCCATGCGATTCCTCGAGTGCCAAAACTTCCTCTAGATAAACCGCTATCCACATCTGTTGGAACAAGCTGAACACTATCGAACGCCAACATCGAGACCAATCGGCCGCAACTTACACTTCCGCCCTACAAGGCTTCATAAGGCGACATCCGAACACTAAAATGGTAGCTTAAACACCCTTCAATAGGAGACAACAATCCTTGCAACTACCGCGAAATCGAACATCGGCGAGGCGAATGTGGTCTGAGACTCACGAGTTCCTAACCTGCTGGTAAAACTTTGAAAGAAAAGAAACAGTAGTAACACAGGCCCATGCGCCATAAGGTGAAGGTAGGCACCGTGCGACCTTACAACCTTTACGATATATCAACACTGCGAGTACACGGTCGGCCGAAAAACACGACGGGCTGCCCCATCGGCCCGACATCGGTTGAACGCGTCCACGAACTCGACTGGTTAACTAAACATGGGCCTAACACCCTCGTGACCTATCACAAGGCGGGACCACCACAAACCCGCACCATACGGGCGCGGGTTGACCCGCAACATGGCTCAACCCTACCCGTCGCGCAAAACACTAGCTCGATCCGAACAATTTCACAAATCACGTTACGAAAACCTAACGGTCTTCCTAGCTCAACTACCTCTTTCATATCACGCTACTCGGACTTATCCAAAACAGATCTCCGTGCACAATGCACTCGTCGAGGTTAAACATAAAAATATAAATCTTTTACCCAAGATGGCCTTGCCTCTAAGGTCTCTACGTATAAAGCTCTAAGGCTCACTTTCCCTTATGTCCAATCTTACCCTCATACTAACCATGATTTCCTAATCACAATTTACACCATGCTATCTGAACATAACACTTAAGGTATACTCACCTTATCACATATCTTGATCTCTGAGGGTTAAGGATATATCTATATCTCTTCTTCATTCCGCTTAGTCGTTCTAATCAAACCTACCGTAGTCATAGCTAGGAGATGACGAACTACCACCGATCCGAAGGTTGAGTCCTCCTACTAGGACATCCTTTCGACCACGTGGCCCGACGGCCGCGAGTAAAACAAGTACCAACTAAAGATGACATTCCGGGATGGCGTGCATCGCACTGTGAACACTGGGAAAAAGCGAATCCGGTGTTTGGAACTGCGTGTAGGCGTGAACGGAAGCTCTGAGCTCGACCAACTCACGCATACCCGAACGTCCTGAACCCTGTGGAGGACCTTTCTACACTGGTGGATGTGCATAATCTAATCTGCTGGTGAGGTGACTCGACTCGAAAGTTACCAAAGGACCTTGCTCACGGCCTCTTCTGCGTCGCCGTTAACCCGTCGATCTCTACGTTTCTCGGCCTGCTGCGCATAAGCCCGTACACAGGCCATGCTCAAGCCTAACTGAAGAATTACTCTCGCACAACCCTTTCTAAGATTTTCATCAAGACTCGAGGTACATCGGTATACTCTCTGGTAGCCAAATCCATAGCTAGTAACAGGGTTGTCTCTTTGCAATCTATATTCTCTGTTCGATCGTGGGGTGAAGGTTCATATATCATGGCGCGCAGGAGCTACTGCCGCCGTGCTAAACTTCTGGGGTGGTGACGTAGCATAACTCCCGATCAAGCACCAAACTCAGGTGATGGTTGGGCCTGTGCCCTCGTAACCCTCTGAACTCTACTCGCAGCTCCTCTGCGCTTGCCCTCACAGGCGGGTTGCCTACGCGGAGGCATAGCGGTAAGGAAAGAAATACGTGAGAGGTTCCAACTTACAACCACGGCTCTAAGGCACGATCTCGGAGTGAGAAGAATAGAAACCAATCCTAAATATCCTATAGCCTCACGATTATTGGTGTGGTGCACAACACACCGATAATCAAGCTATCTTGGATCGATACGTAGACACTTTCAGGATTAATCGCTCGATACCACTTTTGTCATGACCGAACCGGGCGTGATCGTGCCTTACCGGGCACCCTAGTGATACAACATCAGTGTCAGCGTAACATAAGACGATAAAATGAAATAACAAGAAATATGAAAAAAAATTCTGAGAAAACTAGACTTACGCCATATATATATAAATCAATTTAAAACCGAAACGAGCTACATCCCATTACAACTCGCCTACAGCATTTCTACGGACCTCTAAGAATGATACGACAACAATGGCGGGATGGGGCCGCCATACCACGAATGTAAATACCTACAACGACAGGACTATACCACGATAAGCCTCGAGAAACGGAGCTTCCCATACGATGTTGTGACCCTAGGCGAGGATCAACACGGTGTACCTTTACTGCGGCGTGAGCGCGTCCCGAAGGAGTCGGTCTGATAACAGTACCAAGTATGTGAAAATGAAAATCGTAAATGAAATCATAATAGTCTATAAAGCGAGAGACATGTATGATAACCAAACTACGATTCACAATAAATAGGCGATATGTCAAGTCGTGACTCACGCCTCAAAGTCATCACTCAAATGTAACTATGGGTCTCACGCCCATAACATCAATCATGCCCATGGAATACCTTCCTCACCTGCCGGCTTTATGATATAAAAGCACCAAGAAATACACATGAACACCGTGTCCCACGTGTCCTAATAAAACAATCTGGGGTAAGTGCGAAGGCATAACGACTACTAATACCCACAGTGCTAACGGTGTCATAAAGCGTATCATGATATCTGTCTGCACCGTCACATGATCAAAGCCGTCACTCGCCCGATATCAAATGTGCGCGTCACAGCCTCGAACTCTCCGTAGCTCGCGTAGGCCAACCTCATAGGCGCGTGAGGTATTCCTCGCATCGAGGGTAGCTACTCCCAGATCGCCCCGACTCGCGATCCGCGTAGCCACAAAGACCGCGTGACCACGGGCGCAAACTAACACGGAACTCCGTAGTTCCGCATGGATCCCCGGACCGCATGAGGTATTCTCGAATCATGGTCCTGCATCGCTGAGTCTACCCGCGTCGGAGGCGACAACCTCCTAAACAAGTCAAGGTGAGTGGTACAATACCAACATAACGGCTGAGAGTCAAACAACTTTAAGCGCAGTCGAGGGAAAACCCCCTTTACACAAAACATCACAAGATACTAACACACGTAGCATCCTAGCATGTTTACTTATCAAATCAACAAGAAAGTATTACAAGGCTATCATAAACCAACACAATCAAGTTATACACACAAGGTACATTCTAATATATGATTAACAAGATCGGGTATCTATTCCTAAAGTACTTCATACATTATCTTTTAAAAGATACGTTACGTTTACAAAGTCACACAATACGTAGTATATGAAAATAGAGTGATTATCTTTTGAAGTAAATCAAAACACTTCTCTTGAAAATCAAGTAACAACATTCTTTTCCAAATGTTTCAAGTTTGCCTAATTTCAATTACTCAAGTTTCTCATTTTGAAAGGTTTCGTAGTTCATAATTTTAATCACTTAATGATATAATTCTCCTTTAAAAGCAATTTGAGAAACATATATACGATACGTGAGTAGGTTATTCTTGTTTATAACAATCTTATTTAAGCGACCATGATCTAGGACATGTAACATCATTTTGTCTCATCTTAGTTTCTATGCGGATGGAAGTTTCTATTGGTTTTACTAATACATTATTAGTCAAAACATTTCCCTTTATTAAGCGTACTGTGGTTTGTTCGATACTTATTCGATTTCCAAATCGGAAACATTATTGCTTTTAAAATCAAGTACTCATTACTCATGAATGAGGTTTAACAAAATGTTAATTAAAGTAAAAAGTTAAGTCTCTTATCTTTAAGATTAAGCCTCTTAACTTTTAAAATTAGTAAACCATTCTCTTTACCTCTCTTAAAACGTTATACCTAACTTTCCATAAAGCTAGTATAACTCTCTTCTTTATTATCACACATCAAGTCTGTTACCTTTTAAAACCACAAAGCATTTTACACATGTACGTCTACCGTACTACATAGTTATACACATATCATGCTAGAAAAGGTAGGAAGAGGTTCACATACCTCGCGACGATTATCGACTAATAGCAAAACGCTCCAAGTACCTCAAACCGTCGGCTACTCCTTAAGCCAAGTAGATCGCGCCACGCATGGTACTTCAACCTATAAGGCCACAAGGCGCTTATTAACATCTAGGTCTAATCGTAGAACATTCTACAGAAAATTCGGCAGCACCTCCCCCCCGCAACCGCGTAAATCTCCTCCTCTATCGAGGCCGGCTATCAAGCCAACCGGGGGGGGGGGGTTTATACATCTAACCGGACGTGTACAATTCTACTTCACAGTAATGCTACAAGTCTCTTTATGTCTGATCTATGTAATTACAGTTCAGTTCTCTTCTTTAAATTCAGGCTTAAGTCAAAAGACATTGCCGCACAATTATGTTCAGTTCTATATATAGTATACTTCAACTATACATTCCTACAACATGTAATTTCCAATTACAATAGAAGGTCAAGAGTGTTTACCTCGATAAGCCCAAAATTATCCGAGTTTAAATGTCGATCCGAGCAAGGTTTAGCTCTACTCGTGCGCTCCGACCCGCCTCCAACAACCCTTAGAAGTTCTAACCAACTTCTACTTAAACTCCAACCAACTATGGAGATTTTCCTTAGGGTTTCGGTTTGAGACAAAAAGGGACATTTAGGTAGTATTTCCGGGCTCTACGTATAGAGGTATCTTTGGAATACTACAAGGTATACGGCTAAGGTAATTTGGGTATAACAACAATACTTTTGAGAGTATTTCTACCAAGAGGGGGGGTATATATACGAGACAACACCACAAAGGGGGGGTGTATACCCTCTACCTACCCCACTGGGGGTACTCTCGACGAGGGGAGAGGAACTCTCGCCCACAAGGCCTCGCAAATGGGAGGGCGAGAACACTACTCGAGGGAGGGAGGATTTTAACACTTAGGAAATTTAGGAATGGATGAAGAAGTCTTCCAAAGTGGGTATTTATAGGTCTAGCAAAGGCCAACCAATGGCCAAGATCATGCCAAGTGCAAGGCAAGTGTAGGGCCGTGATCATGCCAAGTGCACCTTATCCATCTACCACAAAATATCCTACCTACTACTTGACAAAATGTCAGGAAATCGTCCCAAATCCGCCCACTTTTCCGCTAATGAGAGGTGCCAAGTGACGCCTCTCGTTGGTCCAACACTTATCGTCACTCGCAAAATACCGCAAAAAATAAAAAGCACATCGCCGAAATTTTCCTTTCGAAAGTTGTGTACCACGTTTCGTCGAAAAACGCCTCTAACCGGGTGTTGTGCACAAATAAAATCGGTCAGCCACTTTAAAGTTCAAATTTCTACGCACGTCCTCACGTACATACTGAAATACGGTATAACAGACTATACCAAAGATAAGCCTCGAGAAACGGAGCTTCCAAAACGCCGATCGTGATCCTATGAGCGAGGATCAACAACCGGTGTACTCTACCGCGCGGCATGAACGCAGCCGGGCGAGGTCGATAACAGTACCAAGTATGTGAAATCAAAATACTATAAATGAAATCATAATAGTCTATATAAAGCGGGAGACATGTATGATAACCAAACTACAAGATACTACATATAAGCAAATATGTCAAGTCGTGACTCACGCCTCCAAGTCATCACTCAAATATAACAATGGGTCTCACGCCCACATCAATCATGCCCGTGGAATACCTTTCCTCACCGGCAATCATGATGTAATAACACCAAGAGTACACATGAACACCAGGTCCCACCTGTGTCATAAAAACCGTACGGGGCAAGTACGAAGGTATAGCTACCGAGATCCACCGCATCATCAATCGACCAGGCAAGTACGAAGCCAACTACGAACCTACCGTACAACAATACTAAATAATCAGATCACGGCCGATCGGGCAAGACGATAGCTCTACCAGATCCACCCTGCATCACGTCGGTGACCGGGGCAAGTACGTAAGCTAACTACCAGATCCACCCAGCATCACAAGACTTCGTCCTAACATCGACAAATCGTCCACGGTTGACCGGCAAGTGCGATAGCCTCTACCAGATCCACCCTGCATCACGTCGCTGACCGGGGCAAGTACGTAGGCTAACCACCAGATCCACCCTGCATCACGAAACTTCGTCCAAACACTGACTCACGAAGCTGACACGGGGCAAGTACGAAGGCCTCTACCAGATCCACCCTGCATCACGTCGCTGACCGGGGCAAGTACGTAGACCAACTACCAGATACCAAAGCCGTAATCACGAGACTTCGCCACAAAACACTCCTAATGGAAGCATACCCGTGGGCCACCCATCGTGTCAGTATGTCCAAAGGAAATAACAAGATAATAATCATAATGGAAGCATACTCGTGGGCCACCCAACGTGTCAGTATGTCCAAAGCAAATAACAGAATAACACTCCTAATGGAAGCATACCCGTGGGCCACCCATCGTGTCAGTATGTCCAAAAGGAAATAACAAGATAACAATCATAGTGGAAGCATACTCGTGGGCCACCCATCGTGTCAGTATGTCCAAAGCAAATAACAAGATAACACTCCTAATGGAAGCATATCCGTGGGACACCCATCGTGTCAGTATGTCCAAAAGTATCGATATAGTGGAAGCATACCCGTGGGCCACCCATCGTGTCAGTATGTCCAAAAGTATCGATATAGTGGAAGCATACCCGTGGGCCACCCATCGTGTCAGTATGTCCATCAATCAACCAGATAGCCGGCCCTACAACGAGAGACACGGTAGCACAGAAATATAATACTTGCACAACAAAGGCTATCACCACAAGCATAGGCAAGTTCAACATACTTTTAGACATTCTTTTTATGAACACAAATCCGGGTTTTAACCCCAAGGTACTACGTATTTTAACTCTTTAAAAGATCTATTTCTTTCACAAAAAGTCACACGATACCCGTAGTATCAAAATAGAGTAACTGTCTTTTTAAGTAAACCAAAACAATTTTCATACTTTCTTTTTAAACCAAATAATTTCTCCCTTTAAAGTCAAGTTACCATTTTAAATCCAATAATAAAACCATCCTTTTGTTTTCATAAAGTCGTTATAACTAACTTCCCATAAAGCTATTATAACACTTTATGTTTTAAACCAATTTAAGACAAAACCATTCCTTTCTTTTAAACCAAAACACTTCAAATTCTCAAGTCTCTTTTCTTTTAGAAATCAAGTTCCTTCGTGGAATTTAAGAAAATCAATACTTGTTATTAATGATTTTATTAAAGCAGCCATGATCTAGGAAATGTAATACAATTTTGTCTTATCTTAGCTTCTATGCAGATGGAGGTTTCTACTGGTTTTAATATAATTAATTATTTGTCAATACATTTTCCTTTATTAACGCGAGGGTTTGTTCGATACTTATTCTCATTTCCGAAATCAACATAACTTATTCCTTTTAAAACCCAATTACCCATTTCTCATAAATGCGGTTTCACAACTTTTTAACACAATTCAAGTCCTTAATATTTCACATCAAGTCATTTATCTTTTAAAAACCACAAACCATTTCTTTACCTACATAAAGTTGTTATAACAAACTTCCCATAAAGCCGTTATAACACTTTATGTTTTAAACCAACCAAATTCGTTTAGCACACGTACATCTACCGTACTACATAGTTCACACAATCATGCTAGAAAAAGATAGGAAGAGGTTCACATACCTCGCGACGATTATCGACAATTAGCAAAACGCCCAAAGTATCAGAACCTCGCTAGCCTTTTCCACCCTTAAAGTAGAATACGCTACTCGTAGAACTTCAACCTATAAAGGTCACAAAACGTCTATCAACCTCTAGATCTCTTCGTAGAACAATTCTAAGTACAAGTATCACGACCCGAACCCGGGCCCGTGACTGGTGCCTTACCCGGGCACCCAAGTAGCCATATGTCAGAGAAATCAGCGGAACATAAAACAAGACATGAAAATATTATGAAGTAAGAAACAGTAATCTGAGAAAACTTGCCTGTCGGCATATATATATAAATCAATTTAAATCCAAACAGTTACATCCTTTTTTACAACTCGCCCAACAAGATTTACATGCACTTAAGAATGATACGACAACAATAGCGGACAGTCCCCGCCATACCTCGAATGTAAGTACACAACGATGTGACTATACCACCGATAAGCCTCCGAGAAACGAAGCTTCCCATACGCCGAATCGTGACCCTAAGAGCGAGGATCAACATCGTGTACCTACTGCGGCATGAACGCGGCCCGAAGGAGGTCGATAACAGTACCAAGTATGTGAAATCAGAAGTACTTAAATGAAATTAAGTATCTAAAACCATTTGTAAATACAATCAGTTAAACTGCACATAGTGCCACAACATAAACAAGAGCAAAACATGTATAATGTAACTGGTCTTTTCTAGGCCGCGAATGATCGAAGCAAGGCCAATCGCCCATAGTATCATTATGCGTGCCTAATACTGGACTCCCGCAGTCCGCATAGGTCACACACAGACCCGCATGAGGTATTCCTCGTGACGGTAGCCAACCCCGGTACTCTCCCGACTCCCACGGTCGCATAGTCTCAATAGACCGCGTAGTCCCACGGACCGCATAGGCATCCGCGTCGGGCTAAACACCCGAATGATCAATCTCGGAGCATACCATCGCTCGCGCATAGTCTCACAGACCGCGTAGTCCGTATAGACCGCATCGGGTGGCAAGCCCTGGTATAATAAGTCAAGGGTATGTGATACAATAAAGATCTCGGGCTTAACGTTTAACAACGTAAGCACAACAAGAATGACCCCCTTACACAACAATCACAAGATACTAACACACGTAGCATCCTAACATGTTTACTTATCAAATCAACAAGAAAGTATTACAAGGCTGTCACAAACCAACACAATCAAGTTATTCACACAAGGTACTTTATGCTAACAAGTTCGGGTATCTATCCCCAAAGTACTTCATACATTAACTCTTTAAAAGATCCGTTTCTTTCACAGTAGTCATACAATACCCGTAGTATATAATAGAGTGACTATCTTTTTAAGATCAAGTCTCTTAACTTCTAAAATTAATAAACCATTCTTTTTATCTTTCTTAAGCCGTTATACCTAACTTCCCATAAAGCTAGTATAACTCTTAAGTTTTAAACCAAGTATTACTCTTTTGTTAAAAATGATTCAGTATTCTTTTGAAATACTTCAAGATCCTTATTATTCAGGCTTAAGTCACAAGACATTGCCGTAAGTATTATTCAGGCTTAAGTCAAAAGACATTGCCGTAATTATTATTCAGTTCACACACGTACGTCTACCGTACTATATATATATAAAATATCATGCTCAAGAGTATAGGAAGAATCACATACCTCGCGACGATTATCGACTATTAGCAAAATGCTCCAAAGTACTGTAGTCCGGCTAGCCTTTTCCACCCTCCGAGTAGAATACGCTACTCGCAGTACTTCAACCTATAACGGTTATATAATTCTATCAACTTCTACCTTAATATTCTACTGAAGCGATTTCAGTTCAAGTCTTCTGTAATATCCTTCTATTACAGTTCAATTCTCTTCTATGAATCTTATATTCATTTCAATACTACTACAGTATGTAATTTCCAATTACAATAGGGGGACAAAATATTTACCTCGATAAGCCCATAATTATCCAAGTTAAAATGTCGATCCTGAGCAACGTTTAGCTCCTACTCTGGGCGCTCTAACCCGCTCCAAACAACCCTTAGAAGTTCTACGCAACTTCTACTTAATACTTCAACCGACTATGAAGATTTTCCTTAGGGTTTTGGTTTGAGACAAAAAAGGACATAAGGTAGTATTTCCGGGCTCTACGTATAGAGATATCTTTGGAATACTACAAGGTATACGGCTAAGGTAATTTGGGTATAGTAACAATACTTTGGAGAGTATTTCTACCAAGAGGGGGGGTGTATTTATACGAGACAACACCACAAGGGGGTGTACCCTCTACCAACCCCACTAGGAGGGTTACTCTCGGCCAGGGCCTCATGAGGGGAGGGAGGCTAGGACGAGAACACAAGAAGAGGGGGAGGGGGGGGGGAGGATTTTAGACTTAGGAAAGTTTTTAGGATGAAGAAGTCTTCAAAGGGGGAGGGGTATTTATAGGGAAATCAAGGGCCATGATCTAGCCAAGTGGGGGGCAAGTGGAGGGCCAAGATGTGCCCAAGTTCCCCCTAGTCCCTACTCCTTAAAACCCTCACAAATATCCTACCAACCCTTGACCTTCCAATCGTCCACTTTACCGCCCCAACTTCCGCCAATGAGAGGGTGCCAAGTGTCGCCCTCTCGTTGGTCCAAAATGCTTCGTCTCTCGGAAAAATCCGCAAAAATTAAAAATGACATAGCCGGAATTTTCCCTTCGCAAGTTTTGTAAAACGTTTCGTCGAAAAACGACTCTAATCGGGTGTTGTGCACAAAATAATTCGGCCAAGCCTACTTTAAAGTTCAAACTTTTCTACGTACGTCCTCACGTACATACTCTGGAAATACGGGGTATAACATTCTCCCCTCCTTAGAAACATTCGTCCCGAATGTTCCTTCAAAGTCTCAAAACAAACATGTGCCAGTATAGTCTTCACTGCTGGTCATAAAATAATACACGCGCAAATACTTAATCCAAGTCCACGAGGAACCATCTCTAGCATAACAAAACTCCCACCCAAGGTCTAAAATATACTCCCTGCGCACCTTCTCTTTTCAAACGAAATGATCACTTCTATTCTCTTGCTCGTCGTACCCTTCTTGTACACTCGAACTCTTTCTCATAACTTACCACATTCCTGTTACTTCTTCTGTTTCCAAAAATCTCTGGATGGATCTCCGATACTTTTCCGAACCTAACAACATGAAGGACCGGACATACTGCCTCCTAAGTCGGACGGTCAAAAGCTAACATATAGGCAACCTGGCCTACTCTTCACATGATCTGAAAGGCCCAAAGTAACTCGGGCTAAGTTTCCTCTGTTTTACGAATCTCGTCACACCCTTCCGGGGTGGTACCTTCAAGAAGATCCTCCGTCAACCTGAACTACAAGCGTCGTCGCCGATTATCCGCACGACTTCTGTTGACTCTAAGCTGCCGATAACCTCTCCTGGATAGGCTTCACTCTATCCACATCCTACTGCAACAAGTATGAACCAATTATCTGAACTTTGCCAACATCGAACCAATCGACCGACAACTTACGCTTCCGCCCCTACAAGGCTTCATAAGGCGACATCCGAATACTGAAATGGTAGCTATTAAAACACTCCCTCAACAGGAGACAAAAATCCTTCTGACTACCCGAAATCCACACACCGCCCGAGGCGAATGCGAGCATCGAGACTTACGAGTTCCTAACCTGCTCGTAAAACTTCGGAAAAAGAAACAGCGCACTGGCTCCACTGTCTGTCATAAGGTGAAGGTAGGCACCCCGTGCAGCCTTACAACCTTTCTGATATATCATCACTGCCAAGTAATGGTCCTGTCAGAAAGACACGATGGGCTGACCCCATCGGCCCGACTACTGGTTGAATGCATCCACGAACTCGTACGATGGTTAACTAATCTTGGGCCTAACACCCTTGTGACCCTACCACCTGGAGAGACCACCACAAACTGACCCCACCATAAAACAGGTCGCGGGTTGACCCGCGGCATGGCCTCAACCCGACCCACTCTCGCGTAAAACACTTGCTCCCCGATCCGGAACAATCTCACTAATCACGTTACGAAAACCTAGCGGTCTTCTTAGCTCAACTACTCTCTTTCATTCCACACTACCCAGGGACTTATCCCACAAACATAGCTCACGTGCACTATGCACTCTGATAAGGGTCAAGTACATAAAAATACATCTTTACTCGAGATGGCCTTATCTCTAAGGTTTCCACCTATAAAACTCTAAGGCTCACACTTCCCTTATCCCCAATCTTACCCGGTTAACTAAACATGATTTCTAATCACAACTAACACAATGCTATCTGGACATAACACTTAAGGGATACTCATCCTATCACACATACAAATCTCTAGAGGGTTAAGGATATACCTGTATCTACTGCTTCATTCCCCTCTATCGTTCTAATCAGTCCTGCCCTATTGGGCACATAGCTAAGGAAGGTGACGAACTAGCCACTGGTCCTGAAGGCTAAGTCTCTACATCCGCGCCACCTCTGGTCGGACAATTTCTCGAAAAATGGCCTGCGCCGCAAGCAAAACAAGTACCAACAAAAGACGACATTCCCGATGACGCCGCCACACCGTGGAACACCGGGAAAATCAATCCCGGGCCGGAACCTACGTGTAGCCGTGGAACCGGAAGCTCGAGCTCGACCAACTCCCGTGATACCCCGAACGCCCCGAACCTCGCGAGGACCTCTCTCAGACCGGTGGATGTGCATAATCTAACTCGCCGGTGAGGTGACTCGACTCGAAAGTTACCAAAGGACCTTGTTGTCTGGCCTCTTCTACCGCCCTTGGTTAACCCGTCGATCTCTACGTTTCTTGGCTCACGCGCATAAGCCCGCATACGTGCCATGCTCAAGCCTAATCAAGAATTACTCTTGTACAACCTCTCTTAGATAGTCATCAAGACTCGCGGTACATCGGTATACTCTCTGGTAGCCAAATCCATAACTAGTAACAGGGTCGCCTCTTTGCAATTTATATTCTCTGTCCCCGGTCGTGGAACTGAAGGTTCATATATCATGGTCGCAGTAGGCACCGGCTGCCATTGTATAAACTCACTGGCCGGTGACGAGCATAACTCCCGAATGAAATACCACCCTGGTGATGATTGGGCCTGTGCCCTCGTAACCTCTCAGACTCTACTCACGCCTCCTCACCGCCTTGCCCTTCGGCCCGTTGCCTTTACGCGAGGCATAATAGTAAGGGAAAGAAATACGTTAGAGGGGTCCAACTTATAACACAGCTCTAAGCACGATCTCAGAGTGAGAAGAATGGAAACCAATCCTAAATATCCTATAGCCTCCTGATTATTGGTGTGGTGCACAACACACCGATAATCAAGACTCTACTAGATACGGCTCAGAGACACTTTCCGAGGATTAATCGCTCACGATACCACTTTTTGTAACGACCGAACTCGGGACTGGATCGTGCCTTACCCGGGCACCCAAGTAGCCATATGTCAGAGAAATCAGCGGAACATAAAACAAGACATGAAAATATTATGAAGTAAGAAACAGTAATCTGAGAAAACTTGCCTGTCGGCATATATATATAAATCAATTTAAATCCAAACAGTTACATCCTTTTTTACAACTCTGCCCACAACAGTACTACAGACCTCTAAGAATGATACGACAACAATAGCGGGACAGGTCCCCGCCATACCCCTGAATGTAAGTACCTACAACGACAGGGGACTATACCACTGATAAGCCTCCGGAGAAACGAAGCTTCCCATACGAATCGTGACCCTAAGAGCGAGGATCAACATCGTGTACCTACCGCGGCATGAACGCAGCCCCCCGAAGGAGGTCAGTACAACAGGTACCAAGTATGTGAAACTGTAAAGTACTTAAATGAAATTAAGTATCTAAAACCATTTGTAAATACAATCAGTTAAACTGCACATAGTGCCACAACATAAACAAGAGCAAAAGCAGATATCAGAATCGTCTTTTCTAGGCCGCGAATGATCGGGCAGGCTAATCGCCCATAGTATCATTATGCGTGCTAATCTCGACTCCGCACCGCATAGGTCACACACCGACCCGCATGAGGTATTCCTCGCACGGGGTAGCCAACCCCGGTACTCCTCGACTCCGCACCGCATAGTCTCAATAGACCGCGTAGTCCACGGACCGCATAGGGCATCCCCGTCGGGCTAAACACCCGAATGATCAATCTGGCATACCGCTGCTCCGCATAGTCTCACAGACCGCATAGGCCGTATAGACCCGCATCAAGGGTGGCAAGCCCTCGGTATAATAAGTCAAGGGGGTATGTGATACAATAACAGTACAACGGGCTTAACGTTTAACAACGTAAGCACAACAAGAATGACCCCCTTACACAACAATCACAAGATACTAACACACGTAGCATCCTAACATGTTTACTTATCAAATCAACAAGAAAGTATTACAAGGCTGTCACAAACCAACACAATCAAGTTATTCACACAAGGTACTTTATGCTAACAAGTTCGGGTATCTATCCCCAAAGTACTTCATACATTAACTCTTTAAAAGATCCGTTTCTTTCACAGTAGTCATACAATACCCGTAGTATATAATAGAGTGACTATCTTTTTAAGATCAAGTCTCTTAACTTCTAAAATTAATAAACCATTCTTTTTATCTTTCTTAAGTCGTTATACCTAACTTCCCATAAAGCTAGTATAACTCTTAAGTTTTAAACCAAGTATTACTCTTCTGTTAAAAATGATTCAGTATTCTTTTGAAATACTACAAGATCCTTATTATTCAGGCTTAAGTCACAAGACATTGCCGTAAGTATTATTCAGGCTTAAGTCAAAAGACATTGCAAAATTATTATTCAGTTCACACACGTACGTCTACCGTACTATATATATATAAAATATCATGCTCAAGAGTATAGGAAGAATCACATACCTCGCGACGATTATCGACTATTAGCAAAACGCTCCAAAGTACTGTAGTCCGGCTAGCCTTTTCCACCCTCCGAGTAGAATACGCTACTCGCAGTACTTCAACCTATAACGGTTATATAAGTCTATCAACTTCTACCTTAATATTCTACTGAAGCGATTTCAGTTCAAGTCTTCTGTAATATCCTTCTATTACAGTTCAATTCTCTTCTATGAATCTTATATTCATTTCAATACTACTACAGTATGTAATTTCCAATTACAATAGGGGGACAAGATATTTACCTCGATAAGCCCATAATTATCCAAGTTAAAATGTCGATCCTGAGCAACGTTTAGCTCCTACTCTGGGCGCTCCAACCCGCTCCAAACAACCCTTAGAAGTTCTACGCAACTTCTACTTAATACTTCAACCGACTATGAAGATTTTCCTTAGGGTTTCGGTTTGAGACAAAAAGGACATAAGGTAGTATTTCCGAGCTTTACGTATAGAGGTATCTTTGGAATACTACAAGGTATACGGCTAAGGTAATTTGGGTATAGTAACAATACTTTGGAGAGTATTTCTACCAAGAGGGGGGTGTATTTATACGAGACAACACCACAAGGGGGTGTACTACCAACCCCACCAGGAGGGGTACTCTCTCGGCCTAGGGGGAGGGGACTCTTGGCCAAGGGACCTCACAAAGGGGGGAAGAGGGAGGCTAGGACGAGAACACAAGAAGAGGGGGGGGGGGAGGATTTTTAGACTTAGGAAAGTTTTTAGGATGAAGAAGTCTTCAAAGGGGGAGGGGTATTTATAGGGAAATCAAGGGCCATGATCTAGCCAAGTGGGGGGCAAGTGGAGGGCCAAGATGTGCCCAAGTGCCCCCTAGTCCCTACTCCTTAAAACCCTCACAAATATCCTACCAACCCTTGACCTTCCAATCGTCCACTTTACCGCCCCAACTTCCTTCAATGAGAGGGTGCCAAGTGTCGCCCTCTCGATGGTCCAAAATGCTTCGTCTCTCGGAAAAATCCGCAAAAAATAAAAATGACATAGCCGGAATTTTCCCTTCGCAAGTTTCGTAAAACGTTTCGTCGAAAAACGACTCTAATCGGGTGTTGTGCACAAAATAATTCGGCCAAGCCTACTTTAAAGTTCAAACTTTTCTACGTACGTCCTCACGTACATACTCTGTAAATACGGGGTATAACAACAAGGTTCCTTATTCTACGGAAAATTCGGCAGCACCTCCCCCCCGCAACCACATAAATCTCCTCCTCTATCAAGGCCTGCTACCAAGCCAACAACTCCAAGGGGGGGGGGGGGTTACACGTCTAACCGGACGTGTACAATTCTACTCCACAATAATACTACAAGTCTACTGTAAATACAGTTCAATTCTTTATAATCATCCTTCCAATATATCTTATACTCAATTCTAAACTACTACAATATGTAATATCCAATTACAATAGGGGGACAAAGATCATTAGCTCGATAAGCCCAAAATTATCCAAGATAATAAGTCGATCCTGAGAAACGTTTAGCTCCAATTCCTTACGCTCCAACCCGCTACAAGCGACCCTTAGAAGTTTCTAACCAACTCCTCTTCAAGGTCCAACTCCAGAAAGTGAAGAACACTTAGGCTACAATTTGGCAACATTCGGACAAGGCAACATTTCTAGGCTAGGGGTGTGAAATCTTTTCCAACTCTTGGTACACAATCTTCCTAACACCCTAAGGAAGAACACTTAAAAGTTCAAGAATTCTTGGACAACCTTAGCTCCTAAAATCAGCCCATGGCCGAGAGCTACACTCAAGAAGGAGGGGGTATTTTGCCTTGGAAATCATCTCAAGTGTGGATGAAGTCTTCACTACAAAGGGGGGGGGGGGTATTTATAGAGAAATCAAGGGCCAAGATTAAAGCAAATGTAAGGTGAGTATTGGGTACATGTGTGTGGGTAAACTACCAACCATATGTCCACCATAACAATGGGACAAGTGGCTTGCCACTTGTCCCACACAAAACCGTCCAACAACACAATCGGCCCACATGGCCACAAAGGGGGGGTGACACGTGTCGCCCCCTACTCGTCCAAAATATTTCATCTTCCGAAAATATCCGTAATGCCAAAAATCTCGAAAATAAAGTGGGCCCCACAAACCGTAAATTTCTCCCGTGGGCCCCACGTGACCAATTCCGGAAATAAAATTCCATAATTCTCAAATATTCCAAAAAGTCCGAATACCGAATCCGGGAATCCAATTCCCTTTAAAGAACCTTTTTCCTTCACAAAATCCGGAAACTTTTCCGTCGAAAAAAAAATCACATCTTTCTTCCTTTCCAATTTTGTGTCGTATTCTCATACGTACGTCATCACATACATACCCTGGAACTACGGGGTGTAACAGACGCGGTGGTATAGAAATACAATACTTGCACAACAAAAGCTATCACAACTAGCATAGTCAAGTTCAACATACTTTTAGACTTTCATTAACATGTAAATTGATTCACCATTTATAAAAACTCAAGTACTCTCATTTTATGCCAACAATCCGGGTTTTAACCGTAAAGTACTACGTACATAAATTCTTTCAAAAAGATCCATTTCTTTTACAAAGGTCACACGATACCCGTAGTATCAAAATAGAGTAACTATCTTTTTAAGTAAACCAAAACAATTTCCATACTTCTTTTTAAACCAAAGCACTTCAAATTCTCAAGTCTCTTTTCTTTTAGAAATCAAGTTCCTTACTGTGGAATTTAAGAAAAATCAATACTTGTTATTAATGATCTTATTAAAGCAGCCATGATCTAGGAAATGTAATATAATTTTGTCTTATCTTAGCTTCTATGCAGATGGAGGTTTCTACTTGTTTTAATAATAATTAATTAGTCAATACATTTTCCTTTATTAACGCTGCAGTGGTTTGTTCGATACTTATTCTCATTTCCGAAATCAATATAACTTATTCCTTTTAAAACCCAATTACCCATTTCTCATAAAAGCGGTTTCACAACTTTTTAACACAAACCAAGTCCTTAATATTTCACATCAAGTCATTTATAAGTCAAGTCTCTTATCTTTTAAAAACCACAAACCATTTCTTTACCTACATAAAGTTGTTATAACAAACTTCCCATAAAGCCGTTATAACACTTTATGTTTTAAACCAACCAAATTCGTTTAGCACATGTACGTCTACCGTACTACTTAGTTCACAACAATCATGCTAGAAAATATAGGAAGAGGTTCACATACCTCGCGACGATTATCGACAATTAGCAAAATGCTCCAAAGTACTATACCCTTGCTAGCCTTTTCCACCCTTCAAGTAGAATACGCTACTCGTAGTACTTCAATCCTATAATGGTCATAAAACGTCTATTAACCTCTAGCACTCTTCGTAGAATATTCTAAGTACAAGGTCACTAAATTCTACGGAAAAATTCTAAGAGATTTCCTTCCCGCAACCACATAAATCGCCTCATCTATCAAGGCCCGCTACCAAGCCAACAACTCCAAAGGGGGGGGGGGGGGGTTACACGTCTAACCGGACGTGTACAATTCTACTCCACAATAAAATTACAAGTCTACTGTAAATACAGTTCAATTCTTAACAAAATTCATTCTATATATAGTATACTCAACTATACATTACTACAACATGTAATCTCCAATTACAATAGGGGGATAAAGATCATTACCTCGGTAAGCCCAAAATTATCCAATATTTATAAGTAGATCCTGAGCAACGCTTAGCTCCAATTGCTTACGTTCCAACCCGCTCCAAGCAACCCTTAGAAGCTCCTAACCAACTCCTCTTCAAGATCCAACTCCAAAAAGTGAAGAACACTTAGGCTACAATTTGGCAATGTTTCGGCCAAGGGGTATATCTAAGGCTAGGGGTGTGAAATCTTTTCCATCTCTTGGTACATAATCTTCCTAACACCCTAAGGAAGAACACTTAAAACTTTAAGAATTTTTGGACAACTTTTGGTCAAGGGGGAGGCTCAAAACCGAGAGCTCAACAACAAGGGAGGGAGTATTTTTGCCTTGGAAATTATCTCAAGAATGGATGAAGAAGTCTTGCAAGCTTAAGGGTCTATTTATAGAGAAATAAATGGCCAAGATCAAGGCAAGTGTGTGGTGAGATCTTGGGACATGTGTGTATGAATTTAACCAACCATATGTCTACCACAAAAAGGGGATAAGTGGCTTGCCACTTGTCCACCACAAAAAACGTCCAAGTGGCCCCTAATTTCGGCCATAGGGCCACATGGGGTGCCATGTGTCGCCCTCCTACTCGTCCAAAATATTTCATCTCCCGAAAATATCCGTAAAATCCAAAATCTCCAAAACAAAGTGGGCCCCACAAAACCGTAAATTTTCCCTGGGCCCCACGTGACTAAATTCAAAATAAAATTCCATAATTTCTAATATTCCAAAAGTCCGAATACCAAACTGGGAATCCAATTCCCTTTAACGAACCTTTTTCCTTCACAATTGGAAACTTTTCCGAAAAATCACATCTTTCTTTCTTTCCAATTTTTGTGTCGATTCTCGCACGACGCCCTCACATACATACTCGAACTGCCACACCCCAAATTCGGCCCGTGGATCGTGCCTTACCCCGAGCACCCTAGTGATACAACATCGAGAAAAACCAATAAATAAAAACTTAGACATGCAACAATAGATATAATAATAAAGCAGCAACCAAAAGCAATTGTTTTCAAGATATACACAAACTCGAGCAGTTTAATCCTTTTACAACCTCGCCACATCACATTTACTGCACTTAAGATTTACAATCGACTATGACTGACAGGCCCCGCCATACCCCTGAATGTACAAGAACCTACAACTCAGGGAACACATACCAAAAGATAAGCCTCCGGAGAAACGGAGCTTCCCAAAACGCTGAACTGAGATCCTAAGAGCGAGGATCCACGATCGATGTACCTCTACCTGCGGATGAACGCAGCCCAAGGAGGTCGCATAACAGTACCAAGTATGTGAAATCAGAATATCAGCTAAATCATAACAGTCTATATAAAGCAGGAGACATGTATGATAACCAAAATACAGTACGCAACATAAAAGCAGTCAAGTCAGGGACTCACGCCCTCAAAGTCACCACTCAAATATAACTATGGGTCTCACGCCCACCACATCCATCATGTTCGCATCATGGCCACATGCCCCCGGAATACTGCATCGGTGTAGACATGTCCATGATGCAACAATAATAACAAGGCCGCATGGCCACGCCCGGAATCGTGCGCCGTTGTAGACATGCCCATGTAACCTCAATAACAATATACTGGGTGGTCAACCCTGCCGCATGGCCACATGCCCCCGGAATACTGCATCGGTGTAGACACGTCCATGTTGCAGTAATAACCATATATCGGGTAATCAACCCGGCCGCATGCCCCCGGAATACTGCATCGGTGTAGACACGTCCATGTGACATCAACAACAAGACAGTAATCAAAATGGAAACATACCCGTGGAATTCTCCGTCACTGCCAGCACGTCCAAGTAAGTTCTCAACAAGTCAACCGGCCCTCTATCGAGAGACGCGGTAACACAGAAATACCACACTTGCACAACAAAGGCTATCATCACAAGCGTAGGCAAGTTTCACAACAACAAGCATAGGCAAGTTTCACAACAACAAGCATAGGCAAGTTTCACACAACTCAAAGTACTTTCATTTTATGCCAAAGTCCGGGTTTTTAACCCCAAAGTACTACATACGTTAAGTTCTTTTAAAAGAGATCCATTACTTATAAAAGTCACTCGATACCCGTAGTATTAGAATGACCAACCCACATTCCTTTTCAAAATCAAGTAACAACATTCTTTTCCTAAGTTCCAGTTTGCCTAGTTTCAATTACTCAAGCTTCTCATTTTCAAATGGTTTCATAGTTCCCAAACTTAATCACTTGATTCCTTTTAGAACAATTGAGTAATATATGTCTCACGTGAGTAGGTTATTCTTGTTTACAACATTCTTATTACAATGTACCATGATCTAGAAAATGTAATATCATTTTGTCTCATCTTAGTTTCTATGCAGATGGAGGTTTCTACTGGTTTTAATACGATACATCATTATTCAATACATTTTCCTTTATTAACGCTGCAGTGGTCTGTCGATACACATTCTGATTTCCGAAATCAGTAAAACATTATCCCTTTAAATAAAACCAAGTACTCATTACTCACGAATGAGGTTTCACACAAACATTCACATTAAAACAAATAAGTTAAGTCTCTTATCTTATAAGATCAAGTCCCTTAACTTCTAACATCAGTAAACCATTTTCTTTACCTCTCTTAAGACATTATACCTAACTCCCCATAAAGCTAGTATAACTCTTTTTAAAACCACAAAGTATTTTCTTACCTACATAAAGTTGTTATAACCAACTTCCCATAAAGCCGTTATAACACTTTATGTTTTAAGAACAATCAAACACAGTTAACACATGTACGTCTGCATTCTACATAGTTCACACATATCATGCTAGAAGAGATAGGAAGAGGTTCACATACCTCATGACGATTTATCGACAATAAGCAAAATGCTCCAAGTACTACAACCTTGCTAGCCCTTTCCACTCCTCGAGTAGAATACGCTACTCTTAGTACTTTCACCTATAAAGGCCACAAACGTCTATTAACTCTTAAACACAAGTTCCCATTTTTCTACAGAAAATTCGCAAGACTCTCCCTCGCCACAACAGAATCTCCTCTCTCTATCGAGGCCGCTACCAAGCCAACCGGGGGGTTTACACGCCTAACCGACGTGTACAATTCTACACAAGAATACTACACAAGTCTCATCGCAATACACCATGTAAATATAGTTCAGCTTCTTATTCTTCATGCTTAAGTCAAAAGACATTGACAAAATAATGTTCAGTTCTATATCTAGTATACCTAAACTATATATTCATACCACATTTAATCTCCAATTACATAAGTGGACAAGAATATTTACCTCGATAAGCCCAAAATTATCCAAGTTATAATGTCGATCCCGAGCAAGGTTTAGCTCCTACTCCGTGCGCTCCAATCCGCTCCAAACAACCCTTAGAAGTTCTAACTAACTTCTACTCAAATACTTCAACCAACTATGAAGATTTCCTGTGGTTTCGTTTTGAGACTAAAGGACAAAAGGTAGCATTTGCTCTACGAAAGAGGTAACTTTTGAAATACTACTAGGTAAAGGCTAAGGTATTTTGGGCATTATAACAATACTAGGAGAGTATTTCTATACCACAAAGGGGGTATTATACGAAACAACTAGGCAGTGGGGTACCCAGCTAGCACCACAAAGGAAGAGGGAGGGTTTCTGCCAAGGCAAATTTTAAGGGGAGAGGGCTCTTGGACGAGAGTCAACAAGAGGGAGGAGGGTTTCCAAGACTTGGAAGATTTTGGATGAATGAAGTCTTCAAGAGAGGGTATTTATAGGAAAGCCAAAGGCCAACCAATGGCCAAGATCAAGCCATGTGCAAGGCAAGTGTACGGCCTTGATCAAGCCAAGTACACCCTAACCCTACTCCACAAAACATTGCACCAAACAAGCCACAAAACAAGGCACAAACAAGGCCAAAACAAGGAACCAATTTTGCAAGGCCAAACGTCCTCTTGGGCGCCCAAATCGCCTAAAGCACCTCACTTGCTTCAATGCGGGGTGACACATATCACCCTCCCGTTGGTCCAAAATGTTTCGTCTCTCTAAAAATCCGCAAAATAAGAAAAGACATAGCCGAATTTTCCTCGCAAGTTATGTAAAACGTTTCGCCGAAACGACTTAACCGGTGTTGTGCACAAATGTCATTCGGCCAAGCCACCTAGGCGGGGGTGACACGTGTCACCCTCCTTTTGGCCCTCATAAAACGCCTTCCAAAAATATCCACAATGGCCAAAATCTCAAAACAAAGCTGGGCCCCACAAAACCAGAATTTCTCCCGTTGGCCCCACGTGACCATTTCCGAAAATAAAATCTCAAAATTCTAATATAATCTATGAAGTCCAAATACCAAATCTGGGAATCCAATTCCCATTAACGAACCTTTTTCTTCACAAATAACCGGAAACTTTTCCGTCGAAAACTCACATCTTTCTTTCTTTCCAAATTTTTTCTGTCGTGCTCTCGTACGTACGTCCTCGCATACATACCCTGAGAATACGGGGTATAACATTCTCCCCTCCTTAGAAACATTCGTCCCGAATGTTCCTTCTCAAGACGGATATCGATGAAGTTCCTCTAACAAGTTGCCAACGCCACAGCTTGGCCACAAAAATAACACACGTCCTCTTCCTTCCTTACTCGTCGTGCCCTTCTCGAACACTTGAACTCTCCCGACGCACTATACTTCAGTCATTACTCGCTCCCAAAATCTCGAGTCACTACCTCCAAACTTGGTCATCTTACTAACCTCAACTTCCTTAAGGCCATTCCGCCTTTACGAACCGCCTCGTCGAACGCGCCCACGAACTCATACGATGATCATACAAACTTGGGCCTAGCATCCTCGTGACCCTACCACCTGGCGGGACCACCCAGAACTGACCCCACCTTAATCCGGCCACGGGTTGACCAGATCACGCCCTCAACCCGACCCACAATCGCGTCAAGCCCTCGCTCCCGACACCGAACAATCCCGTGAATCACATCATGAAAGCTACCACTTCCATCTCACACTACCCATGGACTTATCACACAAATAAAACCCACGAAACTACGACTGATAAAGGTCAAACATAAAACGAATCTTTTACTCAAGACGACCTTACCTCTAAGGTCTCAATCGTGACATCAGTGGTTCACACTTACCATGCCCCCATACTTACCCTTCTACAATAACTGTGTGTCTAAATCACATTTAGCACAAAGCTATCCGAACATAACACTTAACACATCATTAACATCAATACATACAAGTATCTAAAGGGTTAAGGATATACTCAAACTAGGCGGTTCAAGGACCGCTTAAAATCGGAACTTCCATGCGACCTCTACCGTGGCCCGCAATCGCCTACAGTAGTCTGTGCTATCCTACCAGCGCTACCACGGTCGGACAGCTCTCGTCATATGGCCCTGTTGGCCGCAGAATAACAAGCTCCTTGGTACTACGACACTCTCCGAATGCGGTCTACCACATCGACCACACCGAGGTAGGGGTGATCGATTCGCCAACACCCTACTCCCGAACATCAAACCGGGAGCCTCGACCGCTTCCCGAATATCCCGGTCCCGGGCTGCGGAGACCACTCGCAATGGCGGAGGTACATAACTAGTCTGCTGGAGGCGGTCCGCCTCGAAAGTCGCCAAAATATCCGCCGTTTTGGCCTTCTTCTGTGGCCGTCCACCTGCCGACTTCGCGCCTCGCACCTGTGCATGAGCTCAATGCGGGCAATGTCCATGCCGGCCAAGAGAAACACCCGCACAAGACTCGCCATATAATCATCGAGCCGGTGACGTAGCGATGCACCCTATCCTCCATATTCGCAATAAGCGCAGGGACATATCGAGCCAAAGAATCGAACTCGACATTGTACTCCCGACGATCGCTTCTCTGCCTCAAAAATTTGTCGGCCCGTTCCCTCATCCGGAGGCAAGAAGTGCGTGATAAAAGCCCCAAAACTCATCCCATATCGCTGAGGCATGCTCTCCTGAAAGCTCCTACGAATCAAACCAATCGATCACGGTATCACGCAGCCGATGCGAACCGGCGTCACGTACTCGGTCTCTCAAGCCTTGATCACCGCGACGATCTCAGTAATCGACGGATGAACTCCTGCGGATCATCCTCGTGCCTCGACCCATAAAACTCGCGGCTACAACTCGTAAAGTCCGTAGCCTCAAACTATCTGCTCTCGTGCACCACAGTGCCGGCTGAACCGAATCGCCAGATTCACTGCCTCATATCCGCCACAACCTCGCCAATAATCGCCATCTCGCGACCCATCTCCCCGCTCCGCATCGGGACCGAGGCTCGTGTATCGTAGTCTCACGCCCACGGCCGCGCTCTAAACCTCGCTGGTCGGGCGGCGCGAAACTCGCCGTCGGGCTTGCTGTGTATCGACCGGCTGTGCCTCGCATCTTCTCAGATCTCACTGCAGCGCCTCGCCGCCTTGCCCTTCGGGCGCCCGCCAAGGGCGAGGCATAATCGTAAAATGAAACACATCGGAGGGTCCAACTTACAACTCGGCTCTAAGGCACGATCTCGTAATGAGAAGAATAGAAACCAATCCTACATGTCCTATAGCCTCGACATAGACGTGGTGCACAACACACCGATAATCAAGACTCTACTAGACACGGTCAGACACTTTCCGAGGACTAATCGCTCGATACCACTTTGTCACACCCCAAATTCGGGCGTGATCGTGCCTTACCTGCACCTAGTGATACAACATCGAGAGAAAAACCGGAAATAAAAACTTAGACATGCAACAATAGATATAATAATAAGCAAGCCAACCAAGCTTTGCCTTCAAGATATACACAAAACTCGAATAGCTTTAATCCTTTTACAACCCCGCCTACATCAGCATTACAGCACTTAAGATTTACAACGACTATGACGGACAGGCCCCGCCATACCCCGAATGTACAAGAACCTACAACTCGTGGAACACATATACAAAAGATAAGCCTCCGAGAAACGGAGCTACCAAAACGCTGAACTGAGATCCTAAGAGCGAGGATCCACGACCGATGCACCTCAACCTGCGGCATGAACGCAGCCTCGAAGGAGGTCGCATAACAGTACCAAGTATGTGAAATCAGAATATCGCAGCTTAAATCATAATACCATATAAAGCGGGAGACATGTATGATAACCAAAATACAAGACGCAACATAAAGCAGCCAAGTCGTGACTCACGCCTCAAAGTCACCACTCAAATATAACCATGGGTCTCGCCCACCACATCCATCATGTTCGCATCATGGCCACATGCTTCGGAATCTCGCACGGTGTAGACATGTCCATGATGCAACAATAATAATAAGGCCGCATGGCCACATGCCCCGAATCGCGACGGTGTAGATAAGCCCATGTAACCTCAATAACAATATATCATGGTCAACCGCCGCACGCCACATGCCCCGGAATCGTGACGGTGCAGACACGCCCACGCTGCAAGTAATAACCATATATCGGGTAATCAACGCCGCATGGCCGCATGCCGGAATCGCGTCGGTGTAGACATGTCCATGTGACATCAACAACAAGATAAGAATCAAAATGGAAACATACGTGGAATTCTCCTCACCGCCAAAGACGCTCCAAGTAAGTTCTCAATAAGTCAACCGCCTCTATCGAGACGCGGTAATAGTAAATACCACACTTGCACAACAAAGCGCTATCATCACAAGCGTAGGTAAGTTTCACAACAACAAGCATAGGCAAGTTTCACAACAACAAGCATAGGCAAGTTTCACACAACTCAAAGTACTTTCATTTTATGCCAAAGTCCGGTTTTAACCCCAAAGTACTACATACGTTAAGTTCTTTTAAAAGAGATCCATTACTTATAAAAGTCACGATACGTAGTATTAGAATGACCAACCCACATTCCTTTTCAAAA